>JAVYIG010001313.1:0-355021 GCA_035222895.1 Strongylocentrotus droebachiensis
AGACAAATCTTTATCTTCCCTGATTATGTAGGTCATACCGGGTATCACTAAATGTTTAGATTAAGGTTAGAGGTACATTGTAATGATGTCAAGAAATTGATAGCAAGAGGTGTGGTGTCTTCTTCTGTGCTGTTTTTTCTCTTTTCCTTAGAGCCATAGAGTGGTGAAGTGTGACGTCATCAAAAATCTGTTTTTATAATTTCTCAATTTTTTCTTCATATTCCGAAAGAACATCAAAAATAAGGTCCAAATGTCGAAAACCAATTGAATATGTTAAGTATTGGCTGAAATATGACCATCTGAATAAGTATACTCCCCATAGAAACTCAGTGTTATATGCTCTGGCTCCTAATGGTTAGGAGCCAGAGCATATAACACTGAGTTCCCATAGGACATATATTCATTCAGATGGTCATATCTCAGCCAATACTTAACATATTCAATTGGTTTTCGACATTTGGACATTATTTTTGATGTTCTTTCGGAATATGAAGAAAAAATTGAGAAATTCTAAAAATAGATTTTTATGACGTCACAACTTCGGTACTCTATAAGGGCATTACTTGATTTAATTAATGTATAAGTATATGAGGTAATGCCTTATGGTTCTCAGCAGTGTGGCAACTGTCAACTCTGTTGTTGTTTGAGAGGCTTACCTAGGTTTTATGCCATACCTCGTATTTGGGAAGAAGGATAATTGACCAAAGATCCTTGTTTGACGGACCCTGCCCACCTCACCATTAAACATTAATACCAAAAGAGGAAAGGGAAATTGAATCATGATGATGTTCAATAAACTTTCCCTCTCACCTGTCCTGGCTGGGCCATAACACCTCACCGGGGAAGCAGGGAAGATCCCTTTGAAGCGCGAGCCGCGTTGGCACCCCACGTGAAACAAGCGCCCACTTCCTCCCATCCAGAGTAATCCTGAGTCAATGTTGTCCCCGCCCCCGCACAGCCCAACACGGACTCGGGGTGATTGTCTCACTTCGTTGTGTCGCTGCTGACTCGGTGTCGTTGGTCTAAAGTTTGCGTGGGAAGGCTTCACTCACTCTTCCTGCACCATCTCACTACGCAGGGGTTGTTAATCACTGATAAATGACAGGACGTTGGATGCTGTAGCTTTGAAAGGGGCTTTGTTAACGAGCGTAAATCTGTGTAGTTCCCTTCAGGAATACTTCTTATACTTGCTATCTTGGATGTTTGATAGAGGATGGAGCTCTAAAAGTGTACATTTTGTGCTAGCATCAGAAAGGAAACTTTCTCTTTTGGTGCCTAGACAGATTCAACATTAGTTTCTTCTTTTCTCTAAGCTGGATTTGAGAACATTTTGTGATTATTCTATCTGGATTAAAGACATTCCTTGGTTGTTTTAAGTGTATTTGAAAACATCCTTTGAATATTCTACCTGGATTGAATCAGCAAAGAATATTTCCTGGATATTTTGTTTCATATGAGCACACATCTTACCCAAGAACACATTCTAATGGTTGTAACTGGATGGAAGAGCATCTCGTTGTTCTAGCTGCATTTTAAAACATCTTGAGCTTACAAGTACACACTGAAATGATGGCTGTCCAGTTTTTATGAGGATGCAAGAACTATTGTGATCATACATTGTCTGTAGTCTCCTGTGGATGCTGTTGTTTTAGAGAAATAAGATGGAGGATATAATGTTATACTTTCCACCTCCTGCACCAATGCTGTTCAGGTTGGAATCTGTAGATCTAGTTGGATGGTTAGTACAAACAAGCAAACAAACAAACAGATAAATAAACAAACTGTTGTATCACATACTAGTATTTGGTTAGATGACTGAGCAATTAGCCTTTGTTGTACGAACTTGAATTGTTCATGTTCTTATGATGTTACTTAGGATTACTAATTTTTCCTCCTTTTTCCCCCTTCAAAACCGTTAGCAAGTCCACACATGAGATACAATGCTCTACTCTACTTATAATTAGGATTGCAGCATGAGCTAAATCAAGGATTTTTTTTTTAGAATCGTGAGGCAAGGATGCCCAATCCCTTTAATGCTATTTACAAAAATACAGGTGCAAACATGCTAGTCGGACATTCACATTCTAATGGGTCTTCACTTACACACCTGGGTTAATAGAGGCAATGTAGGTAAAATGCCTTGCTTTAGGATATTGGTGCCATGCCAGGGATCAACCCCATGGTCTCCGCATTTCCAGAGAAGTGCTTAAACCACTTCATTACTGCATGACGCCTCTGCAGATAGTTTAAAGCCCCACTGCACTACTTATAGCTACTTGCGCCCTCTATATAGCAAACAATGCTTAAAATCGGTGACCACTGGTCCCCCATGATCCCCTTTTTCTTATGTTAATCGTGAGCTGATTTGATGAGATAACCACCTGCCAGTGACCATGCAGGGAGGTCTAATCCCTTCTGGCCAAACTAGTGCAGATAGGCTTTAAACCTCTTCATTACTGCATAAGTATTACTGCATGATGCCTCTGCAGAAAGTTTAAAATCCTTCTTGCACCTTTGATGAATTTGTTTTATTTTTTGTTGTTGTTTTCAGGTCCAGGGAATTCAACGACTTCTTAGAAAAATGCCTTGAGAAGAACCCGGAGAAGAGACCTTCTGCAGTCGACCTACTCAAGGTTTGTAACTTAACTCTTTGCTTGCCAGGAACACAATAACCTAGGGCAGTCTTTCACAATACTGTCATAAGTACAAGTTCGCTGTCAATTCGTTGAAACGCATGTATTGAATTTAGCATGCATTTCTATAGAATGTTGGTGAACTTGTACGTATGTCAGTTTTGTGAAACGATGCATTTATTTCTATATTGCTAGATGTCGACTGTTTCAGAGAAACTGCATGCGTGACAAAAGTCAAATAAAGCATCCCCTTGTATGTTCAAGATATCAAACAAATTGATTAAAGTGTTTGATAATAGCCTTCTTGTACTTAAAAAGTGATTTGCATTCATAATACAATGTAGTAATGTGCTTTTCAAATTGAGAAGTTAATGGCCTTTCGAAGATCACCAGTAATTTTACATTTTAAAATGTAGTTCATCTTCAATGAAACATCACCTTGAAACTCCATTAAATTTAATGTTTCCTCGAGAGTAGTCTTTTTGTCATAACTTTTGATAAATGATATTACAGACGCAATCCCATCGCAGTTTCGATTTCAGAAGCAAGCAAGCAATTAAGCCTCCTATTTGAAGATCATCTGTTCAGAATGTCCATTATTTGTATCTCTTGGTGCAGTCTTTCTGTATTTCTCTATGTATTGTTGTCAATAAGAACTTACTCTGATACATTCTCTTCTCTTCACAGCATCCGTGGGTGTGTAATGTTACAGACACAAAGCCTATCAAGAACTTGCTTGCGGAAGCCAAAGCCGACGTCTTTGAAGAACTTCAGGACTTGCCTGAAGATAACGTGAGTCTTCCAATTTCTAGAATACAAATAAAACCGACAGGTTCCTCTCTTTTTTTTATATAAATGTAATGCTTCCTGGGAGAAATTTCAATAGTTTGAACATATTTGTGGCTTACAAAGCAGGTTCAAATCCCGCTGGTTCCAGGATTTTTTCTGACTTGTTTTTCAATTACAGATCGATCAATCGATCTTATTTACTGGGTGTAAGCCACAAATATGTTCAAACTAGATTCCTCTCTGTCGTGCAGTAGGGATATTTTTCATTGTTGAAATGATTTCCTCTCTGTCAATATCAAAGACATCCTAATAGATAGATTGTCATATGTTGAGAAGAAAAAAAATCATGTTTGTAGAAATTGAAGAGATAATGAGTTGTCCTACAAAATAACCTGATAGTGTTTTAGCACTGTATGATTAGTTATTTCTTTTAGTTTTATGTTCTGAAGGGATAAAAATGAGTTAAAAGCTGGGAGATGTAGTGTAGTATTTCAACACTTGTTGGACTAAGGTTTGTAAAAGCCAGGCCTGATAATTTCCTGATTTAAAGCGGTTTCCCAATTATTTTAATTTTTGTTTTGATTTTGTCTTGATTTTTTGTTGATCATTTTTTTTCTTTCTCAAGAAATGGGAAGTCCCTGAGATCGATGTAAATCCAGTTTAAAATTAGGGGGGTGAGGTGCCGTTTTTACCTGATTTGCTTGAGCGCCTCGCTTTGAATTCTAAAACTTAAAAAAAAAACTTACTAAAACCTTCTTTTTGAAGCTTGAACCCTACTTGTAGATTTCAGTTATAATTAACCCAAGCAATGACATTTATTTTGTATCTGTCTTGCTCATCCTTTTCTGACCTTATTCTAAGAATCTTTTCCCCTTTGTTGCATTGTAGCTTTCCCTCAAAGATACCATTGATACGGCCAGTCTAGGAAGCCTGGATACGTCCTACACGGCTCCTTCCACACCCTCAACGCCCCCTACAAGCATCACGACGGAAGCACACAAGGTATTAACTAACTCTTCCATTTCAATAATGAATAACTGGACTCTTAAAGAGAAGGTTGAGTTCTGGTAAGAGGTGAAGAATAAATTGTGAGCATTATCATTGTTATTATATGCAAGTGTGGAAGAACATCAGATAAAAAATGTTCCCTGAAAAGCATGGCTCTTCAAATGCCTTAATATTCTAAATATGGCATGAAACAGTATACAAATCGGGACATTTTTTCATGCCACATGTTTGTGTAGTCCCATATACATATTTCCGTGTACAGTGCATGTAACTTTACCAAGAGTGGGCCAAATTTCTTATCATTTTGATGATTCCAGAACCTTGCAGTACACACCAATACTTATATGCTAGATGATAAACCTTTTCTGATCGCTTCCACACAGTTACTTTCACAATGCAATCGCGTGACCAGAACTCAACTTTAGTCTAAACTTAAAACCTAGCATAGGATGTGGTTTGGTAGAATATGGGCTATAGTTTTTAATATCATGACTTTAACCAAGCTGCTGTGACAAAGAATCACCCATGTACTGGGGCTGGGGTCAAAGAGTCATTGATGCTGCAGCATGGATTTGAACCTGGGACTTGTAAGTCTTTAATCCAATGTCCTGTCTACCAGACCACACTATCTTTTTGATTTAAACTCAAATCAAGAATCGGTGCATATCCATTTTTAGATGTATCATCTTCCAATACAGCTTTATACAAAAATCTCTGGCTTATGCATTCTAACCACTTATTGCATATAATGTAAATAGGTGTTACCGGCATAATGGACAAAAATGGCAGAAATTATATCAATTACAAATTTCATGGATTGCAGAGCGGCTATTGTGCCCTAATGACGAGTGCAGCCCCTAAAATGGAAAACTACTCACCTAGCGATAGATAGCGCATATGATAAGGATATTATTGCCATGGCAACGAGGAACGGTATCAGCTTATCATCATTGACACAATTTCCACATGTTCTGAACCAAACTAGGCCTCGGAGCAATATATTTGACATCTGTTTGCAATTTACCAAGTTGTTGTTCTTTCCTATGGGTTGTGTCCACCCAAAGTTGTTTGCAGAAAGATGGTTATGATTGTACATCATGCATCCAGTAGTGCCAAGCTAGAAATCTTTAGCTTAAAATGTTTAGTATTGTTTGATGTTTAAAGCTTCCATTAATTGTATCTGTAACGCGCTTAGAGACATTCCAGATTTGTATTAGTTTACAGTAAAAAATGAAAGACATGCAATGTGCAGAAGGAACAGTGAATTAATACTGGCTAGTTTTTGTATTAGTTTTTATTCCTACCCCATGGCTGTGTTTATGGTTGAAAGCTAAACCTTAGGGCGGGGGTGGGGGGGGGGGGGGGGGAGGGACTCATAGTTCCGGCTTGTCTGTGTTGTGTTCTAATATTTATCATCTTCTCCTGAGATAACGAATTGGCTGCAAGAGTGTCTCTGAAAACTTGCAAAACTTCATCGCTTTGTTCCCTTTTTTTTGTCTCTTTTAGTTGGTCAAGGAGCTTCACGATGTGAATCAGAATGGAGACAAGGATGTAACCGCTAATGGGAGTAGCCTCCAAGACACCAGCAACCACAGTAGTGGAGGTACTCCTAATGGCAGGAGAAACAGCGAGAAACCTGAAATGGTACGTGATGACACTCCCCCTCCTATCCACAACAATGAAGACAACCAAAGAGTGTTTAATAATGATATGGATAGAGAGATAGAAATACATGTAGAGACAGGGGAAGGGGATGTCAGGAAAGGGGAAGAGAAGGGAATGAACAATGACAAAAGGGAGGAAGAGAAGGAGATGAACAGTGAGGTTAAAGATGGGGAGAAGGAGGAGAGTAGAGAAGAGGGTTATGATTCAAATCATATCGGGGAAGGGGATAATCAGTTCAAGGAGAATGAAACCAAAGAGATTGAAAGGGAAGGGGGTAGGGTTGGAAAGATAGATGAAGGGGGACAAGTCGACGAAGGTGTGTTTGGTGAGACGGAAGATGGCGAAGCTCCATTGCCTCTGAAAGAAAAAACAATGATGAACGGCGACGTGATCGAGGTGAAAAAGGAGCGCCCGCCCTCTCTTGAGCTCAACAATGGAAAAATCCCCGTTCCATTGGTGACGTCATCGGGCAAGGATTCGGTGGTCAGCCGAAAAAGCATGGACCGGTGCTCGGACGCAGGCAGCGTGATGACCATCGACAGCGTGGAGAGCGTGGACCCGCCCCAGACCCCCACCGAGGGCAAGAAGAACCATGAGGTACCCACCCTACCACCACCACCACCACCACAACCACCACACCCCTCTTTCATCTTGCTCACATTTTTCATCAACCTTCCCGTCAATGATTGCATGATTACATTGCTTTGCCCACTTTCCTGCCTGCCTGCCTGCCACACATTGCCTTGTTGTGTAGTCTTAGTTCTCAGACAGTTGTTCACTTTGTGTTTTACATTGCACTTGGGAGTTTTTTTTACCTGGGCCAGTCATACAAAGAGTTGCAACGATCCAAAACGATCGCAAATAAACATCTGGTGAATATAGAATCGCAATTACATGCATAATAGATCGGTTATGGTAAGTTTCTGATTGGTTAGAGGACTTGCAATCAATTTGGATCAGTTGCAACTCTTTATACGACAGAGCCCTGTAGTGCATTGGGTAGTCTTTGACCAGCATTTTCTCCTACGTATCTTTAGATTGCACATTGGAACTCTAAATTTCTCTTAACAACCAGAGATTGCTGTTTTTAGTTGAGCTTTTTTGCTGTCTGTTATAATTATTGTTTTGAGTTTGATGATTTACAGTAGTTGAGATTCTGCTGTTAGAGACTTTGTTTATTTTATTTCAATGAACTCTCACAAGTGTAATGATTTGTCCCTTGTCCCAATTTTTGCTCTAAATATTGAGTGGATTATTTAGGGTCTCTTATTCACCAGAAAAAATAGAAAGAAGCCCTGGATATGTATTTTGTTTATAAAATCAAATAATGCTCTTAATTCACAGAAATTCATGAAGATTATGCTGCATGCATGAATTATTTTGCTGAAACTGAAAAAACAGTCAATTATGCTCATAATCTTTCAGCCAATAGGCCAATCTAGACACAATTCTGGCTCAAATAGTGATAATATATTGTCTCTCCGTGTTCCCATTAATTTCAAACTTTAAAGAGGAATTACCATCATAGAAATTGTCCCTTTTTGATGATGCAGAAGCAATTTCTTAATTGTTGTAATAAGGCATGCATTTAGAATACCAATGGGCAAAGAGTTATATTGTGCCTTGATCATCTAAGTATTTTATAAGCATCAGTTAGTGCCATTATAGTACTGTATATCATTCCATGATTTGACAAAATTTTCATATTGTTAATCAGAAAATAAAAGTTGAAAAGGAGAAAATGATGACAAAGAAAGGGAATAGGGAGAGAATATAGACATAGGAATATTCTTTTCAATTCCATATATTCTTAGTTTTAATTGTAATATTTCAAAAGGTTAGACCTATAGATGGCATTGACAATGTACTGCCAAATACATTTATGCATGCATACATGTACATGTAGCTCAATTGATAATGAGCCTTGTCTGTAATACACGGCTTACCTGTGATCTACCTTTATTAAATATCTTTGTTTTTCTGCTTCATCAAAACAAAGCTTACCGTATATCAACCAAAAGCTCTGTAACATCATGCTGTTTATTCAAAACCGTAAGCCTATTTTTCTGATGGAAAAATGTAGAAACAAAATCAATTCATTCAAAATTTGTCATTTTGATATTGGACGATCCATGTAAGAATGGAAATTCATCATACATTGGATGATGTTGTCTGATGAACATTCACTCATAGTCAAATTCAGTCTAAATCTATATAAGTTCATCATAATATTGTACGTAAATAAATTCACTCCAATCAGAAATCATCCGTAAAAAGGAGATGACAATTAGTTAATAATATCAAGAGATGATTGATCTACAGAATTGAAGATTAACTTTTTTATAAAGACATACCAGTACTGCAGCTTCTTTATTCTTGTTGCCTTCATCAGATGCTTGCCTTTCACTTTTTAATGATGTACAGTTTAATAGACAAAAAGCTTCAGTATGTCTGAATTCAAAGATATACTTCAATTAAATTAGATGATATAACTTATAAATACTCAGATACAATATTTACCCTCCCTTCATTCTTACATTAATCTCGATTATTCTCAACCACATGAACCCACGAACGCTTTCGTATTTGTACAGTCTTTTGTCGTCCTGCTTTTCACAATCCACTTTTATAAGCATCAGACCCAAACAAATGCGTTGATTTGCGTCACGGAAGACAGCGTCATGATTGTTGTGATATACAGAGGAAAGCAGATAGTCTGCCAAACATCCTTGCATTTTTATAAAGGTTCCTGCATGTATTTAGTCTTATCAGATAGAGATTATGTGATTTATGTGTTTTGATAGTTATCCCCCAGCCTTGCAAAATATGCACTGTTTGTATCAAGGTCTAGGCAGTAGTCAAAAGTGACATTAATAAAGAGGAAATTATTAACAACTAGAAGCACAAACTTCTTTTAAATCAGTATCTTGACTTAGCGCTGCTCCTGCATTTTTACTGTTCATTAGATAGAATTTCATGTAATGCTTGAGGATAAATGAATTGGAAGAGATAAAAAAAATCCACATACATGTTTGTACATTCCACCTCACCTATGTGAACAGGAAAATGAAACAGAACAATGAAAAGAAAATACACCGGAACAGATAGACATTCTGCTCTGGAAAATTGAAAAAACTCTTTAAAAAACATTTAAAAAAAAGGGCCCTAATGAATTATCTCTTTTAAGGTATTAGCAGTAAATAAAGAATGAATATGGGATTGTCAGTGACAGTACATTTTTACTTTCCTCATAATATACCAAAAATATTTTGAAAATAAATGAAATATACATCGGTCATCTATCATATTACAATTTCTTTACAGTTTACATAGACATGTATCGTATATTTTTATCAGTGCTGAAATTTCTCTACTTGTTTTGATTTAGGGTTCGATTGTGAAAACACTCATTTGTTTCCACTCTAATAATACCCAATGTCGTCAAACAATATTTTATGTCCATGGCAGCTGTTAGGAACTCTACTGGATAGGAGGTTGTGCGATCAAACAAGAGATAGGCAGTCCTCCCGGGGGAGAAATTGAGTTGTCCTTGTTGCAAATATCAGAACTGTTTCCCTTAAAGGGATTGGGTATCTTTGCCTCAGATTCTGAAACAAAATCCTGGATTTAGCTCATGCTGCAATCATAATTATAAACCTTTAGGTCTGTCAGGAATCCCATGACTTTTACAAGCCGATCGCATGTTTGATTATCAAGATATTTATGATTGGAATTCAAAATCTCAAAAACTGTTTTCCTAACAGTTTTTAGTCTATTGGGGGAAACCAGTCACTCAAAGATTTTTTAATTTTTTGAGGCACTTCATGATTATTTTGAAGCGCAATTTTATAGGGCTTCAATATAACACCATATCACAGACACTGATATTAAACATGTAGGGTCATGCATCTCAGATTTAACATTGTTAAACAATGCCTTTAACCCATACAAATTCAGTTTGGCTGTTTAGTGATATTTTTTAGTTATCTTTTGATCCATAATGCAATGAATTAGGCATAATGCATGAGCAGATCAAAGATTAAAATTCACAAATAATGCCGAGTTCATGTCTTGCAGTATATTGTGCCCTTCATGAGCAAAAAATATTTGACCAAATTAATTGAAAATGAGCATTACTTGAAAGTAAGCTCTTCATTTGTAATTTGATAGGAATTTATACTCTTTTATTTCTCTTAAAAATTTGTTTTTTTAAACATTTGTTATTATTATTATTTTCTTCAATTTTCATTGACACAAGTTCATTTGATATCATTCTCACTTGTCTTGACGAATATAAGAGTGAAATATATAAATAATTGGTGCCAATTTAAAGAGGTGAAGCTGATTCATTTCAATATACACGTACAAATGCCCGACGTGCTATGCCTATGGGTTAAACTCATCCGATTCCAAATACAATGCGTACTTCCTGACATCACTGCCAAGGCTAAAACTCAACAGGAAACAATCACCATCCAGAATTAAATGAATTACCAATTGTTGATATCACTTCCTATGAATTTGCCAGAGATTAGTTGAGATAAACACCCAGTGCTTTGATGCTTTTGTGTTTAAGCCCAAACTATGCCAAGGGCTACAAAAAGTCAACTTTATTGTTCACATAAATTATATCAAGAAGTATTTAGTCAGGTCTACAAAGAGTAATCCTTTTTGATTTTCTATTAGCTTTACAAAAAATGATTTTTTAAATATTATTTTTAAAGAGTGAAAATATAGTCACATTTCTTTTGTGATTGTTGAATCAGGCATAAATAAATTCAATGGTAGTAAATTTAACAAAAAAAGAAGTAGATATTCTAAATGTTCCCAGTCGCTGAGTGCAAATAGTGTCTTCCCCGTTCCCCATAACTGTTTAATGATACAAAGAAAAATGATAGGGTTTTAATTGGTATGTATGCACCTGAATTTATAAATAGAGTTGATAAATTTTGATGATGTGATTTTTTAGTGTTTTTATGAGTTGTAACATCGTAATGACATTGATTATATGTATGTCAAGCATTGTTCAATTTCACGCCACCTGTTGAATAATGTAATGTAAAGATTTACTTTTGTTAGCTCTCTCTTTAATTTGTTGGTAAGTATGTAGTTTTGTTGCTAATTTGTTGGATTTATACGCATTTGTTGATATGACTGTGTACATGTCCCCCCACCAAGGTTAAATCTGGAAATTATTTTGGATTCCCCCAGTGTTATATTTGATACAATTATTTGTCCCTTAATTATTTCATCAGGTATTTTTTGGTCACATTATATTTTTTACTAAATGCTTTAATAAACCAGTGATAAAATGTATTCTTTTTACATATATGCTAAGAGTCTGACTCCTAATGTTGTTGCTATGCAAGGCAACACTTTAAAAAACTTAGAGCCAACTGTTAGAGGAAGTTACCACTGCATTATTAGAAACGATACAATAATGCAAAATGTATAATTTGTTGTGATTGCATTTTTATCTCTTTATCATCTTCAGAAGTTGATCAGGAACTATGTGAAAAAAAATTGTTATACAATGATAATTTCATTTAAAATACATCTGTAGACTTAAAAAAAATATCTGTTTAATACTGGCTTCAAAATAATAATTCATTCATAAATGTAAGGGTTTTGTATACTGGTGTGTGTAGGAGATTACATGCAGTGAGGGAATGGTATTTTGTTTTGAGTTCAATTCAAGTGTTTTTGGTACCCCTTTGACATGCTTTTATGTATCATATTTTATTTTAATAATTTTCGATTTTGTTGAACATTTGTTGTTTTATGTCAATGTTTATGTCATGTTGTTAAACATGTGTGTTCAATTTCCCCAGTGAATTCATGCTGTCTCCTCTTCACTTTTATAGTTTGTTTCTTTTGAACTTGTTTATTCTTCAAATTTGAATGATCTTAATCTTGATTTATAAGCTGTTAATTTTTTAATTTAAAAGTGCTTTATAGAATGAATTTTATTTTTATTCACAAGGGGCATTTTGCATAAAGGTTTGGATGAAACACAACTCTAGATTTTATTTATATATATATATATACTTCATTCTTAATGGCTGAAATAAAGTCTCGTTTGATATATGGAGTTAGATTTCATTGCAAATTTGTTTATACAAAAGGCCCCTACAGCATCTTGCACACAATTTGTTTTTATTTTGTAGAAATATTTTGTAATTTGTAAAAAAATTATTTAAAAGATAATTTGAAAGCTCCTATAATTGTACATTTTAGATATTTCTATTAAAATTTCACAGCTTTAATTGCGCTACACAATACCTGCACATTCTTGCCGATTTAAAAGAATTGCATGCAAATGAATATTACAAAATAAATTAAATAGAAAATAAAAGTACTAATATAATAGTTTCATTTTGTTAAGGAAGTTACAGGGGTAAGTTTAAATAGCATCATCACATTTTTAGTTTAGGAGAATTGCATGAACATTTAGACAGAGAAAAGAATGAAAATTCTCTGCAAAAGAATTCTAAATTAATCTAGTTTCATTCATTGCAAAAAGAGGCATATCATTTAAATCAGTCCATGTCCATTTCTGCAGCGTAAGAAATTTACACAAATATATATTCAACTGTGATATACCACATGCATTTCAGCTCTATGTTTTCAACCTATTGCATATGTTTTGGAATTGATTTTCATATATCTTGTATGAATAATAAAATCATATTCCTATGAATATGCGAACATTCATTGTGATTTATCCTAGAAATTTCACCTCCCAAAATGAAAATAATATGATATTTATCTCAAGTTGAATACATGTATCTTTGTAGGATTTAATAGATTTTATTTGAGGTCATCCATATTCCTTTTCATACATCTAATTTATATGACCTCTGAACTTTGACCCTTACAGGCTCAGATCCATTACAAGACCTTGAAGAAGACCAGGAAGTTTGTCCTGGATGGAAAGGTCGTGACCCTGACGACCTCTAAGGTCGTCAAGGAAGGTCAAGAAGACAAGGCTAAGAAACTCCATGCCTTCAGGTAGGATTTTGTTACTTCTGATTGAGCTTTAAAACAAACAAAAAAGGATCTATAATTCAAGTTCGAGGGTTGATAACCCTTGTTAAAGTGTGCTATCATAACTTAATTTTATATTGTTAAAGCTCCTGTCTATTCCCCTTTACAATGATTTCCCAATGGGCCAGTTCACGGTTAGCACATGTCCCAAATGACCCCGAATATCCACAGATCTTCAAAACATGAAGAGGTCCCACTTTGTACATTTTGAAATAATCACTCCTACAGCGATGGAGGTGCTACATAAATAGCCTTTGTTTCCCCTTTTCAAAGAATATTTCCACCTACATGTATGTATCATGGAGTGCACTACTTGTGCATAAATGAATAATTATTACATAACTTTCACGAGCATGTATCCAGAGTTTTGTCTACGTGTATTTCACAATTTGTTCTGCAATGACCTTTATCTGCTCATGCTCAGACTGCAATTACAGTGAACTGTCTTAATATTGTAATTATTTTATCATTATATGTGCAGTTTGCCTGAATATGGGAATACAGCTAGGGCTGATTACAAATGAAACTTAGCAAAATTAATTCTTTGTTTGTTTGGAGGATGGAATGCGTTTTAACAATGTGGAGGTGTACATACATGAATACCAAGAGTGCATTTCATTTTTTGTAAGGATGAAACATCAATAAAGTGCAATGTTGTTTCCACCTTTTGTTTGGAATATGAAATGTGTTTCAATCGACCGATGGTGAGATTAATATGATTCCAATTTTCAACCCCTACAGAAAGAACGAGCTTCGAGAGATCCGTCTTATGAGGAAGGGCGAGCTGAAAGAAGTCAATAATCTAGCTTCCAAGATCCTACAGCAGAAGGACCAACTGATCAAGAGACAGGATGCTGAGAAAGCAGTAAGATTATACCCTCTTCTTCTACCATGTACATTATAGAGGTGTCGTGGACGAGTGGATATGTCACCGGACTGTGGATCACAAGGTCCGCGGTTCAAGTCCCGCCGCGGCACTGATGTCCTTTGGCAAGACATTGATCATCATTTGCCACTCTCCACTAAGGTTTTAAATGGGTACCCCGTAGGATATGCGAAAGTTGATGTGGTTACATGAACAAGTGTGCGCTTGTAAAAATGATGCCGGGCTGGAATGCTCTCCAGGGAGTGGAGAATGTGCATACATTGAGCAGGCCTGCGGTCCTGAAATGCGCTATAAAAGAATGAACTATTATTATTACGAATTTAGAATACAATGAAGCCACTTTCTCTCCTAAAATGCATTGATTGGAACTCAATAAATAATTGAATGCTATCATTCCTGAATTCATCATTGTCAGAATACAATGATTCATCTCAAAACTTAATTTTTTTGGTCAAGAACTTGGTATTAAAAGAAAATCACTCACAGCAGTGAAAAATGTCCTTTGGCAAGGCATTAATCTGCATTTGCTACTCCATTCCCAGGAGAGAAAAGGGGACCTGGTACAATGACGAAAGCCTTTGTGTTTAATAGTAATTGGCATATGCTCTCATGGTGACCATATAGTAGGAGTACTTTCCAGGGAGTGGAGATGGTGCACATTGTGTGTGAATGAATCCAATGACCGGAGTAATGATATCTGCTAAGGACTTAAAGACAATATTTTGTATTAAATGCTATATAAAAATTAAATATTATTATTATTATTTATAAATCCAGATTATTAATTAATATTGAAAATCAGGAAATTTCATTAGCCCTCAAAAAGCAGTTAGTCCTTTATATTGTGCCTCATGTCCAAATAGCATATTCTTTGGTTGAAGATGTATCTAATTCATAAACAGGTTGACATAGGTAGTGATTCTGGAACTTTGAAACTCCATCTGGGAAAAACAGGGAAATGGTGGGAAATTAGAATATGATTGAGAAAGAGACACGGCTATACCATTCTTGCATTTGTATTAAGATAGGTGATGAAATAGCAAAAAGCTGTTAAACGCAATGTGTTTCTCTCCATTTTTCAGATGGCAGTAAAGAAATTTGACTTGGAGATCGAGCATCTTAACGGGCAACAGAAGCAGAATGTAGAGAAGCTAGAGCTAGCCCAGGAAGCAGAACTGAGGACATTCAAGAAGAAAATCAAATCAGATCAGGTAAGTCTTGAAGCTGTGTGTTCTTCTTCATCTCTCCCTCTCTCCATCTCTTTCTCTCTCTTCTCTCATCCCTGCAGGGTACGTTTATGTCTTCCATATGAATCTCTATCTTGTTTTATCTGTTCTGTTCGTATTATACATTTTCTTTCATTTTATGTCTCGTTTCTACTTTTTTTTGGTCAAAGTTCTGTTCCTCTCTCTTTCTCTCTCTCTCTCTTCATTCTCTCCATCCATTTTTCCCTCTCTCGCCTTCTCTCCCTCTCTCGCCTTCTCTCCCTCTCTCGCCTTCTCTCCCTCTCTCGCCTTCCCTCCCTCTCTCGCCTTCTCTCCCTCTCTGTATCTCTCCTCCATCTCTCTCTCTGTTTAATTTGACCTCTCTTCCCTTTTTTCTGTTTCATTCCCACTCCCCGTTTTATCTCACTTGCCCTATCACTCCTTGTTCTCTCTTTGTTCTTTCTCTCTCTATTTTTTGTCTCGCCTGCGTAGCAAAAAGCGAGACATAGGCGCCGCTTTTCCGGTGACGGCGACGGCGGCGACGGCGTCAACATCAAAAACTTAACCTAAGGTTAAGTTTTTGAATTTTTGATATAATTTTTAAAGTATAGGTTCTTAGTCAATGAAACTTTGACTACAGGGTAATCAAGTATCCCCAATCATGTGAGTAGAATTTCAGATCACAAAGTCAAGGTCAAAGGTCATTTCAGGTCAACAGACTTGGACTATGTTGTAGCATCATCATCGAAAACTTAACCTAAGGTTAAGTTTTTGAATTTTTGATATAATTTTGAAAGTATAAGTTCTTGGGCAATGAAACTTGGACTATAGGGTTATCAAGTCTCCCCAATCATGTGAGTAGAATTTCAGGTCACTAAGTTAAGGTCAAATGTCATTTAAGGTCAACAAACTTGGACTTTGTTGTGGCATCAACATCAAGATTTTCAAAATGCTTCTTCTTCGTTATTTTTCAACCGATTTTGATTCTGATTGATTCATATGATAGGGCTAGGAGGGGGATTTAAAACTTCTACACAGAAGTGGTACTTTATGCAAATGAAATGAAATTATGTCCCTTCCAGGGCATCAAATTTTTATTTTTTGACCAGTTCAAAAGTGTACCACATAAAATTTAGGATATTTGTTGTTGCGAGATGCGGATGAGCGCTACGTCATTGACGTTCTGGTTTATCATATTGAATTGCGTTATGCAGGCGAGACCGCCGAGAGCGTTTCCCTTGTTTAAAATAATAATCTCACTTCTCACTTCTGACACTCTCTTTGTCTCTGGTGAAATGTTGAAAATTATCTAAGAGAGCAAGAAGGACCGTAGGCGAAATTGAACACTGTACTTGAAGCCCCACTGCACTACTTATAGCAGGGGGATTAGGCCTCCCTGCATGGTCACTGACAGGTGGTTATCACATCAAATCAGCTCTCAATTAACATAAGGAAAAGGGGACCATGGGGGACCAATGGTCACCGATTAGGCATTGTTTGCTATAAAGAGGGCGCAAGTAGCCTTAAGTAGTGCAGTCACCAGTGGGGATTAAAAATTGAATATTTTATGTGATAATTGCAAAACATTTGTTGTGACCTCCATCTCCAGGACAAAGACATGAAAGTATTCCGCGACGGCAAGAAGAAGGCAGCCAAGGAGCTCAAGAATGCCAAGGGAGACCGGGAGGCCCTGAGGAAACGGAGAGAGGAGTTTGAGGTCAAGCAGATGGAGGAAGAGAGGGAGTTCCTCTCCCGGCAGAAGAGGACGCTCGAAGCTGACATGGTCAAGATCAATCAAGGTCATAGGCAGCAGGTCGCGACCCTCGAACACAAATATCTGGTGGAGAAGCACAATAAGAAGAGAGGTATGATCGAACACCAACTTTCTACTGCTAACATGTGGTATAATAATGATGTATTAGGCTCCACACTTAAAAGGGTCAAAAGGGACTCGGGGGCCCCTCCAAAAGTCGCAATGACCCCTTTGTTGAAATGTTTAATGACCAAACTTTCGTGCCACTTTTCAGCTATTTTTCATCACCATTATTTAAATATGAGGGTGTTTGAAAAGCCATCCTTTTCAGGGGACTTTCTACTTTGATAATCTTCCAAACAGACATGCAAAGAATGGGAAAGCTACAGTATTTTACATTTTATGTTGTATTCATTTTTATTATTTTTTAATAAATATACAGTCATACCTGCTTTAGTGACCACCTGTCTACAAAGACCACATTTTTTGTTTCCCTTGAAAATGGTTTCTCATTTAAACATGTACTATAGGCACCTGTACATAAGGACCACCTGCCTATAAAGACCACATTTCTTGTCTCCCTTGGGTGGTCTTTATAGACAGGTTTCACTGTATATTGTTATATGTTGTATGTTCTTTTTTTATAACATGCACAACCTTACAGAACAACAGTCCTTTGATAATTTTAGGGCTTCAATATTACATCATATCAGAGACAGTGATAAGACGTAGGGCCATGCATCTCGGATTTAACATTGTTAAACAATACCTTTAAATTTTAAAAAGTGAACGAATGAACAATCTCTCCTCCATGTAATAAATTGAAGTTTACCCGGAGCTCTCTGTCTCACTCTCTCTTTTAAACTATAGCGAGGGAGTCAGCAGTCTGGGAGATGGAGGAGAAGCACCTTAAAGAGATGCATCAAATCAAAAAGAATCAACTCAAGGATATGTTCTTCCTGCAGAGACATCATCTGGTCCTCGGACAAGAGAAGGCAAGTTCTGCTCTCCTTTTGTTGTTATTCTTATAATTCTTTTGTTATTATTTTGATTCTGTTGTTATTCTTATAATCTGTTATTATCCTTATAATTCTATTGTTATTCTTGTAATTCTGTTGTTATTCTCCTCATTCTGTAATTCTTGTGATTCTGTTCCATCTTGGACCACCTCCTGACTCTTTCAGCACTAGTTTTGGTATTTTCGCTCATTCAATTTTGTTTATTTGATATTTAACATGGAGTTAATTTGCATCTTCTGTGTATGGAAAACTGAAAATTAAAAGAATGTGAATTCCTTGTCAATTGTTGATTTGTGTTGATCAAGTTGGCACTGTCGTAATAATAATAATAAATTATATTTTAATAGCGCATTATACAAAATATGTCTCTATGCGCTTTACATTGTATTATGTAAAAGCTTAATTAATTATCTACTATCCAACTATCCTCAAACAAAAATCCTGACAAGGTCTTAACTAAGGTAGTACAACAGTATTTAAACTAAATAGAACAACATTATAATTCATTCTTAAATAATGATACAACAATTATGGTGCAAAATTGTATTCATATATTACAAGTAATAGACATATACAATTTCAATTACAATTATAGATAACAAAGCATGAAAATAATATGGCAACATAACTTATGTTTTTGTGTGTCCTTCATGATGTAACAGGAGGTGCAGCAGCTCAAGAACTATTTTGATCGTGAAGAGGAGGAGCTGAACCAGAAGCACCTGCTAGATCAGAGGCAGTTACCACGGCGACTACGTAATGAGATGCGTGCCAGGCTTGCCATGTTCAAGAAGAGTCTTCAGATCCATAAACCAGGCTATACAGCGGAGCAGGAACGAGAGAAACTCAAAGAGGTACGTGTAGTCTTATACAGTGGGCTTGCGGGTGCACCATGTGAGAGAGAGGGAGGATTGAGGAGTCCTGAAAAGGACTCTCTGTAATCTTTCTTGAGGGTTTGTAGTCCTGAAAAGGACTGTTGGTGTAGTCTTGAAAAAGACTGTTGGTTATCTTTCTTTCTTAGCTTATAGTTCTAAGGAGAACTATAGCGCTTGGAGAGGATGGGTGACGGGAGTGGCTCGACGTTTCGAACAGGTTGACTATCCGTCGTCAGGAGGTGTAGTCTTTTTTGATTTTGCGAAAGTCTCAGAATCGTGGGTTGATCCTTGCGGCATAACTACAGGGGGCACAACTCAAGAAAATTCACTTAGATAATAATCTTCTTGTGTTGTTTTATAAGTCGATCATCCAGTCATTTTCCTTGTTTGATTTAACTTGTTTTTATGGCAACCTAACATGAGACAGTAAGAAAGCATTAGACAGACCACAGAAAATAGCTCAAAGAATCATTGGTGTCGCACTGCCCAACATGAAAAAGTTGTATGGCGATGGTTCACTAGCTAAGGTTACGTGTATTAATAAAGAGAAAGTGGGAAATAAAGGACCATAAAAGGGCTTTTTTTTTATTTTAAATTTGTTTATGTGTGTTTGGATGCATTTCATCCATTTTAGTCACCTTATCAGAGCCACCTATATACAGAGTTTGGCCAACTTGGTTACACTGGGTCACAACATGGCGTAAATTCTTTTGTTTTGTGCTTGCCCAACAAAGCAGTAGTCGCCATATTGTGTCCAACTCGAACCGGGTTGGCCAAACTCTTTGTATACATGTAGATGGCTCTGCACCTTATAATACAAGTGCCCTCTCAACTTAACGACAATGCTCAAGCAGAACAAGAAAAGTTTCAGGTCAACACAAGCCATTTTTTATACCATAAAGGAGTGGAGCGTGCTTTATAGAAAAGCAAGCAATGAATCTTCACTTTGGCAACACATAATGCAAGGCAAAATTAGTGTCATACCATACGAGCCACTTCTGCTGCATTATGTAATATACAAATTTTTAAGCAAAATTTCCTGGAAAAAAGGATTTCTTCCCGAGTTTATCTTGTTTTCAAATGATCACCACATTTTCTCTGCAGTTCCAAGACAACGAGAGTGCTCGCTTCAAAGCTGAGATTGCTCACCAGAAGGCGAAACAAGAGAAAAAACTACACAATGAAAGACAGAACAACGAAGCCATCATGCAAGAACTTCTCAGTGATCATGTAAGTAGACAGAAATTAATGAGGAGGAGAAGGTGATGATGATTTGATGGTTGGAAGGTTTTGTTTTTACCCGACTGCTGTTAAAGAAAGCATGTTTATGTTGTAAGTAAGGAACCAGGAGACCGACGGCTTTAAGTCCTCTACGAGGGACTTGGTTTTGAGGATTAATGCCTTATCAAAGGGCGCTAGCGAATCTGGGAAAGAAAATGGGATTGGGTATCTTTGCCTCAGATTCTAAACAAAATCCTTGATTTAGCTCATGCTGCAATTCTAATCATAGGTCAGTCAGGAATCCCATGACTTTTACAAGCTGATTGCCTGTCTGATTATCAAGATATTTATGATTGGAAATCAAAATTTCAAAAAACGTTTTCCTAACGGTTTTTTTATAACACTACAGCATACCTGCCAACCACTCCGATTTAGGCGGAGTTACTCCGCTTTTTTCATACCAACTCCGAATTCCGATTGCATGCCTCAAAACTCCGATTTTTTTAATTTTTTTTTTTTTTTTTATAATTTTTTTTAAACAAACGACTGTTGCATAAGACTAAAGCATAACACAGCACTGATAACCAGATCACGCCGACATCTGCGCTCGCGCTCATAGAAGATATACACAGCGCAGCCCGAACGTGATCGTTAGTTCCGCAGTCATTATCCATGTACTGCATGTACTAGTACATGGAAGCACGTGCGCAAGCTATATCGATAAAGTGTGTGCGGACGTTGTACTAATACATACACTACATGCAGCGTTGTTGCATAGTAACTGCATGCGTATAGCCCACGTGTATTTATATTACATGTGCAGTTGATACACCGTGCATAAACACTGTATACATTGGCGTGTTTTCTTCAATGCTTGTGCGATGACTGCGATCGTGGAAGCTTGTTATTTACCGGACTTCCGCGGATTTATTTTGGATTACTACTACTATATTCTTCTTCTTCGTTGATTTCTCCATTTTTGAAGGACAAAATGGGTAAGACTCGTGCTGTTCATAATCAGAAGTATAAGAAAGAATACAAAAATTGTTTGTGTGGGGCGAAAAGGTTGAAGGAAAAGGCCCATTTGCACCATTAAAATGGAGGAAAAAAAAAATAGACCCTAAAGTCCTGTGTACCCCCCCCCCCCCCCCCCCAATCTACGGGCTACTACCCCAATCCTTCGGTGGTTCGCGACCTTGTAGTCCATCCAGAAAAATTTACTCCTAATTTCTCTTGTCTCAGGTTGGCAGGTATGCTACAGTCTACTGGAAAAAATGAGTATGGTAAAACCGGTCACTCAAAGATTTTTACTTTTATGAGATACTCCATGATCATTTTGAAGCGCAATTTTTTTAGAGCTTCAATATTAATAATAATAATAATAATACTCAGTTCTTTTATAGCGCATAACACATTACAGGATAACATGTCCCTATTACACCATATAACAGACACTGATAACATGTAGGGCCATGCATCTCAGAGGAAATGAAGCCGAAGGATTGGTTATAAATGCAAGAGTTGCAACATGATGACCCTTCTTTTCTAAGGTTTGTTATAAAAGTTTATCACACTTTCATTTGTTGTTTGATCTTTGTAGAATGAGAAGCGTAAGGTGCTAATGGAGCAAGAGACGGTCAAGGTGAAAAGCATCGAGGAATCTCACGCTGAAGAGGTCAAGAAATGGAGAGAGCAACTCAGACCGCGCAAGAGGGTAAGTATGTGTGTGTATTGGGTTTTTACAGACGTGTATCAATCAGATCTGATTATTTACGTCTGGGGACCGACCTTTAAACGTCACCATCCGAAAGACGTGACTCAGTTTCGAACCTGCGTCCTCGGCTGAATCAGTTTGTAACTTCCACTTTTAGCTGGATTACAAGCGCACGCCACAACGCCTAGTTGACACCTAAGTATAAACATAGCTGTCCTAGAGAGTTGCTTAAATGTATTTGTGTTGTGTACCAATATCATTCTGAAAAATATCTGCATGCGACCAGTCTTGATTTTTTAGAATAATAAAAGAAATAATGTGCTTAATGTACTTGTACGTTTAAGGTATCACAGTAAATTTTCTGCAACAATCTTCAGTAGGCAGTTAACTAAAGGTAAACTTCATGCAATTATATCTTTTTTTCTTTCTCTCTTCTTCTTCCCCATTTTCCTCATCTCTTTCGTTCTCTTTCTCCATTTCTTTCTCTCTCTTTCTCTCTCTCTCTCTCTCTCTCTCTCTCTCTCTCTCTATATATATATCTTGCTCTCTCCCTCTATCTGTTTCTGTCCCTCACTCCCCCTTTTCCCCTCTGTCTGTCTCTATCTCTTCGTCCCCATCTCTCTCTCTCTCTCTATCTCTTCTCTCTACTTCTCCCCTCTCCAGGAACTGGAGGAGACATTCCAAAGAGAGCTTGAGAAGCAGGGAGAGTTCTACTCTGGCAACAACACAGAAACCCCATCATCAGATTCCATGAAATACAAGAGGAACAGTCTAAGCGTACTCTGAATCAACCCCCAGCTCTTCAATTCCCTTCCTTGTGTTATCCAACAACCATAGCTAGTTGATGCAGACATGGTTGCGACAGTGGAAGTCACTTCTGATTCGTCAGTCATTTCAACGGCTCCAGATAGTTCCTCCTCATAGACATTCCATGTGCAAGGGAGGTATTTGGAGCTCCGTGATCTCACCTCTGACTGCACTTGTGCACTCGTATATACGCGTGTCACAACTATCTCTCTCAGTATGCTTCGCTAACAACGTCTTCACACCCTCAATGGTGGGAAGTGATGAAATACTTTTGTTGTCGGAAGTTGTATCCTATAATCATCCACCATAGACCAGCCCACTGTATTTGAATTTGTGGATGTCTCTACCCGGAAACCCCAATAACTTCTACTTTACTCGTCAGCAAGCTACAACAGTATCTCCGTGGACAGCTTCAATCGATTATTTGGCTTAAAAGGCTGGGTTATACTAAATAAAATTTCAAATTCCAACATCTTGTGATGTTCCCTAACTTTTAATACGTGTTTTCCCTGAGTCTTTATCATCTTTTCATTCATTGTGAGTGCAGACATATTTAGAATATCCACGAAACAATCTAGTATTCAGATACATGTAGTTGCCAGGCAGAAACAATGATGACTTATAGGGAACATTTTTATATTTCATGATTAATCCAATACATGCAAAGGCTGATGGAATATTCAAAATTGATGTCTTGCTTATCCAAAATGTGAAGCATAGTTTATTTGTTCTTGACAGATAAGTGTTTGAATATTGGAATTTTCTATCTCTTTTTTGCCAAGTTTGACTGTAAGGCATGTACTCTATCAGTTCCTGGCATCCCTTATGTTCTCCTCAATGTGTTTTTGTTGTTGACATGTCAGCATCAATGTCACTCAGAAAGATGGTTATTTTTTTTAGTTTTTTAGAAAAACATTGTTATGTTGGCAGGATTTTTCCGTCATTGTAATTGCATGTAAGATCAAATCATGCGCAGTGATAGGTATATAATATTCAAGAAAATTAATGTTATTTGAGCATATGTGTTTTGGCAGTGTCTACACATAACCGTCAATTTTTACCATCCATATACAAAGCCCAGGATAACTTGGGCCGGAGAGCGTGGTAAATATGTTTTCTACCAAATTGAATCGTATCCAACCGGTTAATATTGTTCATTTCGCCTTGCTGTATTCATTGATTTAGGCCATAGACATTTCATAGGAGTAAACCAAATGTGCAACTTCTTCGCTGAGACGACATATCGAGGCCTTGTCCTTCAACACATACGTGCCACTTCAATATCGAGCAACAATTTGCCATCCGTAATGACAAAGGGTACTCTTGTGTGTTACATTTACTTATTGCCAAACTTTTGTAACAAAACCTTCCTTTTTAATACAAAAAGTATGTCTTTGACCAATTTTTGCGAAGATTACCATAAGAGACATCAATGAGTATGCAGAGAGGGGGAAACAAAGAAGTGGAAAAACAATTTTTTTGATTTTGTGTATGTGGTCTTTGTGAGCGCTTTCTACTTTTGTTTTTCCGTATTCTGCAACATAATGGCGAGGTTTGTTCTGTGTAATTGTCTTCCTGGTTTAAAGAAAAGTGCGAGGAGTAGGAGAGATGGAGAACATAAGTGTATTGGTTTCATTTTAAAAATGTTTAGTGCTTTCTCCCATAGCAGCACTTCTTAATGCCTCAGGTCTCTTGTTTTTCATATTAGTTTTTAAAGTTCTTGTATTGCTATGCGTTCTTGTATCAGTTTATAGTCATCTGTATCCGACTAATATTTTTAATCATGATATTCCTGTATCCCCGTTTACCGGATATTAAAAATCATGCCTATTTTCCTGCAGATTTCCCTTGTACCATAAATGTAAATTGCTTTGCAAAAACGACATTGTTGTACTGGTAAATCACAATTCTGTGCAAATCTTTTAAAGCAAATTTCAATTAAATAGGTCAGGATTTCAAAAGGTTGATTTCCATAAGTGTAAGTAAAAAAGCATGTATGAAATTCAGCCTTAACTAAAAGAATGTGCGGTTTGTATCACTTTTTCTGAGATTAAATTTTACTTCAACAGTCAGAAGTCTTTACCTACAAAAAAAATTCCCTATTTGCTTGAAAATAATTAACGAGAGTCTGAAAACAAGCCTCTGTATAGCTTGTATGTTTTACCTTTTGAATATCTATTCTTGCATATTCTATGAATAAGTTACGTTTTACATGGTCTTGTCTAAATCGACCCATCATCAAATTGAAAAACATAATTAAAGTTTGAAAGCCTTTTTCTTTTCTGGTGAGGAACAGGAATGAAAATTAAACAAAAGAAAATTTAGGGATGTATTTTGAAGAATTGTTCTGATGTACACCCTGATAGCAACTAAGGATATGATCAAGAATTACACTAATATTTACACGGCTGTATATATCCACAGTTTATTATTTTCAACTGTTTCATCAATGGCTATGTGAAGGGATTTGTTTATGACTTAAAATGTGTATTTCCCTGTTTAATCAAGAATATTTTATAGTGAGAGTTATCATAAAGACAAAGAAGAAATGTATACATGTACAATGTACTTGCAGGCTGTATATTACTCATTATATATTTGGATGCGGGCGGGATGACATTCCGTTCTGATCAGCTGAGAGTAGGTTTACAAAGTATACAAGTTAATTCCCTTCTGGTTTTCATCACACACAATATAATTTACATTATGTTCAAGAGAAGACAGATTTTTTGAACTTGGCTATTTTTTCAGAATTAAAAAGGGAATGCAACCTTGACATCACTAGACTTATCAAAATGGCAGCTCCCATGGGAAAATAGCTTGCAAGGAAATTGTAAACTTTGCTAAGTTATTGCATTGTAGAATTTCAAGGTATTCTCAACTGGCTCACAATTTTTTACTAAGGCTGTCAGCTGAAGTTTGTTGGGTTTCATTTTCCTGTAATGACATTGACATTTACAACGACATTTACATTGCTAGTCATATTTCATTACCTGATGGGATACTATTATTTGTATTTTTATGTTTATTCCTCTTTAATGTTAGTTAATTCCTCTTTAATGTTAGTGTAGTGGAAACCTTAAGGTATTCATTCATCAGTATATTGACAATAGGCTATGAATTAGTACAGGAGTACCAGTTTTGTTTATCTTTTCTTGTTTAATGAGAACGATTGCTTTCAGTTTCATTCAAGAGAAGAGAGCAAAGGTGGGAGAGTTGAAAATATGAAACAAGATTCATTGAAAATAAAGACAGGAGTATCTTCAAGCGATCAAATGCATTACCAAGTTCTAAATGGCCCCCTTTATATGGTATGTAACTTAAGCCAAGAATACAACACTTCATTGCTGGAGTGGGACATCTATAGATTTATATTATATCCTTCGTTTTTATGCCCTTCCCAAATTTGGGTATTTTATCATATTTTCACTTATCATTTTCTATTACCGGTAGTGATCTTGAAGAATTGTATCCATTTCTTGTTCTCTACTTCTCTTTTTTTTAATATAATTTAATTGGCATTGTGAGAAAAAATTGTTGTTCTTTACTGCTGATTATACTGAAACAATTACATTTTAAATTCTGAGGATTTGTTTTTGTTTACATTTTTGACATTGCACTCATGAAATACACTTTAAACATCCTGCTTTTAAACATGAAAAGAACCCACATTTTACAAGATTCTTATGGCATGTAGTCACACAAGTCTTCTGTTTGAGATATTTTACAAAATAAACCAAACTACTAACTTCTCTGAGGTGCCGTACATGAACACAAACGAAGTTGTATAATGATAGGACTTGCATTTTTACAAGTAATAAGTAACAGAACATTCATAATATATATTCATTACTCAAACCATTTTTGTTTTAAAACTTAAAGAAAAAAAAAGTACCGGTAGGAGGAAAGAAAAAAAACTTTCTGGAAAAGGGAAAGGTAGAAGTGCTGCATATTTGGTATTAGGAGAGTGGAACAGATCTGATGTTACCCAGTAATGTTTATGCTATGGACGTGTAGTCTGTTTTGGAATATAAATAATCCAACTTAATATATATTAACCAAGCTTCTCAAACAGTACTACTGTGTATAGATAGATACTGGACAAAAAATATATTTGTTTATATAATCATTTTTCAGGTCATGAAACATAATTGATATTTCTGACTATTTTTGCCCTTTTTTCGGTTGGATGTGGTCCAATCTATCTAATGTTTAACTTAACTCATGTTACTCATAGTGTTATTATTATTTTGATATCGCGTTATTAATTGATCAGATAAATGGTTAAGCGTTCATATTTACTGTACGCTCTGTTTCTTATTTAATCTAAAGACTGAATCAGACACAAATTTGTTACAAATTTGATGTTGATATTTATATGAAATAAAGTTAGTTACTCAGTATTTATAAGAAATGAGAATGTACTTAATAATTTACCGAGATTTAAAAAGATTTATATTTGTATATCTTCCTGGATTTTAAGGTTATTTTGTTATATACATTTCTCATGTTACCGTTGTTAATAAAGTGTAAAGTTTATCTCGATAATAAAAATATTATGAAGAATGCTGAACTGTTGTAATACATTGAGCATTTTTCTTCAACGAATATGCCCTTTTCTGCTAAAAAAATAATGAATGTGATTTTGTAAATTTCTAAACAATGAATATGTGAATATTAACATTTATGTAACAGTACCATTTTTAAAAAAGTTGAGCATGATGCAAACATGTCGTGTTCTGTCGTTTCCATATTACATGTACATGTACGTATTCTGTATGGTGGTATGTTTAATACAAGAATCATGTGGTAGATTTGTTTTCTAAAATATGATGTCTATTGATTTGCAACGAGAAATGTGTTTATACCCTGAAATTTATTATATCCATCTATTTAGTGTTTAGAGGACAAAGCACTTTGTACCTTTGTAAATAGTAATAAAAACATGTGGGAATTCCTTTTTTTTAAAGATGATTTAAATTTTACGAAGAAAAATGTGAAAATTTTGTTTCTCGAAGGAACCGATACTGTACCATTTGTGCCATGTTATATGCTTTGCGATAGTTCCATTTGGTAATAAATTGGTCATCTTATGTATCATATGCAATCTGTTTGAATCGTTTTTTGTTTTATTTATTTATATATTGCACATCCTCCTCTCTTTTTTCTGTCAATATATCTTGTTTTCTTGAATGCCACTACTTCTGTCATCTTCTCCCCCCCCCCCCCCAACTAAGCATTTAACCTTTCTTTATACATACACATGTACATGTTCATACAACTCTGCACAAGTTAAATATGTTGGTACTGTAAAAAATATTTGTTCAACTCTGTAAAAATGTGAATATTGCATACACCGTCTCAGACTATCCCCACTGTGTCTCTTTCCGTCTCTCTCTCTCTCATTTCACATCATTCTATCCCCCTCTTTCTTTTCCCTTATTTCTCACACAGATTAGTTTTTCTTATCATTGCATTCACCGTTTCTTCTTGATCTCTACCCTCTCTTTCTCTCTATCCCTGTCCTCTTGTTATCTCCCTATGTATCTCTATCTTTTTGATATCACGTGTTTAGGTCTACTGATGCAGAATATAATTTGTTTTATTTTTCATTTTGTTTATACTATATTTCTTTTGTACATTCTATGTTTAGAAAAAGATGAGACGTAGAGAGGGGAAGAGAGAGAGAGATGGTGGGAGGGGGGTAGAGAAAGAGAGACATTAAATGTTATTGTCCACACCACTTATTATATTATTCTAGTTGTAAATGACCCCTTCAGCCCATGTTGCTGCTCAGTTTTTAAACACCAAGAAATAAAATGAATGAAAACAAATCTGTTACAGAAGACAACAAAACAAAGATATATTTTATAAGTCTTTACATTTTTTTTTATTGGAACACTTTTGAAAATATAACAAGTAAGGCAAAGGTGTACATCATGTTGGAAGATTATACATGTATCATGATAATGGAAGAACAAGTTGCAAAGTACAATAATATTGAAATACATGCTTGATTGATAAAGAAAAATAATCTCGGAGTTAAAAAAAAGCATGATAAATGATGTAATACCTGCATAGGATGTTCATGTTTTTAAAGATTCTACAAATGTGCATAGTTTACAATTAACAGAAATAATAATGCCCTTAAGAATATAATGCTAACATTATACAATGAAAAGGCTGGAAGACCTATTTGGTTTGTTCACATTCAGGACAAATCTTAATATGCAAGTAAAATCTAGAGAAAAAAAATACATTGTCAGACTGGACTCGGAGCATTTCAAACAATTTGCCTTTGTACAAAAGTGTTGAAAATAATTGATAAAGCCAATACTTCAGGTGGGGCATTGAACAACAATAATACACGCACACATAGCGCTGATACAGATTGCTTGAGGCACGAACAAAAAAGACAAAAATGTAAGGAGATTACTTCAAAGGAGGCACATGCATCCTGATGAATTCAAACTGGATAGTGGATAGCCCTGAATGTTGCTAAAGACTGTATTGAATACTTCTACACTTCATTGCATTTAGCTATTAAATCTTCTTGTATTCTGTAAATCTGTTTGGATACAGTGAAACCTGTTTATAAAGACCACTCACTGGAGTCATGAGCATGGTCCTTATAAGCAGGTGGACTTTAAGTATAGGCTAGTACAAGTTTCAATGAGAACTGATTTTCACGAGAAACAAAAATATGGTCTATATAACAAATATACAGATGGTCTTTCTAAACGGGTGGTCGCTAAAGCAGATTTTAATGTATTTGGAAAAAGGCGCTTTCATGTTAGGGCATTTACTCAACAATACTGTCAGATCATTTACTACATCCAACACAATCGCAAAGGCTTTCGAAAAATCAACCTATGATAGTTTTGATAGTCTTATTCATGACTCACTGAAATGTACAAGCATTATAATGAAGTATTATGTAATCCAAACATGATTTCTATTAGACATACAAAAGGGTGTTGCAATTGCTCAAGATTTAGATTTTATATATGGAGCTGTGAAATGTCATTCATGCACCTTTTTTGTTATTCTTTAAAATACTTGAAATCCTAAAAAAACATTCTATTTGAAAATACCCTTGATTAAGTAGCAGTAGATGATATAACTGATGATTCAATGCTTCAAGTGGATTTCTGCATTTATTTTGGGTTTTGGAAATCAGCAAATCAATAAATTCAACCAAAACTATGAGGGCCCTACGTTAACTATAATCAATGTGCAGAGTATATGTACATGATCATGGATAGAAGTCTTTGTGATAAACACACTATATACATGTATAGCCCTATGGCACTTCATAGCACATTTATGGAAGATTGAATCACACTATACAGATTTCAATTACAGTGATCCATTGCATGTTCTGCGAAGCATTGTATACTAAACAAATATAGCCAGCCTTTGATCCATGAGGCAAAATTTGGAAAACAGGAAGACCCTCAACTTTAAAGGCACAGTCTTTGATAACAAGGCACTGTTTTGATAAAGTTGTTCAATAGTTTTTTTTTGCTGATTCTTTTCAAATCTAAATCAAACATTCCAGGACACACAGATAGTAAGCTGCACGAGAGCAGATATTATTTCTTTATATCAATTTCATCAAATAACATTCTTTCACCATCCTAAGTTGGAGAATATATTTGTATTTCAAGAGCTTTGGCTGTTCTTTTCATCTCAAAAGGAATATTTAATGTACCAGTACTCTTGAACTAATACAACTTTGGAAGCATCTTCAGGAAGCATAGTTGTTACTTTAGATCTGTACAAGGACATATCCAAAGCATATGGTAATTTGATGTCCCATATATATGTTACAATGTATTGTGGAGCTCTGTACATCAAATGACTTCAGATGTAGACCGGAAGATCAGTCTATTTCCTTCGGGATATGTTCCACTTTACAGACGTCTGGCTCCACTGAATGGAATTCGGTAATTTGGTGTCCTCTTATGTTACATAGTATTGCAGAGTTCTGTACAGAAATTGACTTAAAATGTTGACCCCAAATTATCAGACTACCGGTACATGTGATTCATTCGGGGAGCAGTGGTATGCTCTGCTGATGTACTTTACAGTAACATAATTGACACACTAACGAAGCACATGTCACATGCATACATGTACATTATAGACTTTAAACAAAATTGATACAATTACATTTACATGCAGACATTTTGAAGCCAATGCATATATACGCAGGTAACAAACTCCAAATATCCGAGTCGCACCACCCCATCAACTCCACATCGACGCCAAACCAACCTATTCATGGCCATTGGGGGCAATATAAATTGTTGTTCTGATACTTTATTATGTAGTACTCAAATACTTTTACTGGTATGTACATGTAAATATATGCATATTTAATGACCAAGTTGACAACATATTCTAAACATCAAAAGCAGGTGTGTTTTTCATTCATTCCATTACAGTGGAAGTAAATTCAGTGGATCATGTAATAAAAATTGTCCCCCTCTAAAATAACTGATTTGGGAAATGGGGCAATTGTTTGCTTAATGTAGAAAAAATGCCCATTCCAATGATGTGATATCTAGCATACAACATTTCTCACACAATAATATTGACAAAAATAAAGCTTTGGTTGCAGATTAATTGTCTCATACAGAACAAAATTAAAAGTTATGGCAAGACTGAAAATTACCCTTTTTTTTTAACAATGAAAATAACGTCACCCAAATCCTTTATCTTTCTTTCTCAATCTGAGTTTCAAGGCACAATTTCTTGGATAACTAAACACAAAATCAGATCATTTTATGTACATATTTACAATACATTTACAGATTTTATCATGAGATAACAAAACAGAGACATCAATTAAAAAAAAACTTAAGTACTTTCAAAGCTTGAAAATATGGGGAGGGGTATTGATTGAACCAATCAAAGCACAGGACTATCTTGGCAAGCACATGAAGCAAAGAAACAGTTAAAAAGCGATTGCAAATAAGTGTATGGCCGTAACTGTTACTGAAGCCATTACAAACATCAGATAAACATGTTTTTTATTGTAGGGTAAAATGTCCCAAAGTTAACATGCAGCAGTCAGAATGGAATGATAGGAGGTGTTATTTACATTTTTCAAACATGGAAGTGATACATGCATTGATGGAAGATGCCACCCGTGAAACACTACTGGATGAAGGAAAGAGGACATGAAAATGACTGAAAACATCAACATGGAAGCTCTATTACGGTAAATAAATATATACATGTACTTCATATCTTATCCTATCTTAACTCACAGGTTGTACATTCATAACATTTTGAATGGTTTCACTCATCGGAAGCCATTTTGCTTTCAAACAACATTACTTGAATTTCCTTGTAATAGCAAAGTGTTCGAAAGAGAAAAATAATGTATTCCTGTCATCAAATTAACAATATCTGTCCCAATCAGGGGATAATAAAAATGGAACTTGTTTAAAAATGAAAAATTAAGCACGGGAAGGATTTCTATTCCACATGTGCCTAAGTTCAGTTCACTTATTAACAAAATGAACTGTCATTTTTTGTAAAGCAGGGATGGCAGTAAAAACTCTACAAAAGAATGGTTAGTGAAATGCAATGAAATGTATTGAAGCCATGTGAATCACACTGAATGTCCAATGAAGCTGAGGGTACAAAACAAGAATTAAGAATGATGAAATGACAAACTGTCTGCCAAAGGCATAGGCACAAGGAAGATCCATAACAAGGACTTCCTTCGAGAAGAATATGGTGGAAAAAATGCAGTGAAACAACTTGTTTAGGATGGTTAACTGTGAATATGACAGAAAGCTATACAACGAAAGGAGAACTTCTTTTGTCAAGGATATGGACAAAGAAAAAACTAGCGGTGACACAAACACAAAGAAAGAAGAACAGTGTCTATGAAACAGAGCTGTACAACGAAAGGAAGCACATATTTTACAAGTCATGCCACTAAAGACAATGAAGGATGATGCCCCATCCCAGTCTCGTTCATCTTCATATATTTACAGTATATTATCTGTTCGGAGCCAGAACGGCTTTAAATTGATGTCAAACGTCATGGACCAATGCCCTTCTAGCTCCAAGCAGGCGATAAGTACAACCTCGTGCAAGTCTGTCAATATACATCTGGTTCCATTCAACATCAAAAACTGGTAGGTACGGTGTAGGCCCAACTGTACAATAATCTTTCAACAAAAGATTAATTTTTACTTGAAATGTTATTTCATTTCATAGATTCTCCAATGAAAATAAGGGATATGGAATGTAGACTCCTTGTTTACAAGGTTAAAGAGGTGTCTTCAAACATCCTCTTGAATTCCCCTGTGCATATTACAAGACCGGACAAAATAATTGTAAGTAAATTCCTGCTAAGCCAGCATTTGTAACGTGAATGGAAAATCTTAACAGAATCACAGAGAGGTTGTCCAATTTCTCCTTGATTATTCAATATCAAAGGCCCATGGAATCCCGAGAGAAACTCTTTCTTTTGGTTCTCTCTCAGGCATCATGCATCCATGGGATTTCACCATTCTTTGTTTCATATCTAGGCTATACAACAATACAAGACGTTTTGCAACAAATATGTTTATGCTGAGGATACCCCCTTATCAGCATCAGCCAGGTCCAACATTACAGGCTGGATGTATTCATATAAATCTCCTTCCGCTGATCAATTTAAAGCTACTTTAACATGTAGCTGTAGAGGGAGATATAAAAAAGGAAGAGAAGGAAAAAAGGGGATGGGGTAGATAGAATGAAAACTGTTATAGAATGAAAGTGAAAAAATACATGTATGTTGCACCTCGAAATATGAGCAGTGTAAAGTGACACTATTAGATAACCATGATATGGAAACATAATAACATAAGAACATAAACCCCAAGCTTGAATTTTGTACAAATACACAATTATTATAGTATTTTTTTAATATAAATATAATTAGATGTTGAATGATATTAAATTCTCTAGTCCCTCCAAATAATATTTGATTATTAAATATATATATATACATCTTTCTGAAAGACAAATTTGAAGTTAATTACCACTTTCTTGCAAGCAACCCATATGATTTAAAGCAGAAGTATAATAAGTATACACATTCAATGATAAGACACATATGGCAAATAAAAGACTGCTGAGAATAAACAATTATAATGTAAACACATGTGTACATAAGAAATAAGATAAAATATAAAAAATATCTATCTGAAATAATGCCCTTTAAAAATTCAGAAAAAATGTATAAGAATAAGATGAATTAACTTATTCAGGCCAAATCATGCGATGTCTTCTTTCATGACGTTGCCATTCTTCAGCTACCCTAAAATTATGACTACAAAAATGACACTGGTAAATGGGCAAGCGATTAGCTACAGGACCAAAGATGGAGGACTTACTGCTCTGACTCTTCCTCTGGCTCTTCTGGGCATCGCTCTCACTGCCAGAGCTTCCGCTTGCGCCCACGGAGTGACTCTTCCGACCGTTCTTTCGGATGGCTGTCAGGGATTTGGGTTTGCCGGCGTGGCGATGGATGGAGAGGTGGCGTTGAATGGACGCCTTGGTGAAGCAGGAAAAGACACAGTGACGACACTTGAAGGGGTAGCGATCCGTGTGGAGCTGGAGGTGCCTCAAGGCATCGCGTCGATTCATCAGCTTCAAAGGACACATGTTGCAGAGGAATGGATTCTTGACAGAGATGGTTGTATCCTTGAGATGCATCTCCGTGTGCTGCTTCAAATCTTCTGCATTCCAGAAGCGCATGTTGCACATCTTGCACATCTGGGTGGGGGCCAGTTTGACTTTGTGCTTCTGCTGCACATGCTCATCCACTTCTCCCTGGCTGCATGCTTTGAAGAGGCATTGGTCGCAGTTGAAGAGTTCCCCACTGTCGTGTATCTTCATATGAACCTTCATCTGCTCTTTCCCAGTCAGATAACCACACTGCGGACACTGCGCTGTGGAGCAGACATCCCCCAAGACCTCCTTGATCTGACTACTAAAATGTATTTTCCTAAGATGTATGGTCAGTTCATTCTGATCATCCGTCTGATACTTGCACAGGTTACAAGGATGCTTGAGGACAACTGGCTCTGAAGGCTCTTCTGAACTGGCAAGACTTTCGATTTCTTTTCCTTCCGTCATCGACTCAGATGATTCAACGACACTAGATGAAGAATGGCTTTTGTCACGGCTGGATTTCTTACTTTTCTTCTTCTTGTGGTGAACAATCTGCTTGTGAGCTTTAAAGAGCTTACTGCTGTTGAACACCATAGGACAAAGCTTACACTGGTAGACTTTAGGTTCTGGGTGTGAAGCACTGTGACTCTTCAGCTTTGAGGCTTCCTCAGTGGTAAACTCACAAAGGTTACAGGTCAAAAGAGGTCGTTGGTGGCGTTTGGTGTGATGGCGCTTCAGGTGATGCTTATAAGCAGAAGAATAGTTGCACAGCTTACATTTGTATGGCTTCTGCTTCTCGTGAATGGTGAGTACATGCCTTAACATGAGTCTCTTTTCTGGTGTCCTGTAACTGCAGGCATGACAAGCCAAGGTGCGGAACTTGCGATGCTTCGTTTCATGCCGTTCCATCGAGTCTTTGAAGTCAGTGGCATACTGGCACATCGAACACTTGTAATTTCTTGCCTTCTTGGGTGATTTACCACCATGCTCACCTTCACCTTCCCCACTCCTCGCCGGAGATTCTTGACCACCTGATGTAGGAACATCTGGTGAAATATCACTGTCAGTATCCAACAAATCTGTGACAACACTGTATTTGTTTTCCAAGCTAGCCACATCGACATCAATGGCTCCTACTAGTCTGATGCTGTTCTTGGGCTTTCTGACATGTGTAAGCTTTCCCGATATTGGTGAGATTGGGATTGAAGCAGGTTCTTCTGGGACATCAAGCTGCTGCACGACTTGGCACACATCTGGCAAACTTACAGCCTGAGTTTCTTCTGGATCGCTCTTGACTGTCATATCAAGTGAACTTTCTACATCTGGACTCTCTGCTCTGTCTGTAAAACTCCTTGAACCCATGCTCAAGTCAAGCACCTCATCAACAGAAGTATCAACAACTGGTTTAACAGTTAGATCAAGGGCTTCTGTCTGCTCTCCAGTAGGTTTCACAAGAGAAAGAGGCTCAGGGGCCACCTCACTAAAGCATGTAACAGGAACAAGAATACTTCTTGGTATCTTCCTGGACTCATTTCTCCTCTCTGATATGCTGTTGTAGTTAGCCGAATGAAGGACCATGTGTGCCTTTAGACCCTTCATGTTAACAAAGGACCGCTGACAGATGTGACAGGTTGCAACGGCTCTAGGTGCCGCTCCTTTGTCGTTTGAATTGGAAGAATATCCTGGTGGCTTTGGTCTTACCCTTCTGATTTTCTTGGAGATCTGACCATCATGAAGTTGACAGTGCAACTGGTAATCTTTCTCAGAGTAAGTTGCATATCCACACTGCAAGCAGGTGTAGGCCAGGTGGTTATGCTCTGCAAGATGGCTCATGAGGAAATTGTAGTGTAGGAATGTTGACTTACAAGTATTACACACATAACGAGTTTGCCCCTCCAACATCTCCGCTCGGTAGAGCATCTCATTGAATGGTGTTTGACTGATTGTTTTTGCTGTTGGTGTCGAGGTTGGAGCTACTTTTGTCCTAGGTCCTGTGTAGGGGAGCCCTGGGGGTTGACCAGTACTAGCTGGGAATCTAGTTGGTGGTACGTTTACTCTATCAAAGCCAGGGGGGTTAACGTTGGGCACTGGTTGTGGCGTGGGTGATCTAACCCTTGTTGTTATCTGGCTTGCCATAGGAGGTGGGCAATGCACATGTTGTGGTACTGGTGGTCCAAGGCTTGGAGACACCTGAGGCCTTACAGGGCAAGCGGCAGGTGGGTGTTGAGCAGAATGTGGTCTTACTTCAGGAGCTGCACGACTCATTTGATAATTGTGACCTAGGGGATGGGCTGGAGTTTGGCCTGCATCAACAAAAGAAGTTCTGAGTTTCTTTTTGAAGTGAACTTCCTTACAGTGGAGTACTGCACTTTCCTGGGAGCTGAAGTAGGAATGGCAAAGAAGACATCTGTGTAGCATCTGCTGCAGGACTGGTTCCATTTGGATTGTGATGAATTTGCTGGGTTCTGGTGGTGGAGGTGCTCCAGGTATTTTCAGATCAAGAGCTGGGGGTGTCATTGGCAACTCAGGACTTGACATGGGCATTCTATATTGATCAGTGTGCTCTGCAAGTCCTGGAATGATCTTCTTTGAGCCAAACATAGCACTTGTCCCTGGCTTGGCTGCATACATTGGAGCATTATACATGCTAGCATCAGGAGGACCCTTCATCTTGTTTGACTGTTCCACCATACCTTGCCTTGGCGGTAACTGCTGAAGGGCCATGGAATTTTCAAATGCCATTCGCTCATCATCCATATCTAGTATCCACTCATCACTGAGCCTGAAGTCTGGTTTCCTACTCTTCCTGAGAGTATATTTTCCCTTCATTGCAAGTGGGGTTATCTTGATTGGGGAATGACCAACTCTACCATGTGTCTTCATGTGGCCACACAACTGCACCTTCATCCTGAAGCTTTTGCCACACAGCTCGCATGTGAATGGGAGATCTGCAGGATCCACTCCAGTGGCTCCAGGAACAGCTTGTCCATTTGTTCCAGGCGTCTTCTGTACAGCAGTGTGCGGGGGTCGAGGTCGGCTCCTGACATTCATCATGCACAGTCTCTGTTTCCATCCCTTGTGCAATTTATTCAGATGAAATATGAGCAGAGCCAACCTCTTGAACCTTCTTCCGCAGACATCACACTTGTGGGGATGAGTCTTGTTGATGGTGTCAGGCTCCTTGAGAAAAGCACCTGCTTTGGCGGCTTCTTTCTGCTGGAGCATCAGGCGGTACTGGTACTTGCCGCCATGAGTTTGACTGATGTGAACCCTGAACTGTCTGAAGGAGGAGAAGGAAAAGCCACAGAGCTCACAAGGATAAACCTTGGGGCGTGCAAATGTGTGCTTGGCACTTTCCATGAACGATGCCTCTTTGTCAACATTGTCATCTGATGGGGGTGCTCCACTGATGTCTGGTGTTGCTAGTGACTCACTAAAGCTTGGCTTCTTCACAACATGCATTTTCAAATGCTGACAAAGCTGATGGTAGCTGTCGTACTTTAGATTGCAGACACTGCAAGTGAACTGCTGATTTCCTAAATCGCTGTCCTCTAGTTCTTCCCCATAGTTATTCATGACAGTCATGCTAGCACCAAATTCTGCGTCTCCTGCTGTTTCTACCATGTCAACTGCAGCAAGGCCATGAACCGCTCCTGTCAAGGAATTTCCAAGGGTAGAATCTGCATTCCTGGATACTGAGCGATAGAGATCTACTCCTGAAATTATTTCTCTCTCCCTAAATCTCTTGCCCATAGCAGAATCACGAAATTGCCTCTTGTCAATGGCACTGCCATTTCCAGCACCAGTAAATTTTCTAGACAGCAATTCCTTTGTGTGTGACTTCATGTGGCCACCCAACTGGGACTTCTTCATAACCTTGTCACATATTTTGCAGGGAACATTCTTTTCAGGTGGACGTACTTCATTACTCTGCTTGGCAAGGACAGGTGTATTCTCCACATTCACAGTGTTATGGCTTGGCTCATGATTAGCATTTCCAACAGATGACTGATCACTATCTTGTAGGCTGAGTTCAGTAGAGGCAGTTCTTTCTTTAGAGGCAGTTTTTTCTTCAGACTCATAGGAATGTGGTACAAACTCAGAGTGGTCTGTCTGGCAGTGCTCATTTTCTGAAGAGAGTGTTGTACAAGAGTCTGATTGGGCACATGATGATTTTTCTTCAGCATGAATTCTTTGATGTTGAGCTAAGTGACGCCGACTCTTGAACGATTTGGAACATTCTGGGCAGTTATAGAAGCGCTGTAAGGTGGCTGGATTGATTTTCAGAAGCAGACGAGGCCTACTAGTACTGATCTTTTCACTTTCTGTTTGAATTTTCTCTCCATCTTTATTCACATCTTGCTCCATAGGTACATCCTTGACAGTGTCCACTGGCTTTGAGATATCATCAGAGGAAGTTGGTACTGTTAAGTCACATGCATTCCCATCACTTCTAACTTCTTTAACGGCTGGTAACTCACTTTCGGATGGAGGACACATCTCTTTCTTGGGCAATTTTGTGCTATAATTTGTAGGTTCCGTTGGATTTGCAGGAAAATCTGGCTTGTTTGTGTCAGGAGTTTGCTCTGCCTTTAAGTCTTGTGGTTTGCATGCTAGACTGGTGTCATGTTTGGGACTTCTACTCATTGTGCTCTTCAAATGCATCTTAAGATGGGTCGCAAGTTTCAGGTTTGATGTAAACTGCTTGGGGCACTCTGTACAAGTGTATAAAAGATGCATTGGAGCCTCAGGTTCTCGAACAGTATTACCCAGAGAGTCATTTACCACTTGATTTTGAAGAGACTGTTGTTGATCTCCTCCACTAGGCAGTGTACTGATACCAGACCCACTCCTCTGAGTTGCAATCTCTATATGATCCATGACAGTGACCACTTTCCGTCTGTGAATCATAGCGTGAACACTTAGCTTCTGTTTTTTGTCAAAGATCTTGTTGCAAATGTTGCAAGTGAACATCAGCTTATCAGATCCTTTGCGTGACCTTTTACCAGGTTTGCTAGACTCGGAAGAATCTGAAGGTGTGTTGCTTGGAATGTCATCACTAGGTTTGGATGATTGAGTGAGCCTGTTAATGACTGCATTCAAAACTGATCCTTTCTTTGGAGAAACATTGTTGGCAAGTCCTGCATCACTCTGGGTTGAGATAGGAGGTGACTGTTCAGTTTCTAATCTTTCGGCATTCTCAAGGCTTCGTGAACAACTGTTTGCACGCTTCTCTCTTTGCAACACATTTTCGATCTTGTCATTGACTTTTTGTTGAAGGTTACTGAAGATACCAGAACCTTGACAAGTTTCCATGTTGATCTTGTCAATGACATACAGGTTACCATTGTTTTGTTCATCTTTGGAATCCACTGGATCGTGTTCATCTACCATGTCTTGTTCTGGAGCATCCTGTACTTTATTTCCATTGCCAAACCCAAAGGTATGCTTCATCCACTCTTGTCTGCATTTCTTGTTGTAACGCCCAAGCAGATGCTGGTGGAACATGTTATCACTGTCAAACTCCTTTTTGCAAACTCCACATGTTCCTCCTACACCATTTTCTCCAGGTGTATTCTCTAGATCGTGTTCAGTAGGAGGAGTTGCAGTAAAACCTTCTGAAAGTTTGGTGCTCATATTACTTTCAGGAGTGTCCAAATCTTGTCCATCATCAGATTTAGTGTCCATATCTTCACTGGACATGAAGGCATTTCCTCGTTGATCCGCAGGTAGTTGTGAGAGGTCAAAAATGTGAATACCATGGGATCTCATGTGACTACAGAGTTGCCTTTCACTTCTGTAAGACATCTTGCAGAGATGACACTTGTAAGGTCGGCCAATGAACCGTTGTCGCATTGGATCCCATCCACTCTTAAGTTGTCTGCCCAAAAGAGAAATTTCCTTTCCCATTCTCCGTCTCCTGATTGCAGAAAAAGCACGTGTTCTACCTCGACAAGATTTATTTCCTCCGACAGAGAATACTATCTTGCGAGCATTCTGCAGATTATGTGCTGGTTTCAGGCGATCCTTGGGTGGCCTTCCTCTTTTCTTTACTGACAGAAAATCTGGCACCTTCGAGTCTTTAGAGTTTTGCACTTCATCTTTTGAGTTGTCTTGGATATCCCTCCTCTCTCTAGCTGCATTTACATCCTTTGGACTCAACTTGACAGAGCACTTCTGTGGCACTATATCTCCAGGGGTAAGAGCGTCTTTTTCCTCAGTTTTCACTGTCTTTGGAGTACCTCTGATTTTTCTGCTCAGTCGGAGAGAATTCAACGGTAAGTTGTATCCCACTACAACTTTTCCATGTGGACATTGGACAAGAGAATTTTCACCCCGCTTTGGTCTTCCCCTTTTCCTCTTCTTGAAAACTTCACAGAACTTGCAACCATCAACTTTTTCTTCTGTGAATGAATCTGACGCAGGAGGCATGATAGAGTGTACTTTGAAGAGGTGCTTTCTCACCCTGTGCCTTGAGGCAAAGACAAGATGGCAATGGATGCACTGGAAGTACAAATTACGCACTCTGGGCTTGAGAGAACTTTGGTTCTCTGTAGTTGAACCATCTGCCTCATTTGGATCCACATTCTCATCTCTCTTGGTTGAATCTGTTTGGTCACTTTGTCTGGTAAATGTTTCACTGGACGACAGTCCTTCAAGAGGTGGTGTGTGTTCAGATGCTTCTTCTTTGATTCTGCCAATATTTCCAGGGTGGTGAAGAGAATTTGCAAGCTTCCATTTTGAGGAGTGGATACCCTTATGGCCATTCCGAGCTCTCAAGGTAGGGAATGTTTTGAAGCAAATGTCACATTTGAATGGTCCTTTCCTTTTTTCCATGACTGCTTTCTGTCGTATGTCTGTAATTCCAGAAAGGCCACTATCAAGTGATGAGCCTTCACCATTACTGGTAGCCAGACTCCCAAGTCTTCTTACACCTTTGCTTCTTAGATGAAACTCTTTGGCATGGGTTGACTTATGGGCACTGAGCTTCAATTGAGACTCGTACTTCTCGGAGCAAACGTCACATTGGAATTTTCCGCCGCGTCCATGAGAACCAGGGCTTTTACTGGTCTTATTCCTCCAGTAAAGCGTTTTCTTCTTTGATTGTTTCCTTTTATGTACCATCATATGGCCTCGCAACTTGAGAGAGGTCCGGAACACTTTGGTGCAAAGAGTGCATGGAAAACCGTCTTGTGTCACTCCAGAAATATGTGAAAGTGGTGTCTGTCGTTCAGCATCTAAGCGAACTTTTGATATTTTCTTCTTTTTTCCAGATTTATTTAGGATATTTCCAGAGCTCTTACCAGTAGCGAGGCCATTTTCATGAGTACTAGACCGATCTTTTGGCCATCTTCCAGAAAGTAGGTTGATTGGATCATTGATGTGCCAGCGAAGGTGCCCTCTCAATTGATTTCTGTTCTTGAAGGTTCTATGACATCTTGGGCAAGGAACAACTTCTGACACACTTGAAAAGTTCGTTGCCTTTGCTCCATTTTTGTCATGGTCTTCCTGATTCTTGCTAGGAATGGAGTAGAAAGCTTCACTCAGTTTTGTTCCCTGAGAAAGGGTGTGATCTTGACTGGGAACATCCGGCTCAACACGTTCTGCAAGTCGATGACAAAGACTGTCCAATGTATGTGACGATGCATACCCCAAGACTCCTTGTTGCTTTCTGTTGAAAGCAATCTTGGCATCTTGACCAGGTGGATGCGATTGAGGAAAACTGTTCAGTAGATCCCCCTTACCCATCGCTGAATTCATCCTTGGAGTCATGTCCATCATTCTTGCCTCCATTGCATCGTAGTCATGGTGAGGTGGGGAAGAACCAACGACAGGAGTCTCTGCCAGAAGGGGAGGCTCTGGAGAGTGGCTACCAGTGCTGCATACTTCAAAAGGTGATGTGTTGTAGGAGACCTGGCCTTTTTCATAAGAGTTCATCGGGTCTAGGCCAGGCATTAGGCTAAAGGAATCCATGTATGAGACACTCAACCTCTGTCTTGCTGACAAGACATCTCCTCCAGGATCTTTGCTGGATTTACCTCCTTCCTGCACAGGTTGTAATCCTAGGTATTTCATTAGCATTGAACGATTCTGGAAGCTTTCACCAGTCTCCACAGTTTCATTAACACTCAGAGAAGGTTTATCTGCTTCCTTCTTTGCATTCATCATAGCACAATCTGACTGGTTTGTGTTAGTAAGCTTCTGTGGAGGAGCTACAGCTTCACTCACAGCCACTTCCTTTGGTTCTTGGCAAGATGTGGTGCACTTCTGAACATTATTGTTGACTGTATCTTCAACTTTTTGATAGCATTTGCTATCATTTTGCATAGTTTTTGATGATGGAAGACTTAGGTTGGAAGAAGTAGGCATGGACGGGGTTAACTCCTGCTTGCTGCATTGTCCTTGTGAGGTAACCTCCAGTGTAGGACAGGTTTTGGCACTTTGATTGGAAGATCTGATGGAAGACAGGTCGGACTTTGGCAGTTCCAATGCATCTAGCGGACTGTCGGATTGGTCTCTTGTGCACTGAATGGTTGGATTGATCTGATTGGTCTGAAATGACAAAAAGCACAAGATTTATTTAAAAAAAATCAATATACAAGTATTTATTGCTTTCATATAGCAAACCCTTATAACACAATTACCATGGTTCAAAGTATTTGGCCACAGTACAAATACCATGGTAGTACCATGGTAGTACCATTACGATTATTACGGTACACTACATATATAGAGCCATGGTAGTACTGTCTGTATCATGTTAGTACCGTGGTAGTACTGTACCATGGTGTTTTTTGTAAGGGAAGAACAGATTTTTATTTTACACCAACTTATACGATAGGGGTAGTGGCGTATGTATTTTCAGTATCAGAAGAATATCAATCTTGACAGATCAGTGTACATTTGGTATATATGTTCCTGTCTTTTTCAATCAGCGAAATCATTACAAAAGCCAACTTCCCAATTCCTTCAATATTCATATGATATTGCTTACTTGCTTAGATTCATTCTGTTAACACTATAAAGATAATTTGTATGTTGACTAAAATGTGCCTATATCAGATAATTCCGTTCATCTACTTGTATTTACAAACATGCTATCTAATAATTAATTATCATCTGGCTCTTTAATTTTTGCCAATGGTACCTCACTGATTCAATTCAGCCAAAATGTACTTACATCAGACGATTCATTTTTCAATGGGGCAGCAGTGACTTTGGTGGTAATCTCTTCTGCAGAGGTTTGGTTCATGCCTTCAAGCGTTGCTACACTCTCTTCCGATGGCTTGGTAGGAAGTCCTACTTCGGCTTTGGTCTGGGCCTGATCATTGAGGCTCTGTTGGTTGTCAGTTGATTCACAGCTCTTCTGGTCCCTCAGAGCCTGACAAGAATTCTCACTCCCTACTTTGGTGTCACCTAGAGGATGGAGCTTTGAATCGGTTCCTTCCTCCTCAGTGGAATCTACCTCCTGGCCTGGTTGCTGACAATCCTCAACTGTCTTGGGGTTCTCCAAGGCTGTCTCTGAACGCTCCTTTCCAAGTCCACTGCTGGCGTTGTCCTTGGTGCATGTTTCCTCAGAGGATGTGGTGCCCTCAGGAACGGTCTTGGCTAAATCAGCAGGCAGTCCACAGCTGGCTTTGTCAGACAACAGAATGTCTTTGGATTCCTCTGTCGGACCATCCTTCACAGCTTCTTGGCTTTTGCTATCCTCTATGATCTTCTGCGCAGTTTCTTCGTCCTCTCTGTCCTTGGTGCATGTATCCTCAGAGGATGACGTGGTGCCCTCAGGAACGGCCTTGGCTCCATCAACAGGCAGTTCGGGTTTCCCTTCTGCGGTTCTTTCCGCGCAGCCTACACTAGCTTCACTGCTACCATCCATGCTGGTGAGACTCTAGTAGACTCCCCCTATCTGCACATAGCTAGCTCCTTGGTTCAGAAAAGCCACCTGTTCAAAAGTACAAAAAGTTTCATAATCGGTTAATGATTTAAAAAACATAAAAAGGCAGCTTTAAAAGTTCACAAAGATTTGTAAAAAGAAGAAGTAAAAGGTATGCAAATGTTTTATTGTGAAGAGAGTAAGTTGAGTTTGTCTTGCAAGAAAATAAAATTGTTGAGCACCAGTTTATTTGCTCATTTGGCTTCAACTTTTACCCACCAAAAACAAATTCTATGTTTTGTTGTTTGACCTAATGTGAGTCATCAAATCATTTATTGGCAACAATTTCCAACTGAATTATCACTTTTTTTTTTTTTTTTTTTCCCACATTCAATATTTAGCTTTGATGTCCCTTTCATTTACCAATCCATTCCATCAACAATTCATTTTAGTCATAGCATATAAGGCTATAATTTCAATGCCATTTTAGTTCTTATCTGTATCGTTATCACTAAAAACCTGTTCATGTTTATTTTTCAAATACATATCTATATTAAGCTACATTGTATCTATAATACCAGTTTCAATGATAACTTTTAATTTGGAGTATCAATCAATCATTCATTCATTCATGCATCATATTGTGCACAAAACATGCAATTGAACAGGTCATCATTTGAATAAAATGTTTAGCAGAAGACTTGTGCTCTAATGCTTTTTGCACAGACAACAGGAAGTTGTGCTGTTCATTTTACAGTCTAATAATTCCTGCTTTATTATATGATAATGCATTGTTAGGATGCTATAATGTAGGCTAATGAGTGTACAATGTATAGGTACGCATAATGGATATTCAATTGAGTTAAAGAGCAGGAAGATTCAACCCATCTGGCATGAATATAAAATCAGTTCCTTTACAAATACTAAATTAATAAATCAGACTTTTCCTATTTCCTTTTTATAATAATCTTTTCCATTAACAAGTATTTAAATATACAGCTAGTAGTCAATGATTTTGACAGCACTTTTGTTCGTTGATATGAACAGTCCCATGTACATGTACCTCCTCGGACATGCAAGTAATACGGGGGCTACAGTCTTCAAATTAAAGGAGTTGTTTTTATAATTTTTGTCACTAAAATTTCCTGTACTGTACATGTGTACTGTACAGGAATGAAATGTCCCTGCATTGCTTGAAATATACAAGGATGGCAAGAACAATGCATAGCATCTCCAGTAATGGAGAAAGTAAAGCTCAAATTACTCATTTTTCTTGGGGAATACCATTAACATGAAACAAAGGAAAGCTTAGACGATATTAGACAATCTTTAGATTACTTTGTACCACTCGCCGCCCGCCCACCCACCCTCTCCCCCCTTCAAGAAAGGGGAGGGGAGAAAGAAGACCCTTTTAACTCTTGTTGGGCCGGTGTGACAAAAATGTGTGATCTTGTTGTCACATGTGATGTGGCTCAACCAGAAATAGTGTAGGTGGTGAGCAATTTATATCAATGTGAAGACATTGATTGCATGTTCAAATTCAACTACATAGTGGGTTGGTAAATTTGAACTATGACATGTAAATAGAGACCCATCTGATGTATCCCTCCCTCAGTCTATCCCGCTACTTACATCTGTTCACTGTGCAATGGTATGCAGTGAAGCAAGAACCACCTTGAGGCTTGAAGATATGGCTTGATTACTCCATCATAAGGCACTTCATCTCGTATCTGATGTGGAGAAGGATAACAAAATATAAAAAGCATAAAAGACAATTGCACTATATTGATGTTTCTTTGCGCAACCTCCCAAAGGAAATATGAATTACTGAAATTGAACATATTCAACAACATTTTACAACATTAATTGGACAGATTAATAATATAATAATAACATTTCATAAGATATTTCTATACCGCAAATTACATAATGCCTCTAAGCGGTTTAGAAGGAAAATGGTTGATAAGTAAAGGAAACAGAATATACTTTTTTTTAGTGCAAGGTATAGCATTTCAGAAAACTTTCATAGGTCATAAGTAAAAGTTTCCCGAAATCCCATTGAAACATGTACATGTGTATTGTAATTAACACACACTTCAAAGAGATATGATGGTGAACTTTGTGAAACAATGCCATGTTGTATATGTACTGGATCTGTAGAGCATTAACATGATGCATTTACATGTACACTGTAATACAGATATGGATGTCCCGGCCTAAGGGTATACTGTTATGTAAAGTTTACCCTTGGGACAATTTTTTTAGATTTAATAACAATCTTACCATATGATGTTAAAAGCTTTGCTTTCTTCCGATTTTAAACTATAATTATTCCAAAGCCCATGTTATGTTGTGTGATTGAAAATGAGTCTAAAAAGAAGCAAACTAATATTTTGATATTTCTGCAATTTTTCGGCAGACCATCAAACTTGAAAATTGGCTACGCATACTCTTTATTCCAATGCCATGACGGAACGAACATTACATGCCCCACTAATTCTGCACTCATCAATTTGACCAACCGACAGAAAAGAATGATTAGTGGCACTGGCAGTAAATTGATCCTTGATGCAAAGAGATCTGGAAACAATTATGAATCATCTCTTTCCTATAGTTTCACACCCAAAAGATAGCTACATGTACATGTATGTACATTGTACAGTACACACAAAACGGCACACAGACATATAAGTATTAATACATTGTAGGCCTAAATGTACATTAGTGTAAATTTACATTATACATAGTTACATACAGTTTGTAATAGATAGAGAGAGAGGGAGAGAGAGAGAGAGAGAAAGAGGGAGAAAGAGGGAGAAAGAGGGAGAAAGAGGGAGAAAGAGGGAGAGAGAGAGAGAGAAGGGGAAAGAGGATTGTATAGGACTAATTAGGGAGCAATCTCTCTTTTTAAAATGTTTATTTCTTCTCTTTTATACTATGAATCAATCATGTAAGTATTTAAGTACTGTTAATTAATAACTAACCAAGTGTTTTCATTATATTGAAACTGAGAGAGGGCAAATATACATGAACATTTGAGAAAAGATTAGTTTCATAATACAATGAAACCATTCATTTTGGAGAACCTAAAGTAGTAATGGGCAGGTCCAAGCTATTTGCTTTGTGACGTACGGGACATTCAGAGACTTTAAACAAGAAATAACAATGGATATCATTATTTATATGACTATCTTTTGGTATGAGTCTGTGGCTATTATGGGCTAGTTCATTTGTGAAAAGTTTTAGTTCTGACCAATTCATAAATTAATTTTTAATGTAATTAATGTGCTGCGTGACGTACGGGACCAGAGAATTTCTGACTTTTTCAAAAATAAGTTCATCATAAAAGTTCTCTGAATTTATCAAGTTATGAGATTTATGGTAATGATATCTTAATTCATTATGGAATCAAGCATTAATCACAACTATTACCATATTTTTCTGACCTTTCGTTATTATGTAATATACCAAAACATAAATGTGTGCACGTGACGTACGGGACACGTGACGTACGGGACAACTTTTCCCTATGGGAAAATGCATTGAAATGGAGAATTTTCGTCAAAATTTGTTAAATGTGAACAATTTTAACTTAAATCAGTGACAATTAGAGTGTTTTAGAACCCAATTAGATCCTCTGACCATTACTTAATATCATCTGTGTTAATTTATGAGGTAAATCAATACAAATATTACTTTAGCAAAGAAAACAAATTTAATTAATATTCATACACACTATATTATACCATTTTTATTCCATTTACCCATCTATCATGTGCAGTCATGCTTCTTTTCTTATTTCTTTTATCCATTCCATTCAACATTGCAAAATGTTTTTAAACAATAATTAATGAAGAAGATGAACTTGAACTTGAAATTTTTTATTTAAACTTGTTTGAAACACAGGGGCACACTTGGCACATCATATTTTGTCAAAGAACATTTCTTATGTTCCAAGTGTTTGTGAACAAAGACACATTAAAAATATGAAGTCTTTTTCTTCATAGCTTGTTTGGATTATTTGATAGTAATATCATAGAATTTTGAAGGAATTCAAAGATAATGCTGGACATATTGTCTTTTTTATATCCTTTTATCACAGATTAGAACATGTATACACTGTATGTTGCTGTCATATAATTTTGATGTACATTAATGTAGCCTACATGTTTGTGAAAGATGGATACAAAAATATAAATCTTGAATGTATTTCGTATTGATTAAAACATCTTATTAACACCACCAGATATAAGAAATTAAAACCCTAAACGTTTGTGTGACCTTTTCCACAATTCAAAAGATTAATTTAAAGCAAACTCAACAAAAATGCATGGGTGTAAAAGTGATAAAAATCTTAAGTGGGTGAGAGTGTGAAATACTCAAAAAGGCTATCCTTCCTTAAAAGTTATGATTAAGTTTTTAGGAGATCAGAATTTCCGAGCTGGCTCCATAACATGTACAGTGCATGCTGTAATCCTTTACCATCATATATGACATTTAAATAGAATATAAAAAACCTCACATGGAGAGCTTGGTAGCATACTGTACATGTGCTATTCTTACCTGCAGCATCTATGAGTTGTAAAAGCCAGCTTCTGGTGCATCCACTACCATATAATTTCATTAGACTCATTCCTGGAACTAGTACACTATTATGAGTTAGATATTTAGCATCCTGCCAATGTTGGAGACATCAACTGGCAAAATACCAAAGTTGATAATACCAGGGGTCTGGCTTGAAGACTAATTACATTAACAACAATTACATAAAACAACAACAAAAGTACAAACAAGTACATTCCTAGAAGGGACCCAGTTGGAATGTTCATATATCCCTGTATACAACAAGTTTCCTAACACAGTATATATTCTCCTTTTGGTCATTTCCTTTTTCACATCTCGCATTGGTTTTATATGGGGTTGTCCCGTACGTCACACACTTGTCCCGTACGTCACATTTCTTAATTTGATTATGTAATCAACACAGAATTTTCGAAATTTTTGTTAAACCTAATTTTTGTTAGGTATTCATCTAAATTAGAACTTCCTAGAATATCTTTAAAAAAAAAAATTATTTTCATAATTAAAATTAAACAAATTATGATCAAATTGTGACGTACGGGACATCACACTTTGGAACCTACCTCATTTGCATAATTAATTAATTTTGAAAGTTTTTATATTTTTTTCCTATTTTCTAGCATGATGGTCATCATGTCCTGAGATATTTAATTTTAAACAAATAATTCAAATGAGATACAAAAATAAAAATGTAATGTCCCGTACGTCACGCTAATTAATACAAATCGAAGTTCGTGACCTTGGCACTCTTCGTATTTTGATAATTTTTTATTTTTGTTATCAGATTCATAAAATTCATAGTTTCAGCTTTAAAATGAGGTATAGTTTGTTAAATATATATAAAGATGAAATTTGACACCCAGAGGGGACAATAGCTTGGACCTGCCCTAATACTGAATCCTATGGTCATTTACATGTACTGTATGTCTCATGGCCCTACAGTAAAAACTTTCTAACTCTCTTCTTTGGTGTTATAACATTCCGGCTTTAAATAGTATTTTTTTTCTTATGTTGTTACTCAACAACATGTTACTCTTTAACTTTGCCAAAAACAAAAACAAAGTATTAATATCTAATATTATGATTTTACTTTTAAATGTGTTTCTATATTAAATGCAGGTACATGCACAAGATTTTTTCTTTCTTCTTTGACACTGTAAGAAGACCTGTATGCATGCGTGCATAAAACAAGCAAAGTAGAGGGGAAAAAACAAAGGAGGGAAGATTGATGGCAGAGACATGGTATTTTGAGGCAACGACAGATAAGAAAGCCCCGATCTGCACCAGTGACATGCAAGCCACTCCATGAAATCTGAACCCGGTGACCTTTACTCAGATTATGAAGTCGGCATGTGACTAAAAATGCATTGTATGCATATCAGAAAGCTACGTTATGGGAGGGGCTAGGGTTCCTTGATATCAGAGGGGAACAGGAGAGATTTTATTCCAAATGTTTATGCATCCTCCTGTATTGTCTCACAGAAGCCAAACATTGGCATTGTTTTTGCTGTAGCTGTGCAAGAGTGCAGAGTCAAGTAGTGGATTTTCTACATTGGACTGCCCATAAATGGTGTGTATAGAACAACAATGTGGAGCTTGCCTATTAAAATTTATGGACAACAAATAAGCTACCGGTATATAAATAATATAAATGTAACCCTCCCATGTGTTAGTTAGCACTATAGGTAACAGGGTACATGTTTAATTACTGATGATTAAGTTTAAGAGACAGAACTTTGTTTTCTTCATTGAAAGAGAAAAGGAGATTTTTTTTCCTTCATAATTGGGCAAAATATCTATTAATTACGTTTCTTAATAGTCTTTCAGAAAAAATATATACAATAATTGAAAGAAGCAGTCTTCACTTTTTTCCAAAGCTTATGTTCATATTAATTATTTTCTAAATTCTTATTTTAAAAGATAGCTAATGAATAACAATTATAAATTTAAAAAAAAGCATAAACCTTTTGCTGTGTATAACTGATTTTCCAATGAATTGTTTTTAAACAAATGGTTTTTACTTTTACTTGAATTGTTCTTGTCTAAAAAATGCTCTGTGGCATGATTTCTTTTTCCTTATCTCAGATAGAACATCAGATAAATAAACTTGCATCGATTTACTTTCTTCAACTGTACTGTACGTGGAATAAAGTAGCAGGCTTCTGGTTTTTCAATTATTGCTGTCATTCGTTAAATGCATTCATCCATTCATTCATTCATTCATTCATTCATTCATTCATTCATTCATCCATTTATTTATTTGTTCATTCATTCAACTATTGCATTCATCATTCATTCATTCAACTTTTGCATTAATCATTCATTCATTCATTACATTGCATTTGTTTATTCATTGATGTATTCTCATTCAGTTGTTGCATTTATTGATACATTCACTTGTTCATTCATCCATTTATTTATTTGTTCAACTATTAAACTGTTGCATTCATCATTCATTCATTCATTCAATGCAACCATTGATTGATTCGTTCATTACTTACATTGCATTCATTTTACTATTCATTCACTCATGCGTTCAGTCATTCATTTATTCATTCATCGATCCATTCATTGTATTCATTCAGTTTTAATAGGCAGTTAAATGTTTCATTCACACGTTCATTCATCCATTCATTTAATTGTTCAATTATTAAACTATTGCATTCATCATTCATTCATTCAATGCATCCATTCATCAACTCATTCACTTACCAGTATTCATTCATTATTAATAACATTGCATAAATGTCTTTTTTCTTATTTGGTAATACAATCAATTCCCTTCATTAATTATGGGTTCATTCTATAGAAGTGAATGCCTTATATAACTTGAAGTGCACAAAGATGAATTTGAATATTAAGCAAGTGTTGAATGGAAGGAAAATCCTATGGTAATATACTGTCAAAAGCCCTATACTGCCAGAAAAGGAAACTTTTGTTTCCATGTTTTCATTTTTTTCCAGAATGCAACAAGAACTGTCTGCAAAAAAGGAAACATCCACACAACTTGTCACTTGAATTAACATCGTATTTCCTGCAGTTTGTGTGCAATAAGGGAAAGTTCACTTCCCCAATACCCACACATACATGCAACATTGTGCAGTGTGCGCATGTATGGAGAAAGCTACCCAAAAGCTAGCAATGGGATGTCTGTGTTATACCATAGAGCCAAAGACAGAGAAGGCAGGACAGCAGTAATAGAGCTTAATGTCCTCTCCATGGGTAATAACACAGTTTAGGGGAACTCTGCAACAGGAAACCAGCAATTTAGATGGAGCAATAACAAGCCTCCGATTTGCAGAACTCAGAAATGCCTGCCGCATGACAAAAAAGCAACCCCACAAGCCTGAATGACTGTTTAATTTTTACAAATAGCCTAAAGTTTTCTAGAATTACAGAAAGTCCCCTGCTCAAGTGTTTTTTTTTAAATCTTTGTAAAGTTTTGTACATTGTACATCTACGTGTATTATGGTTATGTACATGTACATGTTCAAGTACATGTACATGTTCAAGTACATGTACCAAATTTTTCTCAAGCATATGTACTAAATTTTCACAAGCATTTAGCATTTACAGAGTCTGACATACATGTAGCTTACATTTAAACGATAGGACTGATATAATCTAGTCTAAAAAAACATAATAATAAAAAACAGTTTAAAGATACTATGTCCCTTTTGCAGCCAACATCAAATTCTGTAGAACTTTGCAGGAATTATGAATATGTCATATGTCCTCCTATCTGTAAAATTTAAACATTAGCAGTGTCCTAATATTCAAACTATGCAAGGAAACCTGTTTACTTGCTAGACTTCACTTTCAGACACTATATTGAGTGACTGGCTGGCTTTTTTCATCTTTGGTAATACATAAAATGAGCTGTAAAGGGTACAAGAGCATTTGTCTACATCAATAACCCACTTCTTGTAATGGCCAAAATTAAACTGATTGAATCTTTGGGCAGCATAAAACGTATGACGATTCGGTACAATGGTCTGAAAAATCAGACTATTACTAACTGGCTCTATAGCTCCTAAGTCGATTCAACAACTAATAGTCGTTATTTTCCCACTTTAAGACATTTTCAAGCCCCCATTTTTTTAGGGAAGTTCTAAATTAGTATTGTCTTTCAAATGCCGTTGGAATTTAGCCTTTTTAATTTTTTTGGGCCTGCAAATGGGACATACATGTAGTACCTTTAACATGTGTCTTTTTTTTAAAAAGGAATTTATCAGATTTTAGAAAAAGTCTAAACCTTTGAATCATAAGCATTGTTTTGAAACATTGTGGTCTTTCGTGAATAACAATGAATAGTTCTAAAGATCATTTTAAAGAAACAACTGTATATTTACATGTACATGTACAGTGTGTGTACATGTACATCAGTTGTTTATAAATGCCTTGAGTGGAATACATGTACATGTACATCTAGTCAAAATGCATTCAGGCATATAGTGTACATTGTACACAAATACGCTTTATCATTAATTACAGATATGTACACAGTCACAGTGTTATCTATCGATATCTATTGATATCATCAGCTCATTGTAAAAGTGTACTGTGTATATAGCCTACATGTATGTGTATTCAGTTGATTTAATAGCTTCCGCAACACAAAAGTGAGTGCATATCATGTACATACACAAGTATCAATCTCAACTTGATTTACAAGGAATATTGATCAGCAAGGATGCAGTGAATAAGTTTGTCCTTTACATGCAGTAAATAAGGAATTCTACTCTATCAAATTCTTTGTTTAGAGCCCATTTTATAATGGCACTTGGGTACACTACAAATGTCATTAATTTGGGTGATTACTTCCCTTAGTGTCTATTTTCATAGGTTTCCTTAATGTTCAATCAAAACACTTTGCATCGATACCGTCAACAAAATGTTCAACAGTACATTTACATTTTGAAAGATCCATGCCTTCTCCCATTTAAAAAAAGATAAAACTAGAAAAGTTCCTAGCAAACTAATAATTGTTTAAGATCAAGTTGTAAAATAGAAATCTTTCAAAATTTGCCAAACCATTTGTAGAAAAGATTATAGTAAATTGCTTTTTTTAATTATGAAATTTCAGGTTTTTAAAGAATACATCATTTAATTTCTAGGTAATGTTTTCTTGATTTCATTGCCGTTTTGCTGAACCTATTCTGACTAAATTAAAATCTGTTTTGCTTTTGCCTGGAGCACGTAGATAGGCCTTTACATGTTGTACACGTACATACAGTACAGTACCTTCAAAACCATCTCATACATCCTTCCCCAAATACACCTTACACCTTTTTAAAGCATCACTTCATTTAATTGTTATCTACAGTGCCTTATTATGCAAACATCTGATAATTGTGTACTTTATGAAATGTACATAATTATCAAGAACACCCCCCGAAAAAATTAAGTTACCCTTCATGAAATTATTACTTGTATTGGCATGAAAAATGGTGAACTTCAAATCTCCGCATCTTCCATTTGTTTTAGCAATGCTGTGAGTCATTTTTCTATCAATAGGTATAGCAATTGGTGGTATCTCACTGTGTTTAAATGTCACGGTTGGAAAGGGTATCCTACTGTAGGAGATGGGAAAGACAGATGAGAGGAAGGGGAGGGTGCAGAGAGGCTGGAAATAGGGAGAAAGAGAGGCTGAAAATAGGAAGGGAAAGAGAGAGAGAGAGAACGGGAAAGGGAAAGAGAGGGAAAGGGAATGGGAAAGAGAGGGAGGGAGAGAGAGAGAGAGAGAGATAGAGGAAAAAAAGGAAAGAGAAGAGAAAGAGAGAAAGAAAGAGAGAAAGAGAGAGAAAGAGAGAAAGAGAAAGAGGGGGTAGTACATGTACATGTATAGCAGAGTGGGCTCATAAAACATCTTTTAAAGTAAATTAGACTGCTAAATCTTGTTGTATGTGATCAACTGAATCTAAAATAGTAAAGTTTAGAAATGAATTGAATTAAAGTTGTTGGTACGTGTACTGTAGGCCTTCAGTGACAGTCATTCTTTGTACATGTACGCCATACATGTACATGTATATGTATAAAATTGTTTCAAAGTTTCAAAAAGCACTACAGATGTCCACATTCATGTACCCCTTTATATTCTGAACCTGTCATTTGTTTATGAGGCAACATCACCATAAAGCCCACAGCATGATGCATGCAAAATGTAATTCCCTGGGTAGGCCAGCCCAGGAGGAATGAGAGGAGCGGAGAGGAGCAGGAGCGGGTGTATCTATGGGGGCAGGAATGACCTCACCCATCCAGGGAGGCGAGGCAGAGAGAGAGAGAGAGAGCTCAGCTCATCCTACCGCTCTCCCAGAGACAATCAACCAATGAGATTGCACAGATCACAAGCACACTGGTTGATGCAGCGCCAAGCCAAGCTGAGGTCAAAAGATCACTCAATGCCTCACTTTTTTTCTCTCTCCCTCTCGCTCTCTTCCCTTTTTCGGTGGAAGGCATGGAGGAAACAAAACTGCAATGAAATGAGTTAGGGCTTTCTCCCCGCTCCAAAATTGTCTACTACTCTTATAATAATACTGTGCATGAAAGTGATGCATCCAGCTTGAGGCTTCTATTCTTCAACACTTGTTGAAGCAGAAAAGGGGTTACTTTTTGTATTTGCACAATTCTTTCAACCTCCGGCTGTGGACTGGAAGGAAAACAAAAATAGAATTTCAAGCAGGAAAGTTCTGGTTACAAGTATTTAAAAAATAACTTGGAACCTGTGCAACTACACTGTACAGACATTCCCCTTATATGTACAATGACAACCACCTTCATTTTGAAATTCTGCATTACAGGATATCCTTGATTATTTTCATACATTGTAGCTCCTTGATGTCACAATTCATTGAAAACTCCAAATAGAAAATACAACATTTCTTCATAATATAAGGATGTCAAAACTCATTAGAGTAGTTCAATGTAGAGTGTAGTTTTAAAATGTTCCTATTATGCCAGTGGAAGACACTTGGACTCTTGGAGTGATATTTTAATTTTTAATTTTTCTTATATTATGACCCTAAATGACCATTCTTTTAACTTGTAAATCAAATTACACATTTTTAGGGTAAAATGTGGTAAATAACACTGGATTTGTCAAGTAATAAAACCACACACACTAACAAAAAATACTCTAGAATAGAATTTATGGAGAAAAAACAAAGCTACAGTTAAATAGCAAATACATTTCAAACATCAGATTGATGTGATTGATTGAATCTGCAAAAATCAGTTGTATTGAATCTCATTCTATACACCCTGTAGTTTGTACCTAAATAAATATTGGTTTGGACTACCTATAGGTTTCAGGTATAAACGAATGAATGCACAGCTGCCTTCAAAATGATGTTATTCAAAGGACAACCATATCGCCTGAAGACATAAATGATGTTAGGAAATAATAATTATTTTTTATATTGAAATGGTACCGATTTGGACGGTGCAGTGGCGTGATATCAACTCTCTGAGGAGAATGCATACAACAAAAAAGCTACAGAACCACTCATCCATGGACTGTGTGCTTTCTGACTGAGCAAAAAGACTCTTTAGAAAATGCATAAATGCATCAAGGCAATTAAATAGAGAGAAAAATAACTCATCCCCTACCAAAAGTGAGACTTCCTTGCAAGTAATTCTCTTTCTTTTCAATTTGTCGACGTTTCTTTTTCAACTTCCTCAATTTTGTTTGTCTGTTCTTCTGTTGTTGTATTTTTGGTGATGTTTTTTCCTTCATCAGTGTATTACTTTTCAATTCGGTCTATCAAAAGAGACATTTTATTTTGTTTTTGTTATTGTTGTTTTCGAAATGAAGTTTTCAAATATAGAGAAACATGGCCATAACTCTGTGTAAATTTTTCTCTTCTGACAACTTTTCACTCAGTCATCACTACATTTCTATCCTTTGTTATCTTACATTTCTTACACTTAACAAGTTAACATTCATTTAGAAATTTCAGTTCTTCACAAAAAGAAAAAAAAGTGAAACGGTACCTTCAAACAATGAACAAATTTCCCTTAAACATGTACTTTCTATTCAGGATATTACTAATAAAACACCCAATCTGGATATGACCAATTCGACGAGGGAGAGTACATGCTGAATACTTCTAGTGTAACACATCCTGAAATGAACATACCATAAAACCAGAAACATTCAGTTTCACACACACACACACAAGAAATGTTCTTGAAAATCTTTGCAAATTTTGAGAGTGGTTCATATTTGGACAAGTATCATGCCAATAAAACTGACGCAACATTTTTGTTGTTGTAAATTTGCTTACCGGTAAGTTTCTTGCCATGGAAACTGCTCTCATTTGGAAATAGCAAAGTTTCATGTCACAGAAGTTTCTGGTTTCACAATAAATTTCGGTGGAAGGCCTACACCAGAAAATATGTTCTCTGCAATTTTAAGCCATACATTACAAAACGGAACAATTTCACTTTTTCCTTAGAAAGGCACAACCCTGGACCCTGAAGTTTGGGGTCCAGAGATGATGTGATTTCAAGAAAGTTCTCTAAAACACAAAAGACTTGTGAGAATGTCCAGACCTTGATTGTATAGACCATCTTTAAAAATGATTTATTATTCAGATTTTGGATTGCATTAATGACCTGTAAATGTACATGTATGTGTAGTTAGCAAATAGAAGTGACCCCAAATATCCATGAATCTTAATAAATGTCACACAGGTGCGTTATCAGAAACGCTTGTTTCCCTTTTGAATAGCAATTTCCCACCTGTGTATCATAAAATGCACCAATGATGCATAAATGAATAATGAATGCACAAGTTTCATGAGAATCAAGTAATGCATCATGCTCAGGTGATATAAAACTATAAAATAACCCTTGTCTTTGTATGTGTATACAGGTGTATCGACAATCTAAATTTCTTAATTCTAAAAATGTATTTACTGTATTCAATTCAAACGTAGAAGTACTACAGAAAAGGTCATTTATTTTTCAAACAGTTATTAGTTACCATTTTTACCCCTCAATTGAGTAATGTTCCATACATGTATAACCACTGTCCTGCATTATGATAAACAAAAAAACACGAACAAAACAAAGCACCGCAAAACCTTTTACTGACATTTCAAATTAAACTAATCAGGTAAATTTGATAGAGTGCACCAATCGGTATTCTAACAGTGATTACAAGCCTTCAACTGGTACAGAAAGTGATTTTTGTTTTGTTTTGAAGAATCACCTTGCCAGCACTACAAAACTTAGTAGTGAAATGAGTTTCATGACAATATTATTTATGTATCTGTATAATGTACATGCATGCCTGCAAGTGCATGAAATTATCTAGAGGAATCGAAAGACAGGAAGTGCCTTATAAAAGCTATGAATGCATGACATGTGTATTGGTTTACATGACAGATTGGAATGCCCTACCCATTTATAGTATAATATTTTGAAGTCTTGAATAAAGCTGCACATTTTATTCCTTATAATTGTTGGTTTAGGAGAATTTTAACTATCCATAACCTTTACAAATCAACAGACAAATAATAGATTGATTGATCATCAACTTCGATTCAAATTGTTCAACTTTTGTCATTTTCACTTTACACACCATTTCCTTTTACAGTTTACACAATAATTAAAAATGGATTTGATATTTCATTCTATGAAAGTCAGATTAAGAGTGGTGTTATTGGCGACTAAGGGAACTATTAAGGAGAAATATATAGAATAGTCTTGGCTTATTTATATGCCAGATAAAATGTGAATGTCTACAAGTGTCTAATAAAGAGTTCAAACTTTTAACAATTTCATTTTTCATTAATGAATTTTTGTACATGTTGTAGACTATTTTCTGCATATTTTTAGTCAGGTAATTCAATTTTTACACAGACATTCCATGATCAGTACAGTTTCTACTTTCTAGCAAAGATATATTCAAATCATTCCTGATATCCTATACACATTTACATCTACCTAAAAAAGAACTGTTCTTTTATGGGGGGGGGGGGGGGGGGGGGGCTCATCTAAGGTCGGGGAAAATAAATAACTGTAGAATGATATTCTATACTTTTAAGATGGAATCTAGATGAATTTATATCTTTTCATTTATTTCAACATCTACAGTATCTTGCTATTAAATTTGTCCAACACTAATCAATGGAGTCAAAATATGACAAAATATGTTAAAATAGTCAATCAAAGTTTTCCTATTTTCTAGGGTTCTAGACAAAAGAAGGAGAGAGTAGAGAAGGAGAAAAAAATTATAAAAATATATATAAATAAAATACAAATTTGCAATACATGTGGAGAAGGCAAGTTGTGTTACATGACAAATAAAGTCAATCACAAATATGTAACTGACTGAAGAAATGAGTCCAACTGATGTAAAAATACATGTAACATAATTAATTAGTGGGTATTTATTTTTAAGAATAAAATTACTAAACTTTAAAACCAATCAATAACTTATTTGTAATTGTATGCCAATATTTTCAGACAATTACAAACAAGTTCGACATACTGAAATTCACCAGCAAAGCAATCAAGAAAGCAATTACAATTCATTAGCCCCTTTAGGAGTAAAAAAGGACTAGTATAATTCCTCATACATGTACATATACCAGGCAAAATTACTAATGGGCCTACATTGGTCTTATGGCATTCGATCACCTCAAATACCTACACACTGTAACCCAATGATCATCATCCTCTACACAACTCACATAAACCATATGACCCCAAAATTATGGCACCCCTGCAAACTCCTAAACCCCGAGCCTCATGGCGTCATTGCCTGATGATGACACACACATAACCGCATACGCACAACACACACTAAAACACACACACACAAGCAAGGTTCTACAAGTTTCGCAGACGACACCACACCACGCAAAGTTTTCTCAAAAGTTCCTACATGTTATCTCATTGAGCTTAGACACACTCGCTCGATAATGCGTAGAGCAGGCATCTAAAAGTCACACACAGCATCCGAAGCAAGTGCATACACAATGTGCTGATACACACAACACACACACATTGCAACTAACTGCAAGTGTCCCGAGGCCAAAGAGTAGGCCGCCTAAGATCCGATTCCGTATCAATTTAACCCACTCTGCCTCGCTAAAAATCGCGAGCGACAAACTAATAATTGACGAAAGACATATGCTGTCTCTGAAACAGAATACTTGTTTCACAGCTCACAAACCAGTTTCATTTTAATGGCAAACATATATAATTCAGCTAACAAAAAGAGTAAGATTCTGAAAGATCAAACAACCAAAAGTTGGATCCGCCAATTATTAACCCAAGGTCACGGTTCAAAAAACACAATCAGCAATTACCACTAAGCATCGCCTCCATCATCACCATCACATAAAATACAATTCTCTGGACATATATTACAAATGGCATACAAGCAAATTATCAGTAAATGTATACGTACAAAAGCAAAGTCCTCTATAATCTCAGCGGAAATGCGAGAAGTGGCCGATAATAGCAGAGTCAGTTACAGGACAAGCCCAGCCGTCACGCCATGCAGCAAACTAAATCGACGTTTAAATGCCTATTCAGCACACTGCAACCCTGCACATATACTGCGGGTACAATGAATAGGGAGCCGCCGCGCCGCACTTAGCTTACACAGAACCGCGTTTATAATCGCACGATGGAGAAAAAAAAGACCCTCCTCTCTGAAATCGCCGAAGTGCGTCGCATAGAGAGAATCAGAGTTATCTCTTTACACGGAACATAAAAATCCATCTAATGCTCTTTTGAAATAAACATTCTGAATAGACGTTACATACCTGACTTGAAAATGGTCAAAATGAATTCGTGTGAGTAAAAAGAGGAGTTATGCAGAGTTGGGAGCTATACTCAATGGCGGATCAGCAGCGGCCCCAAGCACGGACGAGACAGGAAATGCGTGCAGTGTAAAGCAATTTACGCTCTCACCACTGTCTCTCCCGTGCATGCAGAGTAGGCTCGCCAATGAAAAAAGTTTGGGAACTGAGTGCCAGTACTGTGGGTAGAAAGTATTAGATTGGATTTTCGGTGGGGTTCGTATGGCGGCCAGGCACATCTGGAAACTCGTGCTCTGCCGCCGGGGAGTCAAAACTTAAAGGTCCTCATCCGCCCACGTAAGGGTTCATAATAATCAACAGTATAATTGATATCGTATGTAATGACATTAATCTTATTATAGTTTTATGATCATTTTAAATCAACTATGTTTATTTGTTATCATCAGTGACTGTCATTTGAGACATTTCGAACTGTTGGAGTATTAACTGCCCATACTGAAACGTTTCAATTTTGTTTGTGTCCTATTTGTTTGTAGATTTCAATACTGCAAAATGGAAAGGCCCATAAAATATAAATGGAATACTTCAGACATAACATCATAAAGGAATAGTTTATATCAAAGTTGTCTATATGCAAAGTTGCAAACACATTTCCTATCTTGGGATATATTGTAGGATGTAATGATTTACTTTTTCCCTGAAACATTGTCGTATTTTCTTACGTATCAACAAACAAAATGTACTGATAATCTGATACAATTCTACCGATCATTCTGTCATTTTGATGTTTTGTAGACCCTCTAAACTTCATATATTTTGTAACACCAGCCCCCAACTTTAAATCATCTCATTTTATTGCTCGCAAAACTACTGTGAAACCAAAGTTATTACGACAGTACATACGTTTACATGAAACTGAAATTAAAAAATGTCGTTTTCTTACTGACGACATACTTACAAACTTGTATACCAATCGTTTTATCAGTGAAAAATGACAAAATAATCTCCTTTTCGTGCAGTTTTGTAGAAATATGGGTTGGATGAAATCTTCTTACAGTGAGAATAGGGTATAATGTTTAATGACCGTGAGGCGCAGTGGTAATGATTATGGAGATAACTTTTCCGCATTCTTGGTCATGACAGCTCTCATCGTTTTTGCTAAATGTATTTATAAAAATTGTCATTTGACGGATGACGTACAGTCTCTATATGTAAATGTATGTGGATGTGTTATTTGTGTGTACGTGTGTGTGTGTGTATTTGTATATATAATGTATGGATGTGTGTATATAGGCCTAGATGTAAGCCTAATATGAACATGACAAAATGAATGCGAAGTATAGCAGTTTTTATTGTCTTTCCATTAATGACCGATTTTCCATGGGCAATAACACGTCAGAAGACAAAAAGAGGAAAAAGGAAATCTATAATTAGGAAATAGTTTTGTTTAATTGTTATTTCGCTGATTGGGAGTAAGTATAAAGGTGCCTATCGCCATGAATTCTAATGGAAGAATCGTGAAAACAAAACAACACAAAACAAAGATGGGGAATGGTGAGCTCACTCATTATATTACAGTGGTGAATTGTTTATTGCCGTATTTTCTATAAATCTAATTACTTATCTAAGTAATCTAATGTCCTGCTCTCATCCGATGGTCATGCAGACCAAATGAAATCTAATATGACGTGTACCTAAATGTATTTGAAATCTATGCGATAGTGGAAAAATAGGAAACATTGAAACATTCAGAAATAGTTTTAATATTGCAGAACATGTTCCATATTTTGAGTGGCATTATCTCAGGCTCTCTATTTGCATTAAGATCATTGCCTATAAGTTTGCAGTTATCATTACCATTATCATCATTGGTTGCATAGTTTTGAAACATCAAACATATAAAATATATCAAGAACACTAACTATGATGCCATTTTCAAATCATTATTGAAACTTCAAAATATTCTTCTTCGTAAAATATGCTCAAAGAGTGAGTATAATAGGAGAGGAAAAGCATAAAGAAGGAGAGAAGAGACCGAGAGAGAGAAAAGAAGAGAGAGAGAGAAAGAGAGAGAGAGAGAAGGCTGCTAGAGAGAGAGAGAGAAGAGATGATACATATAAGGGGGAGAGAGCAGATCATCTAGATGGTTGTTTTGGATAGGATTTACAAAATCAGTAGATTCAGGATGGGTAGGGGTCCAAAAAATACCTCACGATTGCGTAAGGGAACAGGGTACCATTTTCCAAGACATTCAACAGGTTACATATTTTGGTAGACACAAGTTTATATGAAATTATCGTTTATTCTTCTATATGCCTTTCTTTTATTGCCTTCCTAGTTTTCTTTCAGATATTTTGACAAGTTATATAATATTGTAGAGATACTTTATACACTTCTCCACTAAAACAATTCTTTCTTATGATCGGTTTGGCATTTTGCAAATGATTATACATTGCATTCAGTATAGGTCTGAAGTTATTTGAGGGAAAATGACTTGCTTGCATCCCAGGCTTGTTGTGTAGTCAGACTTGATTTCATTTCCTCGCGTGCGTAGCTGGAATTATTCCCACTTGTTGGCGAACCCCGAAAAAATGGCGACCTTCCTCATTTGACCCTGGCCTGACCGAGCTCGTTATATCAACGAAACAGACGTGCTTTTTTAGCGCTCTGCACTGCTTCCGCATTCGTGGTAAGTAAACCACTCTGTATAATACTCCACACTGAACTATAGGAATTTTGATGTGTGCTGAAAAATGGGAGCCTAAGAGGACGCGGGAGGAGGAGGAGGGGGAGGGGGAGGAGTGGGTTGGTGGTGCAGGAAATATCTGTACCCCCTTTACAGAGGAATAGCAAACATGTCTAAAACACCACCCTGCTTGAACCTCTCTTTTTTGGCCTGAAACGTAAACTGAATTTATTGGAAGTTAGAGTAATTATTTAGTTGATTCTTAAACTGTGCTCCAAATTGTGATGCTGCCGTGATTTATATTTCAACATGATCTAAGTTCCCCAATTTACTAAGTAGCAACTGCCGACTTACCTTTTCTTCTTTTTCCCCTTTCTCGCCTGTATAGCCAGCTTTTCTAATTTTATCTTCTTTTTTTTCTTTTCTTCTTTTCCAAAACCTTCAGAGCCATCAGAGGGGAGAGAGAGAGGAGGGTCTCCTCGTCTTTCTATTTCACTAAAATGCATGATATGAACTTGTTCCTTATAATAATTGTTCCTTTTATGTACTCTGTCACATGTTATAAATGTGTTTAATTGTATTACATTCATGTAGGTAGAAAGACAAACTTGAAACTTGAAACTTCAACTTGAAAAGACGAACACTGCAGGGCAATATGTTTATGATAATATAGTGACTACGTTAATCACGGCGGTGGAATGAGGAGGGTGAAAGCGCGTGCTTTCATATAACTTTCACCGAAGTTTTGGAAACACATAGCTCGCACGTATATTGCGATTGAATTTCGCATGGCGCTTAATATGGCGGAGTAGGCTAGTTCCGAGAAGGGTGCATGCTGTGCCATGCGGTTTCGGCATGATGGCAAGTTTCGAGAAAACGAAGGAGAAGATCAGCTTGATGGCGCGTTTTCCCTTCAAGCATTATCCGAACCGCAGTCAAAATGTCACGCACATAGGATTTTATTATAATCAACATCATAAAACAAAAAATAGACTATTATTTGACTGATATCTGTACACAAGTTTATTATGATTCAGAGTTATGTTAGTGATAAGTTGGCCTGTGCAGAATTTTCTGAAAGAAAGATGCGGGAATTCAAGTCATTTATCTGCATAGACCGACACCAAGATTATTTCACGTCTTTCTTTAAATTATAATTGGCAAAATAATGATAGAGTAATAGTTCAGACATACAATTTCGGCACTGAATGAGCAAACAAATATAATATGTGACCTGTGTGTGATGTGTGAAGTCAAGGGGAACCCGCCATATCCTTTTCATTTCCCCCTTCTTTCCTACTCCATACATTATTTGAAATAGTTTGAGTAAAAGATGAGATATTGAACAAACATTACTATTCCCATTATCGAATCCAAATAAGTAAAGGAAGACTCATAAGTGCGTACATACCGACATCATACCGTTTTAATAAAAATTAATTTCGGTCTTTAATTGTATGACTTTCTGTTTTTACTCTTTTAATAATTTTTCCTTTTTGTTCTTAAAAAACAATGATTTGTACGTTCCTATCACTTTACTAGGCAATGATTTCGTCGATATTTCTATCTATATTTGTAAAAGGTAATTTGTACATTGGCAACTAGGCAATGATTTCGTCGATATTTCTATCTATATTTGTAAAAGGTAATTTGTACATTGGTTGTTGCATTATTCCATTGTATACCTAATACTCATTGCTATAGCAGACCATTTATACAGTGTACCATCTAGCATTATATTTATTGTATACACAAACACCGAAGTACATAAACCACACGCAACCTATAATTTTTCTGACTTATATATGTTCACTGGTATAACGTAAATGTAAACACACACACATCAGAGGGGATATTGACTTAGACATTAATGACGACATGACTAATTACAGCGGACATTTTTTTCTCTTAACAAAAATCAGATTAGAACGTGATATAATACAAAGTATTATCTGACTCATGCAAGCGTGGAAATATTCAGGGTATCCATTCGCCTCCGTAAATGTGTGTATTATAAAGAGCGTGCATTGTTGTATCCCTTATTCAGAAAACATTGATAGAAAAGAACGTTATGCTTTATACTATGAAGCTCTGCCTTGTCTATAACAGGTATCATGCACTCTCTAAATAAACTTTGTGATTTTATAATTTCTTTTAATCATGTACAGGCCATTTTGTCCTCTTTTAAATGCTGTAGGTTTGCAAACATACTCATATGACATGTTTACAAATTGACTTTATTCGTAAACGTTGTATTGTTTTGTTTGTTCTAACTAAAATAGTGACTTTACGATAATAAATTGAATAATGAAACCTTTTTTAAACAATTTCTTCGTAACAAACAATTTCTAAATAATATGTATTTATTTTCAAAAGAGTAAACAAACAACTGATTTTAATACAAAATATAGCAATATTGAAAATAATATCGCTAGAGATATTTGTTTGTCTCGCAATGTATGGACAACAAGGGATCTAAAAGATCACGACGCGTTTCGTGCGCCGCTGCAACACTTCGTCAGGTGACCTTTTAGATTCCTTGTTGACCATACGTTGCGAGACAAACGAATATCACTAGCGACATTATTTTCGATACTACATCTGCAATGAGTAATATATTTAGCCTTATAGTAGTATTGTTTACGGTTCTACCCGAAAATAAAAACCGCATGTATTTTTCTAAATCTTTCCGTCATTGAAATGTTACTTGATCTCTTTTTTTTCTTCAAGTCAACTGTGACGCCATTAAACTGATGAAAATTATAGTATATAGTTTTTAACTATATTGAATAGTAATGAATTCCTATAAAAGTAACGTAACAAAAATGTAAACATGCATATTATGTATATATAAAAACAATTAACATTTACATTAATCTTTTGGTAACTTTTTCTTTAACTGAGACCAGTTTAACAATAACATTAGTAAATATCGTTTGAATATGGTTATCATCTTGGCTGAGAACACTAAGCACGCATTTAAATCGTTAAGAGAAAGAAATTTAAAAGATGTCAGTTGTACTTCCTAAAATATGTTGTTTTTATTCTTTTAATGAAATCGTCAAATTTATATAGGCCTATTTTCCTTATTAAACCACAATTTTGTTCTATGTGTTTGTCTAAACTGATCTATAAAGCCCAAAACAAACTATCTGACTACGATCCGATTTTTGAATTATTTGCAATAGCATTGGATATGAACATTCAAACTTCTAAATTCTTAATGATCGATGATTTGAATAGTCGTATTGTTTAATAAAATTTCAATTTCAATGGATTTCACGCTTCCTTGAAAGAGGAATAGCTCAATCTGCTCACAGTCGTAGTGACGTGATTCCAGTTTGAAGGCCTACGGTTTGAAGTCAATTCGGCTTTTATTCTGACTTGAAAGCTAAATGTACTAGAATGACGGCTGTTAGCATTCTTATGAATATTCAGAACCTAAATTGAGGAAGATGATGTTGGTTTAAAAATTAGTGACATTTCTTTCAAAATCGGATAGCAGGAAGAACATATGATGTGCGATGGGCTTCAATATTTCGCACACGAAGGTAAAGATAGATTAGTAAAAGGGAATGTCCTTATAAATCCACACTGACTTTATCATTTCTCTGGAGACAGCAATTGATAAAAAGTAAATTAGTTCACAGTTACAGACCAATTTCGGTATTATCCGTTGTGAGCAAGATTCTAGAGAAAGATGTGCATTTTCAACTATGTGGTTCATATGTCGTCCTCTTCACTCTACTGCAACAGCTCTAATGAAAATTGTAAACCAGTAGGCTTTGAATTTAGATAACAATAAGTGAACAGGTGTTGCTTTCATTGATTTGAGGAAAGCATTTGACACTGTCGATCACGATATTCTGTTACATAAATTGACAGCCATTGGATGTTCTGATACTGTATTCAGTGGTTTGTATCATATCTGTCCAACCGAGAACAGATGGTTTGTTTTAAAGGGGCTACTTCGAGTTCCTCAAAAGTTATGATGGGAGTCCCACAAGGTTCGATTCTAGGGCCACTCTTTTTTTCTATCTACATAAATAGTTTACCCAAATGTATTCATGATGGCATTGTTGATATGTATGCTGACGACACAACTCTAACAGTCAGCGGGAGTAATGTCACAGAAGTAGAACAAAAGCTAACCAAAGGTATGGAAAACATATTTTCATGGGTAACAACAAACCGTCTAGTTCTTAATGTGGATAAGACAAATGTGATGCTTATTGAATCACGATCAGTTCTTAACGGAGTAAATGATTTTTCTGTCACACTAAACGGCAGCTGTTTGAAAAGAGTAAAAGTGGCAAAATGCCTGGGTGTCATGATTGACAAGGAGTTACGTTGGACGGAGCATTTGGAAAAAGTTATTAAAACTGCTCAAAGAAATATCAGTGTAATTAAGCGAGCCAAAAGTTATGTTCCAATAAGATCACTAAAACTTCTGTATAATGCCATCGTACTTCCTCATTTTGAATATTGTTCCTCGGTGTGGTCTGAGCGATTTCAAAGACAAACGATTAAATTACAAAAGGTTAAAAAACGAGCTGCACGTGTAGTGCTGGGAGAAGGATTTGAAGTATCTTCAAATGGTATGTTTAGTCGCTTCGGATGGATGCCTATTCAGACACGTTTCCAGTTTGGACGTGCAGTGATAATTGTATAAATCAATGCATGACATGGCACCAACATACTTAAAACAAGATTTACATCATGTTAGTTCACTACATGATCACAACACAAGACATGCTGTAAGGGAAACATTGTGTGTACCCAAATTTAGGACGGACACTTATAAAAATAGTCGTCTAATTTCTGGAATTAGAGTATGGAACCAACTTCAAAGTCCTGTCAAAATGTCACCTACTTTGAACAGTTTTAAACACGCTCTAAAAGCCTTGTTATTTGTAGATGACGTGTAAGTGAACTTTTGGTGGTTTCGTGCAAAGGTAACCATCTTTTTCCTATTTGGAAAATTATGAAATTTGGTTGACATGGTTATCGTTATATCATGTATTCATACATGTAATGTATCCATTTTCAGCTATCTTGTAAACAACCTAAGTGTATAAGTTAAAGAGCAATTGAATGTAAATATCTATATAACAATTTTGGTATCCCGTGCATTCAGCTTTATCAGATTATTAAATGAACGTTTTTAAAAATTGTATTTAATTTGAAAATTCCATTCACCTATTTCTTGTAAATGATCAAGGATGATTCTTGAATGATCAGTTATTTCAAGGGGATACCAATTAATTAGTATTTTACCTGTTTATATGCTTGTGTATTTATCTATTTTGTTTTTGATGCTGTTATTTGTTTTTTATTATTACCAAACAGGGCCTCATGGAAGACCACCAAATTGGTGATATGTGCCACCCTGTATAAATATCAGAAATGAATAAATAAAAAATAAATAAATAGTCTTGATACAAATTTATTTCACTATTTAAGAAACACAACAGTACATTTCATACCATGATTTTAGCAATTGCTTATTGAATATGAAGGTACAAAAACACACGAGACATTTACAGGTATGTTGTTTATTTTGTTAGTGATGTAAATTTGACCGAGCACACGTTCATTTGTTTTGAAAAGCATTTCGAATTAATTTGGAACAAGCAAATACATAATCTAATCTTCTAATAAAAAAGTCATACGCAGTATGGACATCAAAGTGCATGTACAGATATTACATTTCACAGTTTAAACACAAAATATGGTAGTGTGTGTGTGTGTGTTCTGGCGGATATTTATGCAGTGCGTCCCAGAAAAAAACGAAACCCAAAGGCCCATGGTTATTGTGTACAAAATATGAGCTATTCAAATATAATGCCTTGCTTCTTATAAATTAAAAGTAATATGCTCAAGTTTCCATGTTTCAAGTTTATTTTGTTTTACATTTCACAAAATAGAATTCATTATAATTGACAAATTAGAACATACTATGAAGTATACTAAAAGTAACACATTATATAATCGATTCTTTGTAAAAACGTCTAAATTAATTGTATTGAATAGTAGGTTATACAGGGTGAAATGTTAGGAACCTATTAAAAAGCTCAGCTTTTAGATTAAAGGTTCCCCTAAATAAAACTAACATTTGATTGAAGTGGTTGCAATTGTCACGGTGAAGGACGTAACAATAATAATAGGTGGGCAAGAAAGCTGATATACAAAGTGAAACGAGCAAAAATAGCAAAAACAGCAAACAAATTCATTTGTTACCGAAGAAGTGTCACGTTAGTCACTTTAACATAATGAGGTCATTGATCGAGGTCACTCGAGCGAGGCATGAGACATGAACAATCATGATAATATACAATAATATATAGGCCGTAGCCTAGACACAATCTACAGTTTCCAACATGCATTTAAATCATGCACGTCTGCTCCCAGAGATCCCCAAGGCACGCAAACACATTCACCTGCGCCACGCCCCACGCGCCACGCCTCCCCGCAGTATCATTTCGCATAAATCAGTTTACATTAGCCGTTGCCAGGCCGGACAAACTACATGGCTTGTCCAACCTAGCAACAACCGATTTATGCAAACGACCCCAGCAAGAAAAACAAGGACCTGGCACATCTAGGCGAACACGTTCGCATGCCGGAAGGTCCTCCGAGAACAGGCGCGCATACATCAGAACATAATTATCGGAGAAGGCCCACTGTGTAGGTCATACCGAGGCGACAATATTCATGGAATGTTCTATGTAGAACATCATAAGTACTTTTAAATGATACATCGATCCCATCAATCCATGGAGGCTTCACTGAGCAAAATTGTTTTGAAAATTGCTTATCATTTTGTTTGTAAAACCGTGAAAAGGTAAGTATCAAATACGAACATGACGTAGAGGAAATACCAGCTTTAACGGATGATAAGGTAGGACTTCCACTGTTGGATGAAGTGCTTTAGAATAAACATTTACAAAGAATAGAGGCAAATATGCATTTCCGAGATGACAGGGGTCTTCACCCTCATATATTCTCCAAACAATATATAACCCTTAAGCAGTGTGGTTGAAATCGGTGCCCGTCCTGAGAGGAAAAATTTACATATTCTGATGATTTATTGTCAGCCTGATGTGCCCATAAGACCACACCTTTTTCTATTTATTATAATGTACGGTGCCAGCCTGCTAGGTAAAAATGTCAGATGTAAAGATGTAAGAGGTAAAAATGGAAACGTATCTATCGAATTTGATGGTGTAGAGTTCTCATTTCCCTTTGGCATGTTTAACCTCTCACATTATACCTACGACTGTTTTACCTATGACATTTTTTAACACTCACATTTTGAATTTTAGTGTATTTACCTCTGATATTTTTACCTCTGAAATTTTTACCTACAACATTTTTACCAGTTCAGTTTTTTTTTTTACATCGAATCGCCCCTCACTGTGATTCCTATGTAAATGTCACCCGCTCTTCCGCTTCGCTCTTTTAAAAAGTGCAGTTCTGAAAAATGTTAAAGACAATTTTTAATCACCAATTTTAGCCAAAAATACCTTTCCTCCCCAACAACAATCTACATAATCTCCACTTTTCTTTATTTTATGATGATGACATTACTCTTCCCCTCATTGTTAAAAGAAGCATTTGAGTTTTGAAGTGGTTGTTTCCTTTTATCATGTTATGTTCGCGTGTGATCCTAACATCTTCACTCTTTTACCAAAATCTGACAAAAATTGAATTTGAAATGCAATTTTCAAAACACTGTTGCTCAGTAGACCATGCATGAATTAATGCGTTTAATGTATCATTTTAAAGCATATTACTTCTACTTTATGACAAGCAAGGGATTATGTTTATACAACGTATACTTCGTTTTTTGTTGTTGTCGGGTTTCGATTATTTATCTTGGACGGACTGTTCATATCCTCTGACATTTCTGTTAACATAACTCGAGAAATAATTTATTATATTTGTCATTAAAGAATTAATGTACGGATTATTTCTTACGCATATCTTGAGTGGTTACCCATTGTACACGCAGGTCATTATCAGTGTGCAAACATGCATTTGATATAAAAGGGCGTAAAAAAATGGAAAATTTGTATGCATATTAGCTATCAAACATAAACACACAAACGCACACCCACACATAAATATGCCAAGTATGCATTCTTTCAGGTTCATTTTAACAACGTATTTGTACACCATGTTTTTGCAGTAGTCATGTGCATTAATTCTATAGTAGTTGGTGTGTCCACCATCTGCAGCAATGGCCTCTATACACCTTCTGCGCATACTTTTGATTAAAGTTCGTATGCGATCCTGATCCATGTTGGATCTTATAGACAGTCTCAGTTCAGTTTTTTCCCACTCTCCTCCAAACTTCCACTCTTCTATCAAGGAAAACCTGCATTCGACAGAGAAGAGGACGTTTGCCCAACGACGTCCGCTCTATCGGTGATGTCGACTTGCAAATTGACTACGGTGATGACGATGTAGATCTGTTAGTTTCATGAATTTCAGTAGATATTCTGCACCTGTACTAGAACAAAAGAATTAAAAAGTATATATACATGCACACCCTCTAATCTATTACATCATGAAACGCAAAGTTCTTTTTTTCCGAGCACCGACTGCAAGTAAAAACACCAAATTATATTTTCATATGAAACAATTATCTATCAATAAGTTACCAATCGAAATGTTGGTAAGAAAAGCCTGCTTATATATTACTTTTTGCATGGTCAAAGTTATGAGTGTTTATATACACATAGACCCCCCCCCCCCCCAAGGGAGAAAATGTAAATACAATAATTAGAACACTTGGAATAAAGATCACTGAGACTTTCAATTCACTATTTCCAGTTTTAATTGAAACTTGGTCAAATTTACATCATTAACAAATTGAAGCTTGTAATGGTAAAATGAAACTATAAAGGATCTTCATTCCAATTACTACATATCACACACACATACACATACACATATATATATATATTTGTAACATGTCACTGTAAAATTTAACTGTAACAAATAAAGATTCCTATTACTGTCGCAACCCAACTTATACAGATATTCTTGATATTTCATTGGCCGATTGATAACGGTTTCAGAATTAACACTCCAATATTTTGAACATGAAAGAAAGAAAAGAGATAGGTCATGCTTTTAAGACTTCTTGCAACATTTGCAATTTCTGCCCCAAAATACGCTATCAAGCCATTGTTAATTAAATCATGACTTGTGGAACAGACTAGCGTTCATAATTATCTGCTCCATGCCCAGGGGATGGGAAGGAAATGAGAAACAAAGATCACTGGAGTGGAATTGCCTGGGAATAGATTTATAGATCATCAAACATCTTCACTGAAAGTTATTTCTCAGTGTAATCGTTTTTATGTTATATACATACATGAAAGGATCGTTGTTAGCTATTCAAATCTTCATTGAGACCACCGATAACATAATAACTTCATAAATTATGTAAACACTTTAAGAAATATTCAATGATGCAAAGAATTTAGAAGGAAGAAGAGTGTATAAAAGAGAGGGGAAAAGAAAGAAAGACAAAGTAAAAATAAAAGGGGGGGGAGAGTGAGAGATAGGTAGAGGGTGTGAGAGAGGGTGGAGGTGATTAAAGAGAACAATTATTGTTTATAAAAGGAGAGGTACTCTATATAATCGTTTGGTAAATAATTGTATACAAATTCAAGCATCCTGACGTTGGCAATTACATTCTTTAACCTCGCGATATGAAATGGGTTAATGAATTATCCTCGACATGATAATCAAAGATGAAGTCATAATTTAAAAATATGTGAAAGAATGGCCAAGAGAGAGAGAGAGAGAGGGGGGGGGGGGTGAAACAGGAAAATCAATGAGAGAAGAAGGGGTACTCTTGATCGCTTGGTAAAGATGTTCAAAGTTAAGAATTCTGACAATTGCAATTACATTCTATTACCTCACAGAATGAGATGGCTTAATGAAGACGTCGACATGATTATCAAAGACGAAGTCTTGTCATCAGAAAAGAATATGAAAGAGTGGAGAATAGAGAGAGAGAGAGAGAGAGAGAGAGAGAGAGGTGGGAGAAAGAGAGATAGAGAGAAGGTTGAAAATGAAAGAGGATCATATATATTTAAGAATTAAGTTTTGTAAAGATATAGAGATTCAGGCATCATGAGTCCCAGTAATGGCAATTCATTTATTTTGCCTCGCGATATGAGAAGGGTTAATGAAGTATCCTCTACGTGATAATCAGAGACGAAGTCATATCAGTTGGCACGCCTGACGCACATCCGCCGTACGTTATTTCTAGCTTCCTCCATGTATGCTCTGCCTGTCTGCCTGCCTTCGATCTCATGTTGACATTATAAACTACACCGTATCACAATCTTTGGACTGCACTTCCTTCTTTCCAGATTATGTTTGGCTTGTTCAACGCCGCCCCGCTTCCTCTTTAGCTTTGTGTCTGGTTTGAGGGTTAATAATTATAGAATAAATAAACTATACCCGGTTCCGATCTGTATCATAGTGCCATTGTTTCTTGAATGCATGAAGGCTATTAGCAGTCTCATCACGTAGAGTTTAATACGTGCATTCATGATAGCAAACATTAACGATTAATGGTAAATAGTTTTTCTCTCAGTTTCTAGTCTTCCAACTTTTGTTCTTTGATATTAATCATTCCAATTGCACCATATATCAATCATGTCAGAATTATTTAATATTCATTCTTTATAGATGAAATACGTCTCATTCTTTTTTTTAAATAAGCGGTCTATTTGGAGTATTCCTCTTCCACTTAATAAAAGAATTGAACTTGAACTTGAGCAACAATTTTTTTTTATTTTTTATATAATTTATTTTATTTTCTGGTGTTATTTTTTATAATAATCTTTTCTTGTTGTTGATTGCATCAATGTCACAGTACAGCCTTTTTTTTGGTGTCATTATTTTATTTAATCAGATTCTCTATCTTTCAAGAAATTTCTATTCTATTCGTCTTTTATTTTCTTAAGTAAAAAAAAAACACAGCTTTTTTCAGATAGTTTCCTTCTTTCAGATACCTGTAGTTTGATATCGCTTTCCACAACTCTTCAGGAAGCTTTTAATATGTTGGCGAGCGCTTTTTTGTGCAAATTATTATAAACAATATATATAAACCCTTCAAAGTGTGATCGTTATTATACCTTCGAAAACTGCCAACAGTTTTAAGTGAATGAATCAACGTGTTTAAACCCATTCAAATGTATATACACGCGTCATACTATCCAACGACCAAAGAAATACACATGTATGCAAAAATATTTGCTTTCTTAATTTCACATAAAGGCTCTATGAGTACAAACGTCGTAACCGAGTATTGAAACTTGGATTAATCAACTGAATGGTATATTGAATTCTTTACTACTGTGTTAATTGGAAGGCCATGGTTTATGGGTTACTGATAACGCCATGATAGGGAGTGAGGAGATCGATAAACATTAGGGTCTATACTCCACCTTACCCGCACGATATTGTATTACATGCGTATCGAAACTTCCGAGTGAATGGCGACTGGTAGGCCTACAATGCTCAATCGTAAATGCGAATACCGCACGAAGCATGCAAAATAGTTTCGATGTGCTATGGACTTTGGGACTCTTTCTTTGCATTTAAGACCATTGTTATCTTCTTGTAGTCGGCGCGAACCTATCTATGACCGGGCTGTATGTACATAAATGCGGGGGCACTTAAGCATGCAATGTTTATGAATACAGTACAACTTTGTACGCCACGCGGCGCAATATATATACCGTACAAAATAATGTTATGTAAAGAACGATAACATATCAAATGTTTGTGTATAAATATCTGAGGCATGTGATCACCCATTTAAATGTATATGCACCATACTGACCATAGCCAGTCTACTAATGTATGAAAGCTTGCTTTCCGATGAAACTCGAGTAATGTGTGCAGTAACAGGCCTTATGAACTTGGCACTGTCCGCCATTTTGTCGTTTGACCTGAGCGATCAAATCCATAAACTGAATATACCATAGTTATTAATAGCCCTTAATAGATTGCAACAAAAAATCTGGCGAGAACGCACTCGAATGGTAATTGTAAATTGTCAGTTCTTGGTGACCAAATCAAAGTGGCCATAAAAAAACCCTGCCTGCCTACTATAAAGATCAAGCCTGAATAATATATGTAAATATCTATATTTTGTAAGACAAAAACCTTGTATTCAAATAGATGGCTTTTTAATTTGTATAAATCCAATGAAGGAACAAGTCTATTGCAACAGAACTTGGCGACATGAAATTACATTCGAAATGAAGTACTCATAGAGTGGACATTAAAGAAAAACATGCATCAAGTTGATAGCTAAGCTCTGTACCCTTTTTATCCTTCATAATAATGATATCCCTAAAATCAAATAACAGTAATACTGCTATACACAGTAAACAAGCTCATGTTGATACCGCCTACACGTCTAATTAGGAAAGATATATGTACTACAGTACTGTCATACCAAACTTAGAATAAGAGATTGGTATTCAATATAAAGCATATTATCATATTTTTGAAAGATGTATACGTCTGATTTGTCCTAATTAAAGCTCTATGATTAATGCATTATAAAAAGAAGAAGTGAAAAGAATAAACAACATAATATACGGAATATGGTTGAAAATATATAATATATATATATATATATATATGCGTATGGGTGTGTGTGTGTATGGGTGTGTGTGTGTTTCTTTCTCTCTGTTTTATTTGATTGTTCATCTGATTACTTAATGTTCATCATCTTTGGATTTAAAAAATCACTGAATTAAAAAAAAAGTTTTTTCAGTCTGGTAAAGGGGGTCAAAGTTTGAAGAAGAAAAAAATTCTTAAAAAACAAACGTATTTGAACATCTTGTTTACATTTTTACGTCTTAAATGAGATTTGACAAAAAGATATTCCATACGTCTACAGTATGAAGAATTGTATTATTACAAGCACAAATATTTAACATGTAACAATGATTATATTGTGCTAAGAAAGCTTGGCTGTTTCATATCTGTTTCATTCCGCCATACGGCCACATGCAATATTCCCAATGTTTTCATATTAGTCTAACTTTTACATAATGTTTGTTATTTCTGTTATTTTAGGGAATTTCCATCTGTTGTTCATTTGTTTACTTGTCATTTTCTTTTAATTTATGATTCTATATTATGTTTATGTTTATGTTGATTGTTCAATTATGCTTTTATTTGTATATTATCACATGGCTCCATGGGAGACCAACTTATTGTTGAATGGGCTACCATGTTTGTTTGCTTTTAATAAATAAATAAATAAATAATTAATATCTTAATAATACAACTGAGACGAATGTGCTCTTAGATTAAAAGTTAACGATTCAAGATAATTAATTGTCATGTAAAAAATACCCCCAAAAATGTTTTCGGACATTTGAAGGTGCATACATATAAATAAATATATAAATACATACAAAAAAGTTATATTTTAACATAACATTATAACAATCATCAATCATCACAATTGTAAATATGTTGCATGAAATAAATAAGATTATACTGGAGGAGTCAGTGCAATTAAAAAGCTTGTTTTGAGCTCGTCTATCTTACACATTAACAACAAATGTTTTGTGGAAAACTTTGCAAGATGAGTAAAACAAATTAAATACCTAATTGGTTACAGTCAAGCTTTTGAAAATATTTTTCTTCCAAATGAAATGACTGAAAATGCACTAGACAAATACATTATAGCTCTCCGGTATGAATATATGTGTATATGCGTGTATGTGCGCGCGCGTGTGTGTGTATATTTTTCTGAGTGGGTTCATAGACAAAGACTCATACACATATACATAGGCCTACATATAAATGTCTATGAGTATCACGTTACCTGAAGAATAAGGCAAAGAGGGAAGAAATTGTGCACTTGAATAAACATTTGGATAATATTAGCAAGAAACTCGCGAAAGCGTTCTCTTCATTTCATACATCTTCCAACACCTGGATCTTTATTTACATCACAATCATATACATATATATATATAATATATTTACATAATATATATATACATATAATATAAGTATACATAATGTGTAATGATTGAATATATATTATACAGATTTTTCAATGCAGTGCGTGGTAGTTTTTAGCACCATTTTTAAATGTTTTATTGGCTACAATGCATTACCCTAGCTCCCAGTAAATTTCCATTTTGTCGTTTCTCTTTTCAAAATCAACCACTGCATGAATAGTTTGTTTTAAAGCCTATGGTGAGTCATCTAGACGACTTATTTTTAAATAAATGATTAATAACTTTTGAACATCTGCAACCAAGGTGCAATTTGTTGGTAAAATTGTTAGTCTATGGCGTTGGTTTCACTTTCGTCTTCATTTGCATCTGCCTTTGTGAATAGTCTCTTCTAAGATTTGTTAGAGTATTTTAGAAATCATATATTAAAGGGCAGTCAAACCTATGAAATGATTTCATTTGTATGAAAGCAGAAAAAGAAGAAAAACAGAATGGCGAAAGTTTGAAATAAATGGGACCAATGATAATAGTAGCGTTATGAATGTTTAAAATTATATGAGATCACTAAATTCTATGCGAATTTCAAATTTGCTAGTTGTTAAGTGGATAGCGACGTAATTATGGACCACATTCCCACTTGACGCGTTCAAAAATATCATTAATCTCTATATTTCCCTTTAATGCATTTTCCCTTAGCCTAGGGCACTACTCAAAATATATTATGTATAGTAATACATTTTGAAGAAAAAAAGTAATATTTGAGTCACTTTGGATGTTGAAACACATGAGAAAGTTGTTCGGCTCTCGGCCACAGTGACATTACCGATACAGCCATTTTGAATAGTGATTACAACATTGAAATATCCATAACTTTCTTATTTTGTCCGCTTTCATTCAAAATGTCACCATTGCGCTTCTCTGAGTTTTTGGCTTTCTTTTAGAATACTTGTCTATAAAGGGTAGATTTTTGTTCAATAAAGGATTGGTTTGATGAAAATTGTTTTAGTTACATGTTCTAACATGGAATATGCCTCAGGGGTTTTCAATCAACATCTGTTTTAATGATCCGTTTACATCATAACTCTGCTTCACACTTTGGAAACAAAAAAATGACAGTTTTAAAGTATTTGAGTAATTGTAAAGATATATTCGACCCAAATTCACCTTTCAACTTGATAAAGAAATTTTTCCAAGAAATAACGGTCTTCTCAAAACGCTAATCTGTTGATAATTTTTTTATCGTATGCTGAGGGTCTTTTTGATTTTTCGAAGCTCCGTTCCCATACAAAATGAAAATAAACATATAATTTTGTAATCTTAAAAACATTATTTTGTCTACACTACATTATGGCGATTTGTCTAAATGTACTGAATTGTATTTCATGGGGGGATATAGAGGTTTGTAATCATAACACGATAGCGACCACTTTCGAAAAAAAATCAACCTACGGAAATTTCAATAGGCCATTTTCGTAATGTAACCAAATGTAATGCATAAGTCTTTGTGAAGTACCTCAATACAAATTATTTCATTCACCTGATAAGAATAATAGCATTTCAATAGACAGAAACCGAACTGCATACATTAGTTATTGCCAGGTAGGACAAAAATCATGTCTTGACCTACCTAACAACGCAGTTTGCATTCTGACTATTGAAATACTATTATTCTTATCAGGTGAATGAAATAATTTGTATTGAGGCACTTCACAAAGACTTATGTATTAAATTTGGTTACATTACGAAAATGGCCTATTACCTTGTTTGTCAACTTGAAAGGTGCGAACATGGCATCGACGTATTATAATCCGAACATGATTCTATGGGATCTAAAGTAATATTGGGCATTGGAAATGCTCCCGAGTTGATTTTTCGAAATAGCTGCGGTCGCGTTTCATAGAAATCATCATCATCATCATTATCTTTGTAAATATCAAACATCATATGGTTTCTAAGTGCTAAGTTAGAAAACATTCTGAAAATATTAAACATTATACATGTACATACAACATTGCGTTGAAAACAAAACTGGAGTATACATCATAGAGTTTCTTGAGAAACAGATTGTTATCTAGGAAAGGTAAAAATGAATGAAACATGTTTAATGGTCTACAACTTTTTTTTTCTTCACATGATATATTTGCTTTGTTTTGTTTTACTTTGTTTTTGTATATTGCTTTGTATTTGTTTTGTTTTGTTTTGATTAATAAGTAAGACTCTTGCAAGAATGCATTCGTAAACCAAGCAAGCCAGTGGGAGAAAGAAAACTAACATGTGAAAAGAGACGGATAGATTAAGCCTTCACAGCATTTCAAAACTCACGATGCAATTTGAAATCGATGGATAATATTATTGTGATACTTTTGTTTTTCTTGGATGCATTTTACCCGGCATGTTAAAAGCTACTTTTCTTCCTTACCTGAACAGCGCCCTCTGTAAGAACTGACTGGTTATTTTTCCATCAGTGCAACTGCTTCATATCGAAGTCATTATTTGTTTTTACATGAATTGTCGACAAACTCTGCCCAGGCTTACCGCATTCTTGCTATTATTTCTGCATGTATTTACTTCCAAAAGCCAATCTCTATGAATGTCCAAGCTCTTTTTTCTTATTATTTACTTAGCACTAACATCAGACATGACATATTTAATATCATATTGTGAAAATCTTATTCTCAGTGAGCGTTTTTGTCCCTTTCATTATGGAGGGGAGGGGGGGGGGGGGGGGGTGGGGGACGCAAACAGTAGAAAGACTTGTTCAAAAGTGGTTATTTTGTTTAATTGGAATAATTACTTTAACAAAATAATTACTACAATACACAAATGACGTACAACCACATACGTCATATTATGCTTTAAAAAACCATGAAAAGGAGACGGCTGCCAGAGTTATATAGCAAAACTGTATACAAAAGTTTATGATACTAGTGTCAAACTAAGTAGCTATAAACATCTTCAGCGGCCTATTTCTGTCTTACCTTGGCCAAAAAGTAAGGAGAGATCTATGTTATACCCCTCCCTAACTCTCCTGTGATCCGATGCAAAAGGGTTTAATCTCTCGTTTGACTTCAGGATATTATTGAAACATATTTATAACATTTTCTTACATTTCTTTAATTGATTAAAAAAAAAAGACAAGATATCTTTTCAAATATAGAAAATGAATAATAATAAAAAAAATATTAAAACAATAAAATAATAATAATAGATAATAAAGAAAGATAAATACAAAAATGCATTTAAACCATTTTTTTTTACCCCCCCCCCCATCGGAATTACATTGTAATATTATTCTCACAGTTGTAATTATATTGTTATTAGTACAAACTCTATATATAACTTAGAATAAAATTCGGAAGGCGACCCCCCCCCCCCTCCATATCCCACCGACTCCTAGTATATAGAATCTAGTCTACATTCCAGTCGCCATGTATTAAACATGAGGACTGGAATGAAGACTATATTCGTTGACTCTAACAAATATATCAGGTGATCAGCTGAGTCCGGGGATCGAGGTCCGCTGACTGTCTCTAAACTGTTTACAACTTGCTCGTACAGCACACGCCTCCTTAAATGTTTAACCAACTTCGGCAAGTTACGTCAGCGTTAAAATCCATTCCAAACCATAGTTTGACTTCGACACTCAGGAACCAACCAGCCACTTTTTGTCGCAGATTCTTAACCAGTATGCGGTTCGTCCAGTTCGAGGAGTCGGGCAAGTCCAGGGTGGGAGTGGAGGTAGAAGCCGGTGGTGATTTTGTAGATCTCTGTGGCTCTGATCAGACAATCCCAGACACCACATTGAAACTGATTGAAGGCGGGGCGGATCTCTTACAAAAGGCACAAAAGTAATTGCTTAACTGTTGTTTTAAAGTGGTGTTACTGTATTGACGTGAAGATAATCATCTTTTTATAACCCCAAAGGTCCAAACTTTGCGGCCAAACCCACGATAGATCTAGATCTATAAGGTACCTGAGGCTGAGGCTTCAATTCATATCAAATTATCATTGTTAGAAATCCATTCCATTCTTCCAATTTTAGGCCACTAAATAAATTATGAGGCTGTATTTTCTTTTCTGTAGACAGTATGCCTTTATATAGGGAGACTACTGTAGTACATCAACAGAATGTTTGTGAGATTTATTGCTGTTTGGTCTACAATGGTTGTATGCTTCCCATTTGGTCTATTCCCATAAAGTCTATACACCCGGCCCAGTCCATCTACTATTTACACAGCCTAATATTCATTTGTCTAGCTACTTATCATTTGGGCCAAGAATCATCTCTCATAAACATGTGTACCTGATCCTCGAAATTCTCTGTCTTTCACTTTATGCATGATTCACAGAGTCGTTGCGTCTTCAGACCGGCGCGTTGTGAAGAGGGCAGACGTTAAACTCTTGTCCCCCATCACCAACCCTCAGAAAGTGCTTTGTATCGGCATGAACTACCGAGACCACTGCACAGAACAGAACTACCCAATCCCTACAGAACCCGTCATCTTCAGCAAGTTTGCCAGCGCTATCATTGGTCCCAACGACGATGTCGTGTATCCTGAGCTCACCGAGGCTCTTGACTGGGAGGTCGAGCTGACGGTGGTTATCGGGAAGGGCGGCAAGAACATCAAGGTTGGCATTCCGCATTTCATTATGATTTTATATGGTTGTCATGTAAGCCTATTATGAATAGTTATTGTATGGTTGGGAGGGGGGGGGGGGGGAGGGGGCGTTGACCTTCAATGGCAAAAGAAGAATATTTGTATCCTATCCATTTATTTATTTATAATTGTTATTATTATTATTATCATTTTATTGTTGTTGTGTTTTTTTTTTTTTTTTTTGGGGGGGGGGGGGGGGAGGCCTTGGGGTATTTATTTCTACATTTGTCTCACAACCTCTTCTTTTTTTTTTGGGGGGGGGGGGGGTGAGGGGGGGGGGTCTATTCTCCATCCCCCTCCAACCAAAAACAACAAGAAAAATTGGTGCTGATTATGGATTCTGAAAATCTCTCTCTAAACTTTAATAATTCTAACTTTCTAAACAGTAGTACTTGACTATGGTTTGTAGCTAAGAACGATTGATTTCATGTATTTTTTTGTTCCCACTGTTTAGGAGGCAGATGCAATGAACCATGTTTTTGGATACACCGTTGCACACGATGTCAGCGCTAGAGATTGGCAGATGCAGAAGAACGGAAAGCAATGGCTTCTGGGTAAAACGATGGATGACTTCTGTCCTCTTGGTCCTGCCATTGTCACACCCGATGCTCTTTCAGGTATTACCATAGTCCCCCAGAAGAATGGTGCCCATAGTAATATTTTCATCGACTAGATTTGTGAGGTTCAGAGAGGGGGGTGGGGGGGGGGGGGGGGGGCAATTTTCAGTCTCCTAGAGGTTGGTGGGTGTGTGTGTAAAAAATGTTTTATTTAATTACAAATATCAACAATTCCCAAATCATCTAAATTTATATTCATATGACAGGAAATTTTTATTTCTTCTAGGTGTCTACATACACAAACAAGACCTTAACAATGAAAATTGGTTTACGGTATGGTGAATCAGTTTCTTGAATAAAGTGTCAAAACATGTGGTAGAACTAATTTAAAGACTTGAATGCATATTTTAATTTGAATCATTATTTATGAAATGCCATTTAGGTACCAGAACATTAAAAATGGACTCACATATTTGTGTGATATTGTTGTCTTTCTGCGCATGTCTTTTGAGTAATTTATGGCTTTTTTGCTCTAAATATACTGTAAATTATCACTAAAAGGCAAAACTTATCTGCTAAGGGGTTAGAGTAACTCGTACTATATTTCCTATTTTCACCTCAACCAACTTATGAAATGGCCCTAGATCTACTTGTTTTCTACCTGTCTCTCCTTGTCTCTCTCTCTCTCTTCACAGACCCTCACAAGCTGGGACTTAGATGCAGAGTCAATGGAGAAACCATGCAGGAGAGTAACACGGAGCAATTGATCTTCAAGACTGCTTCCCTCATACAATTCATTTCGCAGTAAGTCAGAAGAAAGTATATTTTACATACATGAAATGATATTTAATACTACAGTCGCTCCAATAAGAACAACACCAGACTGACAAAAAAAACGAATGAATGAACTAAACTAAAAAATTACCAGGAATGTCCAAGCGTTGGTGTAGATTTGAGCGATGTGACTGATGTATAAAACTGCAAGTCTGATTACCGGGTATTTATTTTAGTTTATTTTAGTTTCATTCCAAGGGTGACAAAGGAAAATATCTTTATACTACATGGTTACATTTATCACAGTTAGATATTCAGTCTAATTGAAAGTGCGGGAATCGTGTACCGGTAGATGGAACTTTTTCATCACATTTATTATGTTTATATGATTATTTCAATCGAAGATATATGGCAAATGAAAATGTCCACTTGAGTTGTATTCTCATTGTCATATGCGAGGGTAAAATGTCTTGATTTTTTGTGCAAGTCAGGAATGGCAAATTAGAAGGAAAAAAATAGCTGTGTGCAGCAAAGGTCCTTTGGGAACTCACTGATATGAGTGTTCTCATTTATCTATTTGGCAGAAGATCAAAAAACCCTGTGGTAAACCTCAGTGGTTAATCGTGGCAGATGTGAATGAGCTTTTAAGAGTTTTTTTTTTACCAAGATTCAAGAGAGTTGGTCTTATCCTTCCACATTTTTATGTCACTTGCTCATTTCATTCATTCCCCCCCCCCTTTTAGATTTATAACATTGACTCCTGGCGACATCATCTTAACGGGAACGCCCCCAGGTGTGGGTGTCTTCAGGAAGCCAGACCCTGTCTATCTAAAGGTACCTTAGAATTAGCCAATGGTCATTTTATAGTGAAGCTTGTAGAGGGCGCTGTACTGCGGTTACCACCAGAGCCATTTATACATAGAGTTTGGCCAACTTGGTTTCAGTTGGTCACAGCATGGCGTATATTTGAATGTTTTATGCTTGTCCAACAAAGCAGTAGTCGCCATATTGTGTCCAACTTGAACTTGGTTGGCCAAACTCTGTGTATAGATGGCTCTGGTTACCACCACCAGAGCCATCTATACATAGAGTTTGGCCAACTTGGTTTCAGTTGGTCACAACATGGCTTATATTCTTATGTTTTGGGCTTGTCAAACTCGAACCGGATTGGCCAAACTCTCCTGATCAATGCATTGGTAACATGGTTGGTGTCTAATTTTTGGTCATTAATTTTTGCAGTTGTCGCACTGCAACGCAATGTTAATGCCCTTCAGGATAGGAGCCGACAATACCATATCTGTTTGAAATTTAAAATTTGCATGTTACACCAATGGAAACAAATCTGTTCATTACATATGGACAGAAAAACGTAAATCTTGATGAGCGGGACAATATTCTTTGATTTGTATGTAGGACATTCTGAAGAAGGAAATGGAAAATTCCTTTCCCTGAACCATTTTAATTTGATTACAAATAAAACAGTAATGAAAGTGATGATTATATTAGTTGAATCTGATGAGATAATGATACAGATGAAATGAATTTAAATAGCTGAACTTATGGGGGGGGGGGGGGGGGGAAGGGGGGCAGATTTAGAGGCATGACCAGCCCATGCCCCTTAAAAAACCAGTGTGGAATCCCCTATCTTGTCATCAAGTGCCAGGACAGGTCATGGTACTCCATTTCTGTCTATTATCTGTTATTCTTAAAAAAGCTGGTATTGCTGATTTAATTTTTGGTTGCCTGTCTGTTCAATTAAATTTGTAGATTTTGTCTGAGTCCAAAAACAGAGAAATTTGAATAATATGTACCAGTATGGAAATTAGTAAGAGTATTAAGACGTTTCAAAGAAAGAAAAGGGAACTTGGTAATGGCAATTTTTTTTAAACACATTATAAGAAGACAAATTACAGATGGATAAATCAGAATATGTGAAATTCTTATCATTATTCCTCTTCTCTTTTATTCACAGCGTGGTGATGTCGTTGAATGTGAAATTGATGAGATCGGAACTATCAGGAATCGCATCGTGTGAGACTTACAGCAGGACATTCTGGTCATGGTGACAAAAACAAAATTTGATGAATTTGTTAGTGAACGGTGATGTACTCCTGGTAATTCTCCATAATGCATATAGCTCTCTGAATTCCACCAATTGTGATGCTCTATTTTTTTCAAATGGAAATGAGCTGAGTTGCTGGGAGGGGTTCTTATGATTATAATCCTCCATGCACACCTTTGATATTGGTGGCCATTGACAATATTTTAAGAGAGGCATTCATCCTATCAAAAAGAAAGTCTTCCTTACGGTAGATGGACATTCTTGAAGTTGGTCATGAGGACAATCTGTGACAAAAACTGAATGTCAAAACTCCGCAAAATAATTACGAAGGAAAGGAGTACAAGTGATGAACGTAGACCAGGGGGATGTTTCACAAAGACTAAGATAAACTTAAGTTGGACTTGAACTATGGCAGGCCATTCATGCCACTCGTTGCTCTCACCATCGGTCTCTCAAGGGACGTCACTAATCTACAGAATCTACATTTTTTACCGTGATTTGTACGTCCCTTGAGAGACCAATGCCAATAAATGGTGATAGTAAACGGTGTCGTGAGTAGCCTGCCATAGTTCAAGTCCAACTTAAGTCGATCTTAGTCTTTGTGAAACACTCCCCAGAAGTTGTCCCAGCGTCTTCATCTTTGATATGTGGTTATGAAAGTGGTTTTGCATTTTTTTAATGAAAGTGGTGAATAAATTCAATTTGTTTCAATTATCAGTATCAGGAGCTAATATTAATTAACATCGGCTATATATATGAGATTGGGAGAATTCATCAAGGTTTCCATCCATTGTCAGACAATTAGATCATGCTAACAAATTATACACTCAGTTTGAGTCTGTAAAAAGGAAATGCAAATTCAAATATCTTGGGAACTATTTGAAATGTCTGATATGTTATATTCTAGTGTGAAACGTTGTGAATTTCCATTTAAAAATTATGATAAGTGAAACAAATGTATATTAGTAAGATGGAGCATTGATCTTTTCCCAATGTCAGATTCACACTTCTGCCCAGGCTTTTGTTCTGCTTATATCATTGATAATGAGTGAATTCTGTGTGATCCTGAAACCTGGATGTTACGATGAGCAAATGGTCATACTATCAATTATTGTAATAAATGTAAATGCTCTGTTCATGCCTTTGCAATACATTTTTGTTATCATACTTCTTGTCATATGTTGAATATGAGGGCATTTAGAGAGTATATCTACTATGATAATTAAAGATTGAACATGAATGACATTACAATAAAAAAAAACACTAAAGATCAAACTCAACCTTCTTCATAGTGATCAAAATACCATTTATTGAAAGTGTGTTACATTGCAGCATACTGAATCGAACCAGTGCAAAATACATTTTGACGGACTTTATCACAATCACTCTTATAAACAAGTTGTATATTTATACAGTAGGTTTGCGGTTGCACCATGTGTGTTAGAGAGAGAGAGGTTTGAGGAGTCCTGAACAGGACTCTGACTCGGTAATCTTTCTTGGAGGAGTGTAGTCCTGAAAAGGACTGTTTGTTATCTTTCTTGGCATATAGTTCTCAGGAGAACTATAGCGCTTGGAGAGGATGAGTGGCTCGACGTTTCGAACAGGTTGACTATCCGTCGTCAGGAGTTGTATATTATAGAAAATATTGCATGGCTTTGCGTTCTATATTACAAAATATGTGAACCAATACATTCAGAACTTTGGAGGTGAATATATGATACATTGAACAACGAAATGCATTCAATGTTTGTTAAGTAAAATATAAGGTATTTGCGATCCTTTGAAGGAAGGCATATTCAGTTAAATTTAGGTTGCCTTTGCGTCAGATGCGCACAGCTAAGATAATGCAAACAATGGATGCGCAGTCTAATACATTTTTTGAGCATCTTTAACCGTGCAAAAAAGGTTTTTGTTGCAATATATGCTCGTGCATATAACAAAATATTGATTGCCACGTGACACATTTTCAGCCAATAGGATACTCTCTAACAAATACCTTATCTATATTTACAAATGTTGAATTATATGAGCTGAACAGCAACTAGAATACCCAAATGATATAATAATAATAATAATAACTATTTATAGAGCGCACAATAAATAAAGTTTCTCTATGCGCTGTAGAAGCATGAATGACAAGAGAAATATAATCACATGAAGAAATCAAGGAAGAGAAGTATACAAATCTTATAACTACTAAAATGACTAACTTAACATAGGAACTAACATAGTAAAAAGATAACTAACATGGTCAAAACAAATAACGTAAGTAAGGACAAATACAGTTTAAGCTTTAAGGCCAAAGAGGTGCGTTTTTTAGTACAGATTTGAAGTCGGCATAATATATATATGTAATAAATAATTTAATGTTGATAATCAATATTCATCGACACGAAATGAACAAAGTCACATACATTTACAATATGTATGCAATCAATAACTAGATGACACAAGTAATATATATATTTAGGGTTTTTGAATTATATCAAAGCAAATTCATCTCAAAGAAAAGAAAAGTTGTTTATATAATTCGTGATATTTTTTATTTTAAAAGCTCTATTTGTGCACTATGCTCATTTGGAAACGAATACATGTATACTAAGTAATTTAGTGTTTTTCCTTAATTTTTTTCGTTTGCCAAGTTCTTTAAAAAAAATGGTCGTCGACCATAGACATTAGGATATCAAGATGACCATGTAACATATTTCTTTTAAACGTAGTTTTGACATTATTTGAAATGCACCCAGTAAACATAAACGGCCATAGATGTAATTCCTCTTTCAATATATGCACACAATAAGCCTACATTACATGAAATACTCTTTCCCATCTTGCCTGAAACTTTCCAATATACATTAGGAACAAAACGAAAGAAAATTAGATATTGATGCATAATTTCATACTTTTCTCAGAAAGTACGATTCAGTGACCTTTTTAGTGCTGCTATTGATATGTTGCGAAATATACAAATGGGAAGTCGCTAGACCATTTGGAATAGGCAGTGGGTTTGAAAATTATTTGCCTACGGATATTCATATTTTTGGCCTAACAAGAAAAAAAAAGCAAGAAGAAAGAAACGGTAGGCAATTATTAAAATTTGATGACGACCTATCATATCTAAATTTTTCCTACAGAAAACTTAAGGGGAATTTTAACACCTCCCCACAACACCTCATTCCTCTAGCGACGTCGCCGCCAAAAAAAAAACACAGAAAAATTAAGTACAGAAAATATCCGAGAGATTACAAGAGGGTCTTGAAAGAAAAAAAAAATCAAAGAAATACTTGATGAAAGCAAAATAATTCATTTTAGTCACTCAATTGCCAGTTATCCCGGTGAGGCACTTAACTGCAATAAAGCAAATCGTTGTTTTGAAATGCTTGCAATTTTTAAACATTTGCTAGCATCATGATTTCGGTAGGCTCCATTAATCATAATACAACTCTTTCTTTTTTCTGATAGTAACCCATAACCTACGAGCATTATATGAACCATATATTGCATTCAACTGAATCTATTCGACATATAAAAAGTTCACAACATTCTTCATCGTAGAAATTATCTATGCAAGTCAAGTTAATTATTTAAAAAACCTAACAATGAACAAAAAAAGGCTAATGAATCGTGATGAAAAGCATAAAAGTGCATGTTTTCAGAAAATAAGTTAAAACTAATATTGCGGTGCTTGACTATTTTGAGTAACAGGGTGTCAGACCAAAAATTTATTTGCCGACAGGGTATATTTAAAATCAGATGTTTATGTTTACTATGTGGAAAAAGGTCATAAGTTATGTGTTTGCCGAGAGCCTTTTCAGATTTCGATTTCTTAACCCAAACATCCCCTCTTGCGACGCTTCTACAAATAGAAAGCAGACGAAACAGACCATTAAAATATAGAGTACCAGGAGATTAAAACACCATTTCGTCCTTGAGACCTTTCATTCCATTTTTAATCGTTTACCCTCAGCTGTCCACGAAAATGAAGTCGATCATAAAAAAGCTTGTATATGCTTTATTACAATGGCCACCATCAACTTCTAGCCGCCATGAATTAATTTGTATACCTTTTTCTATCGTTTTGAGACAGCTAGCCCAGTATAACGACAGCCTAGGAGATGGAAACACACAAACGGTAGATGTGTCTTGGACTAGTGGCGACCTCGTCGCACTGACGACCACAGGGTTCGCTGCGGCACTAATGTCCTTTGTCAAGACTTTAATCTACATTTGCCACACTTCACCCAGGTGTTAAACGGGTAACGGTAGGAAGGAATTCCTTGAATGCTGCGAGCACTGAAACGGTATTCTTGCCTTGAGCATCTTGCATGGTGGATATGTGAGCTGTATAAATATCCAATATTATCATTATTTTTTATTAAAAAGGTTGTCAGACTAAGGCCCTGGAGCCCCAGATATCGGTGTTCCGTTTGCTTGCGGTCGGGTGAACCTTATGACAATTTGTCAAGCACTGTTTGTCTCGTGGGCTGCGGCCGAGCATGTTATTGTACCTTCACACAAAGCTACTAGGAGATAATCAAGGAGACAGGCTGTCAAAGAGACCCATCAACGAAAGCCAAAAAGCAACAACATTATGATCATTAGGTCACTTATCGGCGAAATCTTAGAGGTGCTATGCTTCAGCGTCGGCACGGTGATTTGTTGTGTTCGCGTCAGCTCAGGTGGAGACGTTCTATTTTTATTCGCGACGGCAGCAAAGGATTCCCTTGAAGGCTTCTTGAAAGTTAGGATGCTTCAGTCCATAGATTATCGGATTGACTACGCTGTTAGCCATGAGGAACATGGTATACAGTGTGGAAATACTGGAACCGGGTATGACGTAATTCACAAGGGTGGCTAGGTAACAGAGCATGAACACACAGACGACCATGAAGAGATGTTTCCTACTGCAGCATCGACTGCGCAAACAGCCTTGTTGAGAGGGTACCTTCCTGTTTGACTTAGGTAACCAGCGACCTGGAATGGTAAGCTTGAACACGTCAAAATGTCAGCGAAAGCGAGGTTGATCACCAAGATGTTAGTGATCGTACGAAGCTTCTTCGTTCTGATGACGGAAATGATAACGAGGCCATTACCAAAAAGACCCATAATTGCCAGACCAATCAAAATTAATGAAGCAATAGCTCGATGATGAAAAGCTACTAGTAAAGTTGACGATTCGACGGGGGTTTCAGGACTTGTTTCCATCTTTGCTCATTTTAATAAGCATGAAAAGTCATTACTTATCTCTCAATCGTATTTCGTCACTTCGAAAGCATAAGTGAATCACATTTCTAAAAATGAAAATAAACTTTTTTTGGTATCCTTTCTAAATATCCATATCCATTGGTAATAATCTAGTTTTGACAATCAATTTTGGCAATCAAGTCGTTTCTTAGAAGAATCCCCATGTTCCCTATGTAATTCCACAAACTGTTCACGTACCTTTTCGTTGACTTGGCTTCAACGGATAGAACCCTGAACAGACGCACATACTGTCAGTAGCACGAAGTGAAGATGTTCGAAACAAACAGATTTAACTTTTTTTTATATCATATTAACCTCTTTGAAACCTTTTAGTTTTCACGAGCCATAGAATTATGGAAATTTAATATCAATAGAACGCGACTGATGCTCTTTACAATATAATGATCTCCAAAGACCAATAGCAAGTATTGACGCAATCTGAATTTAATATTAAAACGGAGTCATTATACACCAAATGAATACGCCTTTTAGTAACAACATGAATGTAGTTAAAGCCATAAATCTTCCTTCTGATCCATAAGCGAACAATACGAGAAATATTTTTAAAAGATTAGAATTAGGCACGGAAGTGAGGTCCTTGAAATACAAAATTCTAATCATCAAATTGAATTCCCTCCTCTTTTTTTTCTTACAGAACACTAATTATTCTCAATATGTCTCACTCAAATCGTATATCTGTCTCTCCGTTTTAAATTAGTATCTCCCCTTTCCTCTTATACATTCATATGTTTCTTTAGTGCTCATCCTGTGTTCTCTCTCCGTCTGATGGCCTATCTATACCAGAGTTCAAACGAGGTGATGTTTCTAAAAGTGTGATGTTGCTTACCTATCATTATAACATCGCTAAGATATAACATCGCGATAAAAAAATATTAATCACATGTTAACATGAAGTTATTATTGTTTACATATTTTTGTTTGTTTTATATCTTAATTTTACGTTTTTTGTTATTCAGTTATTGTATTTGGAAAATGCGGAAAAATAAATAGATATCAAGAACGAATAGTAAAACGGCCCTTATACTTCACTGTTTAAATAATATTCTTCTTCTTCTTTTATTGTACACGAGTATTATTTGAGTGGTTTGAACAGTCACCAGAGATGCGAAGGTTATGGGTTCGATCCCTGGTATGGCACTTATGTCCTGAAGCAAGGCATTTTATGAAATTTGCTTCTCTCCACCCAAGTGTTGAATGTGTACCCGGTAGTTTTATCTTTATTGGGAGCGTCTTTAAAATGGTGCATGGGTGGTATGCTCCACAGGGACTGGAGAATGTGCATACATTGTGTGCGGACTAGCCTGAGTTCGAAGACCGGGTTTATATTTTCATAAAGCGACACGGTAGATGTATTAAGCGTCATATCATGAACATAGAATATGTTTTATGGTCTGATCGTTTCTAAATTTCCATAACTACTGTTTTTTTGTCTAACAGTTACAAGACGAAATATACTATAATTTGTAAATTTAAGATAACTAAATCTGGATGAATAATTATTAACCCCTCCTTGAATCATCCAGACTGCCATCCAGAGCTCAGTGAACAGCAGATGACAGGTTCATTCCTCACTGCAACGGGGGTTTACGGGGAGGGGTCGACCCCCTCTCAAAAAATATTCCTCAAGTCCTCAAAATTTTCGCGAGGCACATGTAGAAAACGAGCGCAAAACCTCTAAGCCCCTAAACATCCCAAGCAACCCCAAAGATTATTCTTTAAGAACCGCTACTGCCCCACCTTTTTTCAAACGCCTATGGAGGATCCCCTTTTTAGTCTCATGTTCCATTGGTTCTACGGTATTGTGTACACCAAGTCCTCAACCATAACGGAACGTTGCCCATTTGAAGAAAATGAAAAGGGATATGTGCGTGAGAGATAACCACCTCCTATCTTAAAGCCCATCAGTACTAGTGTAAAGGAGGGATTAGACCACGCTGCAAGTTCACTGGACAGGTGGTTATCTCATCAACTCAGCTCTCAAAAAACATAAGAAAAAAAAAAGGATCATGGGGGACCAATGGTCACCGATTAGGCATTGTTTGTTATATAGAGGGCGCAAGTAGCTACAAGTTGTGCAGTGGGCCTTTAAAGTGACTCGGTAACGTTGCCTCAGAGTCTGAAACAAAATACTGGATTTAGTTCATGCTGCAATCATAATTATAAACATTTAGGTCAGGAATCCCATGACTTTTACAAGCCGATCTCCTGTCTGATTATCAAGATATTTATGACTGGAAATCGAAATGTAATTTTACGTTTTCCTAACGGTTTTTATAACACTACAGTCTATTGGGGGAAATTGAGTATGGTAAAATCGGTCACTCAAAGATTTTTAGGTTTTTGAGGCACTTCATGATCATTTTGAAGCGCAATCTTTGTTAGGGCTTCAATATTACACCATGTCACAGACACTGAAAACAGATAGGGCCATGCATGGTATTTAACATTTGTTAAACGATGCCTTTGAATACATGTAGATTCTACAGCTAACTGAGGAAAACTGATTGATGTGGTCATAATAACAAGACATTCAAAGAGCTTGGCCAATACGCTGTAACTATTACCTGCAATCGGGCTTCTTTTTAATCAGTTTGAGACACGCTCGAGCGGTCTGCGACGACAGCATATGATTCTCTTGAAAGCCTCTTGAAAGTTGGGATGCTTCAGACCAAAGATGATCGGATTGACCACGCTGTTCGCCATGATGACCATGTAGCCATAAAGGGAGGGCAGACTTGCCCCGGGAATTACGGAGTTCACGCCTAGCGCTACAAAGCAAATCATGAAGAGGCAGACAACCGTGAAAACATTCTTTGTGATCTCGATCTCCTTTTGGTTGATGGCTCTGATCATAGGTGGAAAAGAATCTTGAGATGTAGATGAAGAAGCCTTGTTCTGTTGCGTTTCTGCTGAGCTTGAAACGGTAGCTTTATCATCTGCAAACTTGTCTCGGAACTGCTTATTATGTTGCAAAACGTGGCGCAAGATCAGTCCATAAAACGTAAAGGTGAGTAACAGGGCAGTAATGATGACATAGCCCTGGAACATAACATAAACGAAGGCCAGTGGGTTTGTATCGGTCAAAGTGCAAATGCCGTAGTATCTTGAATAACCGAGAGTCCCGACTCCTAGAACAGGGGGTATGATCATGAGTGCAATTGACCAGCACGACTTTCGCGATATTCTTCGGAGTATTGAGAACTTGATGACCACGAATAGATCTGGTGATGACGTACCAGCGGACGAAACCGATAGCGACTAAATTAGATACACTACTGCATACGCTGGTGTATCCAACTCCAGCCACAATTGCACAAATGATCTCGGGAATCGGGAACCTTCCCGTTTGACTTAAGAGACCGGCGATCTGGAACGGTAGGCTGGAACACGTCAAAATGTGAGCGAAAGCGAGATTGACAACCAGCATGTTGGTGACCGTACGAAGGTTCTTCGTGGTGATGACGGAGACAATAACAAGAGTATTGCCAAACAGACCAATAATCGCTAAACCCGCTAGAACTGATGCAATGATAGTTCGATGAAGGAAAGCTATAGTTGGTGCTTCTACAGGAGATTGTGGACTTGCTTCCATCGTTGGCGAATTGAAATGAGACTTTTGGGATTTTTACGTTATTCAATCAATATGTCCATGTGGTATTAGACAATTTTGCGCTTTGAAACTTTGTATAAGCTTGGTGGCTGATGGTGTTATTTTGTAGGTGCCCAAAAGATTGAAGGCGTCTTGCGATGATAAATAGCGCAGTTGATGTCATTCGGACATTGATGGGAATCGCAAAATTGTACGTGACGAGTAGCCGATACAAACAGTGGGCATTGCATGGGATCAAGTCAGCATTTATATTACCTCGATTCATTTAGCCACATTCATAATCATGAAAATTGTAAAAATGCGCGAAGAGCTATATAGACTTGTTGACTTTCCAATTAAATCTAAATCAGCTGTTGCCAACCGATCGGTTTCATAATTTTCAATGATTGATAGCCATGAATAAAAAAATATCACGGCAGGATGACCAGAAAGATTTTGTGTGATGGGTGCATTAGATGTAAAGTAAGAGCTTCATTGAACCTCCCCCGAGCCATTAGCAAGTAATATACACATAGCCTACATAGAGGCGTAGAAACAAGATAGGGGAAGGAAAGGGAAGGAAAAAGAAGAAGTTACAACCCCCTCCTACTCCCTCTCGCCAATTAATGGCTTTTAAAATGTCCATTTCATCCACCGAGTAGTGTCGTCCCCCGACATACACACACACACACACACGCACGCACGCACACACACACACACACACACGCCCCATATGCATACAGTATCAGTGCCCCCACAAAAAAAAGACCCGCGCTATGCCACTACAGAAACCATTGAAATCCACCATCATGTAAAGCTGTGCAATTATGATTGCATCCGCAAGACATTTTGCTTTAATATTTCAATCGCTATTCAGATGAAAATATTGATGTCTTCGAATCAGACCATCGTGTATTCAATAAAAAAAGATCTTCTTGGATTTGGAAATCCTTGCCTTATTCAGGTAAGAATACATTATATTTGTAAAATCGTTTTGCCCCTTTGAAAAATCCTTTATTTTCCACTGAATGTTCAGTCCTATAGAAAAAATTATAAAGAGGTCTTTTCTTGACATACTTACGCATAAAAACGTGCGCACAGAGGGCTTAAAAAACAAATTGTATGAGTTAAAAAATTTCTTTGGTACATTATATTCACAATGTATAAAGTATTGAATATTTGAAATCAATCTTTGCAAAGAAAGTTACCTTACCGATTTAATTAAAAAAAAGATCGAATAGCTTTTTGTAAATTTTGTTGTAGAAATCATCGACTTCCAGTAGTCTCAGGTAGATATGAACGACGCTAAAGAAACACAAGACCTTGTTCACTGTGTAACTTACAGTCGATTAGTAATAAATTTCATTATTCATTCAATTTGTCCCTTCTTTGCTAAAGAAAGAAAACACAATCTTAAAAGCAACTACACTAAACGACCAAATATATACCCTTGAAATAAATCAACTCATTGATTGTAAAAAGAAAGGAAAAAAAACCCAGAAAAAATCGCTCCAACCTTGTAAAATTCAGTAGGAAATTTATCCATCGATTTTTAATTCTTTTTTCTGAATTCGGAGATTTTGATTATGAACCAATTATTAGTAGGGTGTCTAGGCATTACAACAGCCAATTGTGCTGAAGCCATTATTCAAGTTGTTTTAAATGGTATATAATTAGTTGGTTCATCAATCTGAATTTTACTTTTATGATGTTTATTAGTTTAATTATTTATTTTGTTATTAGTTTATTTATTTTTGAAAAATTTAGTTATTGAGTTATCTATTAATCATGAATTCTGTATTAATTCATTCATTCAATCATTTATTCTCCAACTACCCAATAATTTGATTGAAGACGTTTCGTCTATTTCTTATTAAGTCGTTCCTACTGTCACACAAGAAAAATCAATAAATTTCATGTAATTTGTCCTCAAGTCAAGTGTTTAACTAATAATCGATGGAGAATATCGAAATTGTATGAGCTAATTGAACAGGGGAAAAGGGCACCGCGCCTTGGCAAAGGTTACTATACTTGTGATTGCACATATCGCCTTGATTCGTAGTTTTTTAGAACCTACCAAGTAACGGTAAAAATGACCCTGGTCATAATGGCCAATTCTTTTTTGTTTTACATTAGTGTCCTTGTTTCTTGCCTCTACCCGCTTAATGTAACAAATATGTTTTTGATAGATCTGGATTCAATTAGGCAATGCTAATTCTCTGAATGTAATTCCCTCAAAACGAAACACAATGGTCATTCTTACAAAGTGTCTAAGCTAACGACTGGAATTTGTTACACAATAAAATTTAAGATGCGCTCTTCTTGGATAATTCAACTAAGTATATGTTTAAGAAACCAAAATTAAACTTTGCATTATCCAACACTATTATAATATCTTTTTTCATAAGATGATAAAAATTATGATATCTGTAATCCTTACCTTGTATTTTGATTAATATTCTTTTTTAAATTTTGGACTGTAAGTACTAACTATTGTATTGCAAATCTGTGTTAGTGTTTGTTTATTGTGAACAAACAAACTTCCTGATACTAGCAGAATGGTTCCATAATTCTAATAAATCATTACTGTACGATTTGAATGTCTAACAGGATCATGAAATAATATAAATCATCTCTCTACCAACTTTTTTGTTTTACTTTAAATAAAATTTAGTTTAAAAAAAAAGTAGATGAATAAAATGAATAAATAAAAGATATATGAATTCATGAAAGAGTGAATAGATAATAAATAAATAAGTAAATAGATTGATTATCAAATAGTTTACACAATAATTAGTTGAACCAATGATTTGTTTCATAAAGGACTAATACACTAAGTTGGTAAAAGTCGAAGGAATTTTAAAAATAGGGAGAAATATCTTCCCAATTGCCCCCAGATACCTATGGAGGTATACAACTCCAACCCGTACAATATTTATCTAATAATAGTGGTATTTCTTAGATTTTTTTTGGTCAATTGTGAGTATAAAATATCACAAATAGAAAAAGCCTAACAGCAATCGATTAATGATGTAGGTCTATTATAATACTTAACGACGTACCAAATAAGAAAAACCATGACACACACTCTGTATTACCTACAATTGGACATCTTTACTATCAGTTTGAGGGCGCGTTCATGCTTGATTTTGAAGGTAGAATGAGCGATCTGAAACGCTCATCGTAAACGCTCATCGTGAGCGCAGTTCCACGGTGTAGCTGTTCATGCTTACTTCTCTGGCTCATCCAGGCAATTCTCCTTGTGTGGCATTGTGTGACCTTCACTGTGCATGCTACGTAGACCCACTAGAGGTCAGTGCGTTGAACCCATTTAAACGCGTTTACAATTGTAAACGCATCTTTTTGTGAGTTTACGATCGGCGTTCGTGATCGCCGTTTTTCGGTGATTCTACAAAAGTGAGCATGAACGCAAGCGTGTTTTAAACTAAACACGTAACAGATGCCTGATTCTGGCCGTCAAAATCAAGCATGAACGCGGCCTGAGACACGCTCGAGCGGTCTGCGACGACGGCAAAGGATTCTCTTGAAAGCCTCTTGAAAGCTGGGATGCTTCAGACCATAGATGATCGGATTGACCACGCTGTTCGCCATCATGATCATGTAGCCATAGAGGGTGGACAGGCTTGCTCCGGGAATTACGAAGTTCACGCTTGACCCTACATAGCAAATCATGAAGAGGCAGACAACAATGAATACATTCTTTGTGATCTCGATCTCCTTTTGGTTGATGGCTTTGGTCATGGGTGGACGAGAATCTTGAGATGTAGAGGAAGAAGCATTTTTCTTTTGTGCCTCTGCTGAGCTTGAACCGGTAGCTTTATCATCTGCAAACTTGTCTCGGAACTGCTTATTGTGTTGCAAAATGTGGCGCAAAATCAGTCCGTAAAACGTAAAGGTGAGTACCAGGGCTGTAATGATGACAGCGCTCTGAAACAAGACATTAACGTAGGTCAGTGGGTTTGTATCGGACAAAGTGCATAAGCCGTAGTATCTGTAATAACCGAGAGTCCCTACTCCTAGAGCAGGAGGTATGATCATGAGTGCAATTGACTCCATCCAGATAAACAGCACGACTTTCGCGATATTCTTCGGAGTATTGAGACCTTGATGACCACGAATAGATCTGGTGATGACGTACCATCGGACGAAACCGATAGCGACTAAATTAGATACACTCACTGGCGTACCTATGGGGGGGGCAGGGGGGGCAGAGTGCCCCCCCTGACGGGCTCCAGGGGAAAAAAAGAAAAAGGGGAAAGAAAAGAAAAGAAAAGAAAGGAAAGAAAAAGAAAAAAGGAAAAGGGAAGAAAAAAAGGAAAGAAAGAGAAAAAAAGAAAAAAAGGAAAAGGAAAGAAAAAAGGAAAAAGAAGAGAAAAGGAAGAAAAAGGGAAAAGAAAAGGAAAATAATGAGGAAATTAAAAAAAAAGACCATGGCCGTACGCACCAGGGGGGGGGGGGGGCAGTTAACCCCAGATATTTTGAAAACGTACAGTTTTTTTCCTGAAAATGTAGTGTAGGCCTATACCAAATCCTTCAATTCTACTTTTGAAAATGCAAAAGAACCCTCATGACCAGTTCGGTCGCTCGAACTCCCTTCACTCCTTTTGCTTTTGAGATTCTTCGAAAACTTTTAACGCATCTTTCCCCCTCCCCCACCAGAAAAATATTCCGCATACGGCCCTGAAAAATTAAGACAAATGAAAATAGGAAAATATAAGTGATATAACAAATTCGAAACTCTTCGCTGGCGCGAACTGCTTGCTAGCCTATTTTGTATTAAATGTTTTCACTTGCTCGTCCCCCTGAAAAAAGAAAAGGATTAGTATTGCCTAGAATATTATTGTGCCTGCCCCGACGGGCCCCGACCTGCAACCATGACAACAATAACACACAATGTATGTACCAAATGTTACTAAAAGAGACTAATTCATTTTTCTCGCTCGCTACACTCGCTCGCGAATAAAATGAATAGACATTGCTTTGGAAACAATTGTGCCCACCCTTGACCTGCAACAATATCATTAAAAATGGAAGAGTTTTTTTCGCCCTCTCGCCAAAAAGGAATTGAATCGCGTTAAACGCGATTGCGTCCATCCTGACCTGCACCAATAAAAACAAGTTTATTTATTAATTTCTATTAAAAGAGAATTTTTTTTTTTTGCTTGCTCGCTATGCTCGCTCGCCAAAATGGCATTGACAGCGCTAACGTGCCCGCCCCAACCTGCAACAACCAGTTAATAATTATGTACCAAACGTTTTTCAAAGAAGTTTTGATGTGCTCGTGCTCGCCAAAACGTAATTAACATCACCTTAGACATGATCGTGTAAGCCCTGACCTGCAACAAACAAATCTGAAATTTATGAATCAATTATCATTACAAAAATTTTGCTCGCTCGCTACGCTCGCTCGCCAAAATAGAAATAACACCGCTTTTAATAATCACGTCCCTGACATGGAACAATGAACCCAAGTTTTATGTACCATATTTTCCCTATAAAAGAGAAGTGATTTTTTTTGCTCGCTCGCCAAATTAGAAATAACACCGCTTTTAATAATCACGTTCCTGACATGGAACAATGAACCCAAGTTTTATGTACCATATTTTCCCTATAAAAGAGAAGTGATTTTTTTTTGCTCGCTCGCTACGCTCGCTCGCCAAAATAGAAATAACACCGCTTTTAATAATCACATCCCTGACATGGAACAATGAACCCAAGTTTTATGTACCATATTTTCCCTATAAAAGAGAAGTGATTTTTTTTTGCTCGCTCGCTACGCTCGCTCGCCAAAATAGAAATAACACCGCTTTTAATAATCACATCCCTGACATGGAACAATGAACCCAAGTTTTATGTACCATATTTTCCCTATAAAAGAGAAGTGATTTTTTTTGCTCGCTCGCTACGCTCGCTCGCCAAAATAGAAATAACACCGCTTTTAATAATCACGTCCCTGACATGGAACAATGAACCCAAGTTTTATGTACCATATTTTCCCTATAAAAGAGAAGTGATTTTTTTCGCTCGCTAGCTCGTGGAACTATGTGCCCACCACTAACCTGCTACAATATCATTAAAAAGAGAAATGTAGGGGGTTGCCTGCCCGTCAAAATGGGATTGACATTGCCTTAAACACGATTGTGCCCGCCCCCGACCTGCAACAATGGAACAAATTTTATATAGCAGTTCATTGAGAGAAAGATGTATTTTCGCTCGCTAGCTAAGATGGGTATAAAATCACCCTAAACACAATATTGTTCCCGCGCCCTGCATGGGACAATTGAACCAAGTTTAAGTGGCAATTATTAAAAAAGAAGTGATTTTTTCTTGCTCGCTACGCTCGTTTGCAAAAAAAAATGAAATTAACGTCGCTAACAAGTGAATGTTCCCACCCCCGACTTGCAACAATACCAGTTTATATACCAAACGTTACTTAAAGATTTTTTTTTGCTCGCTCGCTCGCCAGAAGGGAAAATTAGCATCGCTTTTTTTGTTTGTTTCGGTCGCTTGCCCCCCCTGACGGAGTACCCCAGGTACGCCACTGGATACACTACAGCATACGCTGGTGTATCCAACTCCAGCCACAATTGCACAGATGATCTCGGAAATCGGGTACCTTCGCGTGTGACTTAAGAGACCGGCGATCTGGAACGGTAGCCTGGAACACGTCAAAATGTCAGTGAAAGCGAGATTGACCACCAACATGTTGGTTACCGTACGAAGCTTCTTTGTGATGATGACAGAGACGATAACAAGAGTATTGCCAAAGAGACCAATAATCGCAAAACCCACTAGGACTGATGCAACGATAGCTCGATGGTAGAAAGCTATAGTGGTCCCTTCTACAGAAGATTGTGTGCTTGCTTCCATCGTTGGCGAATTGAAATTAGACTTTTTACGATATCAAATCAATATGTCTATCTGTTTCTTAAATGACTGTGCGATTTAACACTTCGTATTATCATGATGGCTCCTGGTGTTATTTTCTAAGTGACCAAAATATTGAAGGCGTCTTCCAGTGATAGATGGCAAGAATGTACATGATCAGTACCTCATCCCAAAAGTGGGAATTGCAGGTTATCAAGTCAGCATTTATATTATCTCTATTCTGTTGCCACATTTATAATCAGGACAAATTTAAATCTCGTTATGCGCGAAATGCTCTTGACTTATTGAAAATCCAAGATTCTGAATGACATTATACTTTTCAATTAAATTTAAATCAGTTGTTGCCAACTGTGCAGTTTTATGACTTTCCATAAATGATAGCCATGAATAAAAAATATCACAGTAGGATGAATCTGTGACCGGAAATATATTGTATGTCGGGTTAATCAGATGTAAAGTTAGAGCTTCATTGATCTCCCACCGAGCCATTACCAAACAACACACACATAGCCTACATAGGGGCGCAGAAACAAGAGATGCGAAGGAAAGGGGAAAGAAGATGTTACTAACCCTTCTACTCCCTCTCGCCAATTGATGGCTTTACACATTTGTATTTCATCCATCGAGTATTGTCGTCCCCCTGACACACACACACACACACACACGCACGGAAACACACACACACACACACGCACACACACACGCACACACACACCCACACACACACACACACACACACACACGCCCCACATGCATACAGTATCAGTGCCCCAACAAAGACTAGACCCGCGCTATGCCACTACAGAAACCATTGAAATCCACCATCATGTAAAGCTGTGCAATTATGATTGCATCCGCAAGACATTTTGCTTTAATATTTCAATCGCGATTCAGATGAAAATATTCATGTCTTCGAATCAGACCATCGTGTATTCAATAAAAAAAAAGATCTTCTTGGATTTGGAAATTCTTGCCTTATTCAGGTAGGAATACATTATATTTGTAAAATCGTTTTGCCCCTTTGAAACATCCTTTCTTTTCCACTGAATTTTCAGTCCTATAGTAACAATTATAAAGAGGTCTTTTCTTGAAATACTTAAGCATGAAAACGTGCGCACAGAGGGCTTAAAAAACAAATTGTATGAGTTGAAAATTTTCTTTGGTACATTATATTCACAATGTATAAAGTATTGAATATTTGAAATCAATCTTTGCAAAGAAAGTTACCTTACCGATTTAATTAAAAAAGATCGAATAGCTTTTTGTAAATTTTGTTGTAGAGATCATCGACTTCCAGTAGTCTCAGGTAGATATGAACGACGCTAAAGAAACACGAGACCTTGTTCACTGTGTAACTTACAGTCAATTAGTAATTAATTTCATTATTCATTCAATTTGTCCCTTCTTTGCTAAAGAAAGAAAACACAATCTACACTAAACGACCAAATATATACCCTTGAAATGAATCAACTCATTGATTGTAAAAAGAAAGGAAAAAAAAACAGAAAAACTCGCTCCAACCTTGTAAAATTCAGTAGGAAATTTATCCATCGATTTTTAATCCCTTTTTCTGAATTCGAAGAATTTGATTATGAACCAATATTAGTAAGGTGTCTAGGCATTACAACAGCCAATTGTGCTGAAGCCATTATTCAAGTTGTTTTAAATGGTATATAATTAGTTGGTCCATTAATCTGAATTTTACTTTTATGATATTTATTAGTTTAATTATTTATTTTGTTATTAGTTTATTTATTTTTGGAAAATTTATTTCTTGAGTTATCTATTAAAGGTAAAGACCAGTTATGGTCATGCGATTGCATTGTGAAAGAAACGTTGTGGAATCGATCAGAAAAGGTTGATCATCTAGCATCTAGCATCTGCAATGTTCTGGAATCATCAAAATGATAAGAAATTTTGCCCATCCTTCGTAAAGTTACAAGCACTATACACAGAAAGATGTATATGGGACTACCCTATATCTCTCACAGACCATGAGAGAAACAAATTTACCAAATATATGAATAAGTAGGCGGTTTCCCGGCAAATTTTTTATCATCATGTATTAGTCAAAACATATTCTTTCACATGATTGGTAATGAGAGCTTCCATTTCATTTTTTGAAATTGGGGCGTTTCCAATACTGGTCTTTACCTTTAATCATAAATTCTGTTTTAATTCATTCATTCAATCATTTATTCTCCAACTACCCAATAATTTGATTAAAGACGTTTCGTCTATTTCTTATTAAGTCGTTCCTACTGTCACACAAGAAAAATCAATAAATTTTATGTAATTTGTCCTCAAGTCAAGTGTTTAACTAATAATCGATGGAGAATATCGAAATTGTATGAGCTAATTGAACAGGGGAAAAGGGCACCGCGCCTTGGCAAAGGTCACTATAAAAGTCTTGTGATCGCACATATCGCCTTGATTTGTAGTTTTTTAGAACCTACCAAGTAACGGAAAAAGTAAACCTGGTTATGCTGCATAATGGCCACTTCTTTTTTGTTTTACATTAGTGTCCTTGTTTCTTGCCTCTACCCGCTCAATGTAAAAAATATGTTTTTGATAGATCTGGATTCAATTAGGCAATGCTAATTCTCTGAATGTAATTCCCTCAAAACGAAACACCATGGTCATTCTTACAAAATGCCTAAGCTAACGACTGGAATTTGTTACACATTAACATTTTAGATGCGCTTTCCTTGGATATTTTAACTAAGTATATGTTTAAGATTTACCAAAAATGAACTTCGCATTATCTAACATTATTATTATATCTTTTCTCATAAGATGATACAAATTATGATAGCTGTACTCCTTGCCTTGTATTTTGATTAATATTCATTTTAGAATTTCGGACTGTAAGTACTAACTATTGTTTTGTAAATGTGTGTTAGTATTTGTTTATTGTGAACAAACAAACTTCCTGATACTAGCAGAATGGTTCCATAATTCTAATAAAGCATTACTGTACAATTTGTATGTCTAACAGGATCATGTTATAAATCATTTCTCTGCCAATTTTTTTCTTTTACTTAAAATACGTTTTTAGTATTAAAAAAAAGTAGATGAATAAAATAAATAAATAGAACATATATGAATATATGAAAGAGTGAATAGATAATAAATAAATAAGTAAAACGATTGATTATCAAATATTTTACACAATAATTAGTTGAACTAATAACTTGTTTCATAAAGGACTAATACACTAAGTTAGTAAAAGTTGAAGGAATTGCAGAAAAAGGGAAAATATCTTCCTAATATCCCCCAAATACCTATGGAGGTACAGCTCCATCCCGTACAATATTGATCTAAAATAGTGGTATTTCTTAGAATTTGTTGGGTCAATTGTGAGTATCAAATATCACAAACGGAAAAAGCCTCACAGCAATCGATGAATGATGTAGGCCTGTTCTAATAATAAACGACGTACCAAGTAAGAACAGACCTTGAAAAACACTCTGTATTAAACGGAATTCTTTGTAATCAGTTCGAGACACGCTTGAGCGGTCTGCGACGACGACAAAGGATTCTCTTGAAAGCCTCTTGAAAGTTAGGATGCTTCAGACCATAGATGATCGGATTGACCACGCTGTTCGCCATCAATATCATGGCGCCATAGAGGGTGAATAGGCTTATACCGGGAATTAAAAAGTTCACACTTTGCGCGACAAAGCAAATCATGAAGAGACAGACAACCGTGAAAACATTCTTTGTGATCTCGATCTCCTTTTGGTTGATGGCTTTGATCATGGGTGGACGAGAATCTTGAGATGTAGATGAAGAACCCTTTTTCTTTTGTGCCTCTGCTGAGCTTGAACCGGTAGCTTTATCATCTGCAAACTTGTCTCGGAACTGCTTATTGTGTTGCAAAACGTGGCGCAAAATTAGCCCGTAAAACGTAAAGGTGAGTAACAGGGCAGTAACAATGACAGAGCCCTGAAAGATGGCATAAACGAAGACCAGTGGGTTCGCATCGGTCAAAGGGCAAATGCCGTAGTATCTTGAATAACCGTGAGTCCCGACTCCTATAACAGGAGGTATGATCACGAATGCAATTGACTCCATCCAGATGATCAGCACGACTTTCGCAATATTCTTCGGAGTATTGAGACCTTGATGACCACGAATAGATTTGGTGATGACGTACCAGCGGACAAAACCGATAGCGACTAAATTAGATACACTACAGGATACGCTGGTGAGCGTAACTCCAGCCACAATTACACAGATGATCTCGGGAATCGGGTACCTTCCCGTTTGACTTAGGAGACCGGCGATCTGGAATGGTAAGCTGGAACACGTCAAAATGTCAGCGGAAGCGAGATTGTCCACCAAGATGTTGGTGACTGTACGAAGCTTTTTCGTGATGATGACGGAGACGATAACAAGAGCATTGCCAAAGAGGCCTATAATTGCTAAACCCACTAGGACTGATGCAACGATAACTCGATGATGAAAAGCTATAGTTGGCGCTTCTACAGAAGATTGTGTGCTTGCTTCCATCGTTGGCGAAATGAAATTAGACTTTTTACGATATCAAATCAATATGTCCATCTGTTTTTTGGAATGACTTTGCGCTTTAACACTTCGTATTAGCATGATGGCTCCTGGTGTTATTTTGTAAGTGACCAAAATATTGAAGGCGTCTTCCAGTGATAGATGGCAGGAATGTACGTGATCAGTAGCTTATCCAAAAAGTGGGAATTGCAGGTGATCAAGTCAGCATTTATATTATCTCTATTCTCTTTGCCACATTTATAATCAGGCCAATTTTAAATATCGTTATGCGCGAAAAGCTTTTAACTTATTGAAGATAATAGATTCTGAATGACATTATACTTTTCAATTCAATTTAAATCAGTTGTTGCCAACTGTGCAGTTTATGACTTTCCATGAGTGATAGCCATGAATAAATCAATATCACAGTATGATGAATCTGCGACCGGAAATATATTGTATGTCGGGTTCATTATTGATGTAAAGTTAGAGCTTTATTGATCTTCCACCGAGCCATTAGCAAACAATAAACACATAGCCTATATAGGGGCGCAGAAACAAGAGATGCGAAGGAAAGGGGAAAGAAGATGTTACGAACCCCTTCTACTCCTTCTCGCCAATTGATGGCTTTACACATTTGTATTTCATCCATCGAGTATTGCCACCCCCGACACACACACACACACACACACATGTCCCACATACATACAGTATCAGTGCCCCCACAATGTCTAGACCCGCGCTATGCCCCAACAGAAACCATCGAAATTCACCATCACGTAAAGTTGTGCCTTTTCATTCAATCGCTATTCTGATACTAATATTTATGTCTTCGAATCAAACCATCGTGTATTCAATAAAACAAACTCTGCTTGGATAGCGAACTCTTGCCTGATTCATTTAGGAATATATCATGTTTGTAAAATCGTTTTCTCTTTTGAAACATCTTTTTCAACTGAATGTTGAGTCCTATAGTAACATTTATTAAGAAATATATTCTTGAAACATTGAACATGAAAAACGTGCGCACAAAGGGCTTAAAAACGCTATTGTATGAGTTGGCCATATTTCTGTGGTAGATTTAATACTCACAATAAATATTTTAAAATATCTAAAAACAATTTCTGCCAAGATAGATATCTCACCGATTTATAATAATAATAATTCAGTGCTTATATAGCGCCTAACACTAACTTTGTCAGAAGTCTCTAAGCGCTCTACAATAATGCAGCATATTTACCCTGGCTTCAGCAGTGCAGCTGTTAGATGAAACAAGATGAAACAAGATCAAATTGTGTTTTGTAAATATTGTTATGGAACTCATCGACTACCAGTAGTCTCAGTTAGATATGAACAACGTGAATGAATCATGAGACCTTGTTCACTTTGTGACATACGATCAATAATTGGTGATGATTTTAATATCTATTAAATTTGTCCATTCTTTGCTAAAGAAAGAACAATCAATCTTTTAAAAAACTACACTGAACGACCCTTGAAATAAATCATCTCTTTAAACAATTACAAAAATCGCTACATCCTTATACAAATCTGTAGGAAAATTAATATTCGCTTTTAATCTATTTTTTAAAGTCCATATTCGAAGCACTTTATTTTGAACCCATTATAATTAAAGTTTCTTGGCAATATAACAGCAAATTATGTTCATGCTATTATTCACCTTGTTTTTAATATTTTAGATTTATTTGGTTGATTGATGCTGTTTTTATAAATTATATTTATTTTTTTATTTATTGCAATGACGAATATCGTCATTGCCTTGTTTTCGCTCACATTCTGCCCCATTAATATTCTTGTTTTCTTCCTTATCGTCAGGAAATCGCATTCGTTTTGCACATAGTGCTTGTTATTCCTAGTTAGGTGCTTTTCTCATGTCCTTTTCCTTTTAAATTTCATAGGCATAGTCTCTAACATCTCAACAAGGTCACTACATTCTTCGATTTTCGAAATCACTCATGCATAACCGTCCAGGCGCCATTTTGTCCGTTTCTGGTCCATTTTAAGGCCTTTCTTTCTTCCTTCCTATCTCCACTATCTTAGATCCTACAAACTTCTAACAAATTCCTCTAGATAGTCTAAGAGATGTTCTTTTATCTGCGACAAATAACCTGACCTTTAAATTCCATCTTTGTACTCGAAATTGAAATCTGAAATCTGAAAAAAAAACCGACGGGAAATCGACAAGGCACCGCCCAGGCATCGCTGCGGCTCTACAGCCTACTCGACTTCTCCCAAAATCGTTCGGCGATGCCTAAATCCCAGCGGCGACCTAGCAGGCTACAATTCGGTCGGTCGCCGCTCTGAGTCGTGACCATAGCTTTAAAGTCACTATACTTGCAAGCGCACATATAGCCTTGTTTTGTATTTTTGTTTTAAACCTTCCAATTAACAGAAAAATTACCTTGGTTACCCTGCATAATGATCACTTTTTGTTTTTGGTCATTATTAGTGTCCGTCTTACGTGCCTCTACCCGCTTATGTAATAGATGGGTATTTTATTAGATCTGGATCCAATTAGGCAATGCTAATTCTCTGGATGTAATTCCCCTCAAAACTAAACACCACGGTCATTCTTACAAGACGCCTGACCTAATGACTAGAATTCATTACATGATAACATTTAAGATGCGCTTTCCTTGGATAATTCAACTAAGTATATGTTAAATAAACCAAAATTCAACTTCGGATTATCCAACACTATTAAAATATCTTTTCCCAAGGTGATAAATATATTGATACTTGTACTCCTTGCCTTGTATTTTGATTAATATTCATTTTAGAATATGGGTTTGTAAGTAATAAGTTTTGTATTGCACATTTTTGTTAGCATTTGTTTATTGTGAATATACAAACCTTTTGTTACTAGCGGATTTTTTTTTTATTTTTTTATAATAGCTCTATATACAGAGCGAATTTATTTTCCATTTCTTCTAAAAAAAGCACTACCGTACAATTGTTATGTCTCACAGGACCATTATAATATTATAAATCATTCCTCTACCAATATTGTTGGGGTAAGAAGTGGTAATTCTTAGAAGATTTTTGTTAATTGTAAGTATATCACGAATAAATGCCTTACAGCAATCGATAAATGATTTAGGCTTATTCTAATATATACTTAACGATGTACCAAATAAGAAAAGACCCTGACAAACACTCTGTATTACCTGCAATTGGAATTCTTTGTAATCAGTTCGAGACACGCTCGAGCGGTCTGCGACGACGGCAAAGGATTCTCTTGAAAGCCTCTCGAAAGTTGGGATGCTTCAGACCACTGGCGTACTGGTGGGGGGGGGGGGGGGGGGCGCCAGCCCCCCCCCCAAATAAAATTGAACCATGACTTATTTCAATTCCGTGATGTATAAATGTTCGTGATATCACATTATTTTCAACAAAATGCGCGTTTCTCCATTTCTGTTGCAAACTAACACGTTCCCAAATAGCCAGGAAGAGCATATGTTTTTTATAGTCACTAAGGGGCCGTGGCCACTAACAGTAACACTAGTAAAACAATCCTTTCCAGAAGCAAATGTGACAAGCACTGCCGTGCGTTCCATACTTACATCATGTAACACTGCACATGTACCGTTAAGGGGCCCAGTGGGGAAATTGAATTCAGACAAGATTAGGAGTAGAGAACGGTAGAACGAATCGTCTTCTTTCTCTTATAATTTAATGAAACGGCAAAGCTTCCGCGCTTCGGGAGGGGGGTGGGCAACTGAAGGAAGACTAGGATTAAGAGTCGAGAACGGTACAACAAATCGTCTTCTTTCTCTAATAATTTAATGAAGTTTCAAAGCGGGAGGGGGGAAACTGAATTCAGACAAAAACACGATACAACGAATCGTCTTCTTTCTCTAAGAATTTAATGAAACGTGAAAGCTTCCGCGCTTTGCGCGTGATGGGCGAAAATGAATTCAAACAAGGATTAAGAGTAATAATTTATTGAAATGTCAAATCTTCCGCGCTTCGCGCGGGAGGGAGGGAGGGAGGGGAAAACTGGATCCAGACAGAGTCGGGACCGGTACAATGTATCGTCTTCTTTCTCTAATAATTCAATGAAACGTCATAGCTCCCGCGCTTTGCGCGGGAGGGGGCGAAACAAGAATTAAGAGTCGAGAACGATACAACGAATCGTCTTCTTTCTCTAAAATTTAATAAAATGTGAAAGCTACCGCGCTTCGCGCGGGATGGGCGAAAATGAATTCAGACAAGGATTAAGAGTAATAATTTATTAAAACGTCAAATCTTCCGCGCTTCGCGCGAGAGGGAGGGGGGGGGGGGGGGGGGGGAGGGAACTGGATCCAGAAGAGGATTAAGAGTCGGGACCGGTACAATGAATCGTCTTCTTTCTCTAATAATTAAATGAAACGTCATAGCTTCCGCGCTTTGCGCGGGAGGGGCGAAACAAGAATTAAGAGTCGAGAACGGTACAACGGATCGTCTTCTTTCTCTAATAATTTAATGAAGTGTCAAAGTTTTCGCGCTTCGCGCGGAAGGGGGGGGGGGGGGGGGGAATGAAAAATAACTTAGTTCCTGGCCCCGGGTTTATAGGGTAAAATTTGTAGACATTTGGACATTGGCATTAATATATTTGTCGGTAATTGGTTGCTCATTTTGTCGGTAATCGGTGGCCTCTACACCCTCCCCACTCCCCCATTGAAAAAGATCTAGCGACGCCCCTGATAACGACACAGTTTATACACTCGAGATAATTTTTGCAAGTACTACTGATGAAGTACCGGACCACCGTCTTTGTGCATTGTGCGGCATCAAAGCATATACAACGTCTCACGACTTGACAGAACACTTTTCTCTAACTTCTAACCAATCAGAAGGCCTCGTTTTTTCCAGGAAGTGCCGGTGGACATTAATGCGCCAAATGTGGTTCTCAAATTGCAAAAGATCCCTACTCTTGAAAGAGGGTAGGAGAAAGCAATTTTACGTCATCTTACTCCAGGAAGTGCCTAAAAATGCGTCTAATTTGGTTCTAAAATTGCAAATGCTTCTTACTCTGGGAGGGGGCCAGAACCCCCTCCCAGACCCACTCCCGCTTGGTCGCTCCGCTCCCTCGCCGCTAAAGCCTCGTTCTGTCACTTCATCGTTTTACATATATTTAACCCCATGCCATTTTGTGCCCCCCCCGGTAAGATATTCCTCGATCCGCCACTGATGCCCATACCCCTTGAGCTTCGGGGGGGGGGGGGGGGCTCCGCCCCTAGACCCCACTTTGCGAAACGTTCAGCGGGGCCTGCATGTTAGAGTGGGGAGATGCGGATTTTTTTTTTGTCAGCCCCCCCAAACGTTTTTGCTCATTACGCCACTGCTTCAGACCATAAATGATCGGATTGACCACGCTGTTCGCCATCATGATCATGAAGCCATATAGGGTGGACAGGCTTGCACCGGGAATTACGAAGTTCACGCTTGACGCTAAAAAGCAAATCATGAAGAGGCAGACAACAATGAAAACATTCTTTGTGATCTCGATCTCCTTTTGGTTGATGACTTTGATCATGGGGGAAGCCTTGTTCTGCTGTGTCTCTGCTGAGCTTGAATCGGTAGCTTTATCATCTGCAAACTTGTCTCGGAACTGCTTATTATGTTGCAAAACGTGGCGCAAAATCAGTCCGTAAAACGTCAGGGTAAGTACCAGGGCATTAATGATGACAGCGCCCTGAAAGATGAAATTAACAAAGACCAGTGGGTTTGTATCAGTTAAACTGCATATGCCGTAGTATCTGGAATAACCGAGAGTCCCGACTCCTAGAACCGGAGGTATGATCATGAGTGCAATTGACTCCATCCAGATGATCAGCACGACTTTCGCAATATTCCTCGGAGTATTGAGACCTTGATGACCACGAATAGATCTGGTGATGACGTACCAGCGGACAAAACCGATAGCGAATAAATTAGATACACTACAGCATATACTGGTGGACGTAACTCCAGCTACAATTGCACAGACGATCTCGGGAATCGGGTACCTTCCCGTTTGACTTAGGAGACCGGCGATCTGGAATGGTAAGCTAAAACACGTCAAAATGTCAGCGACAGCGAGATTGACCACCAATACGTTAGTGACCGTTCGAGGCTTTTTCGTGGTGATGGATGACGGAGAAGATAACAAGAGCATTGCCAAAGAGGTCGATAATTGCTAATCCCGCTAGGACTGATGCAACGATAACTCGATGATGGAAAGCTATAGTTTGCGCTTCTACAGGAGAATGTGGACTTGCTTCCATCGTTAGCGAATTAAAATAAGACTTTTGGGATTTTTACGTTATTAATTCAATATGTCCATCTGTTATAAGACACTTTTTATGGTTTAAAACTTCTTATTAGCTTGATGGCTGATGGTGTTATCTTGGAGTTGACCAAAATATTGAAGGCGTCTTTTAGTGATGGATAGCGTAGTTTATGTCATTCGGACATTAATGGGAATCGCAGAAAATGTACGTGATCAGTAGCCGATACAACAACTGGGAAATGCAGTTGACCAAGTCAGCATTTATATTATCTCTATTATTTTGCCACATTGATTATCATGAACTTTTTAAAACTCGTTGACTTTTTGAAGATGACAGATTCTGAATGCCATTCTACTTTTCAATTAAATCTAAATCAGTTGTTACCAACTGATCGATTAATGACTTTTCAAGATTGATAGCCATGAATCAATGATATCACAGTAGGATGAATCTGTGACCGGAAATATAATGTGTGTCGGGTTCATGACATGTATAGTTAGAGCTTCATTGAATTTCCACCGAGCCAATAGCAAACAATATACACAGTAGGGGCGCAGAAACAAGAGAGGCAAAGGAAAGGAAAGGGAAAAGAAGATGTTACGACCCCCTGCTTCTCTCTCTCGCCAATTAATGGCTTTTAAAATGTGCATTTCATTCATCGAGTAAGACCGGTGTCGTCCCCTCCCCAACACCAAACATACATGCACATACACACACGCGCGCGCGCGCAACCACACACACGCACACCCACACAGAAACACACATATCCCACATACATACAGTATCAGTCCCACCGCAATGTCTAGACCCGCGCCTTGCCACAACAGAAACCATTGAAATTCACCATCATGTAAAGTTGTGCCTTTTCATTCAATCGCTATTCTGATACACTTTTATGTCTTCGAATCAAACCATGGTGTATTCAATAAAATAACATCTGCTTGGATTGCGAGCTCTTGCCTGATTCATGTAGGAATATATCATCTTTATAAAATCGTTTTCGTTTGAAACATACCCTTTTTTTTCAACTGAATGTTGAGTCCTATAGTAACATTTATTATTAAATATTTTCTTGGAACACTGAACATGAAAAACGTGCACACAAAGGGCTTGCATGAGTTGACCATATTTCTTTGGTACATATATACTCACAATAAATGAAATTATAGAATATTTAAAAATAATCTTTGCCAAGAAAGATATCTTTCCGATTTAAATAAAACAAGATCGAATTGCTTTTTGTAAATGTTGTTGTGGAACTCATCGACTACCAGGAGTCTCAGATAGATCTGAACAACATAAAAGAAAAATGAGACCTTGTTTATTATGTAACATAAAATAAATTGGTGATGGATTTTAATATTTATTTAATTTCTCCCTTCTTTGCTAAAGAAAGAAAAATCAATCTTAAAAAAACTACACTGAACGACCAAATACCCTTTAAATAAATCATCTCTTTCAACGATTAAACAAATCGCTCCGTCCTTATAAAAATCCGTAGGAAAGTTAACATTCGTTTTTTTTTATTTTTTAAAGACCATATTCGAAGCATATTTCTTTTGAACCCATTAAAAGTAAAGTTTCTTTGCAATATAACAGCAAATTATGTTCACGCCATTATTCACCTTGTTTTTAATATTTTTAATTTATTTGGTTGATTGATGCTGTTTTTTAAATAATTTATTTGTTTATTTATTCATTTTGTTCATGATTCATTCATTTCTTCAATTATTCATAAATTCTTTATTAATTCATTCATTCAATCCTTTTTTTCTCTCTCTTAAATTACACAATCATTTAATAATAGACTGTTTGCCCTGAAACATGGCATAAACGAAGGCCAATGGGTTTGTATCGGTTAAAGCGCAAATGCCGTAGTATCTTGAATAACCGAGAGTCCCGACTCCTATAACAGGAGGTATGCTCACGAATGCAATTGACTCCATCCAGATGATCAGCACGACTTTCGCAATATTCTTCGGAGTATTGAGACCTTGATGACCGCGAATAGATCTGGTGATGACGTACCAGCCGACGAAACCGATAGCGACTAAATTAGATGCGCTACAGCATACGCTGGTTAACGTAACTCCAGCCACAATTGCACAGATGATCTCGGGAATCGGGTACCTTCCCGTTTGACTTAGAAGACCGGCGATCTGGAATGGTAAACTGGAACACGTCAAAATGTCAGCGATAACGAGATTGACAACCAACATGTTGGTGACCGTACGAAGCTTTTTCGTGGTGATGACGGAGACGATAACAAGAGTATTGCCAAAGAGGCCGATAATTGCTAATCCCGCTAGGACTAATGCAACGATAACTCGATGATGGAAAGCTATAGTTGGTGCTTCTAAAGAAGATTGTCTGCTTGCTTCCATCGTTGGCGAATTGAAATTAGACTTTTTACGATATCAAATCAATATGTCTATCTGTTTTTTGTAATGACTTTGCGCTTTAACACTTCGTATTAGCATGATGACTCCTGGTGTTATTTTCTAAGTGACCAAAATATTGAAGGCGTCTTCCAGTGATAGATCGCAGGAATGTACGTGATCAGTAGCTTATCCAAAAAGTGGGAATTACAGGTTATCAAGTCAGCATTTATATTATCTCTATTCTCTTTGCCACATTCATAATCAGGACAATTTTAAATATCGTTATGCGCGAAAAGCTCTTGACTTATTGAAGATAATCGATTCTGAATGACATTATACTTTTCAATTCAATTTAAATCAGTTGTTGCCAACTGTGCAGTTTTATGACTTTCCATGAGTGATAGCCATTAATAAATCAATATCACAGCATGATGAATCTGCGACCGGAAATATATTTTAGTCGGGTTCATTAGATGTAAAGTTAGAGCTTTATTGATCTTCCACCGAGCCATTAGCAAACAATAAACACATAGCCTACATAGGGGCGCAGAAACAAGAGATGCGAAGGAAAGGGGAAAGAAGATGTTACGAACCCCTTCTACTCCCTCTCGCCAATTGATGGCTTTACACATTTGTATTTCATCCACCGAGTATTGCCACCCCCGACACACACACACACACACACACACACACACACGCACACATGTCCCACATACATACAGTATCAGTGCCCCCCATGTCTAGACCCGCGCTATGCCCCAACAGAAACCATCGAAATTCACCATCATGTAAAGTTGTGCCTTTTCATTCAATCGCTATTCTGATACTAATATTTATCTCTTCGAATCAAACCATCGTGTATGCAATAAAACAAAATCTGCTTGGATAGCGAACTCTTGCCTGATTCATTTAGGAATATATCATGTTTGTAAAATCGTTTTCTCTTTTGAAACATCTTTTTCAACTGAATGTTGAGTCCTATAGTAACATTTATTAAGAAATATATTCTTGAAACATTGAACATGAAAAACGTGCGCACAAAGGGCTTAAAAACGCTATTGTATGAGTTGGCTATATTTCTTTGGTAGATATATACTCACAATAAATATTTTAAAATATCTAAAAACAATTTCTGCCAAGAAAGATATCTTACCGATTTAGATAAAACAAGATCAAATTGCGTTTTGTAACTAATGTTATGGAACTCATCGTCTACTAGTAGTCTCAGTTAGATATGAACAACGTGAAAGAATCAGAGACCTTGTTCACTTTGTGACATACGATCAATTGGTGATGATTTTAATATGTATTTAATTTGTCCCTTCTTTGCTAAAGAAAGAACAATCAAACTTTAAAAAAAAAACTACACTGAACGACCAAATACCCTTAAAATAAATCATCTCTTTAAACGATTACAAAAATCGCTCCATCCTTATACAAATCTGTAGGAAAATTAATATTCGCTTTTAAACTATTTTTTAAAGTCCATATTCGAAGCACTTTATTTTGAACACATCATAATTAAAGTTTCTTGGCAATATAACATCAAATTATGTTTATGCCATTATTCACCTTGTTTTTAGTATTTTAGATTTATTTGGTTGATTGATGCTGTTTTTATAAATTATATTTATTTGTTTGTTTATTCAATTTGTTCTTGATTCATTCATTTTTTCAATTATTCATGAATTCTTTATTAATTTTGAACAATTTCTGACATAGTTAACGAAATTGTATGTATGCTAATATTTTGACTAGGAACAGTGACCTACCATTATCGATGAACTGAAAAAGAAAAATAATGGCATCTGGCGTATATTGTTGTCACAAAACTGAAAGAATTATGAGGAATAATTAAAATACGCCAAGTGCATCGACAACCTTCTCCCATCTGATTCGCTGTGATGATGATACAGATGAGGTAAGAAGCTACTATGCGAACAATGATTCTTTTACTATTATTTTTTGAGGACGTAAATAATGAATGTCATCCACTGACAAATCCTAATTAGCTTCACTATCCACTATAACTGACTGCACTGAAAAACATAATTCTCTAATACATGACATTCCTTTTTATTTCAATCCACAAGGAAGTCTCCTCGCCCCCATCATATTCTCCTTGATCAATAACGATGTATCTGAATGTCTTAATCCACTATGCCGTAATTATCTGTGTCATTCGCGACAATGTGCATGTTACCTTTTAATACTATCTACAAATAAATATAATCAACGAATCCATTAAAAGTAAAAGTAAACTCATCCGAATTTCTTTAAATGTATAAACAGATCATGAGCTAATATTGAACAGGGGGAAAAGGCACCGCGTCTTGTCAAAGGGCACTATACTTGCAAGCGCACACATATCCTTGATTTATATTTTTGTTTTAAACCTTCCAAGTAACAGGAAAAAAATACATTGGTTACCCTGCATAATGATCACTTCTTTTTAAAATTAGTGTCCGTTTTACTTGCCTCTACCCACTTATGTTACAGATGGGGATTTTGATAGATCTGGACCCAAAAAGTAATGCTAATTCTCTGAACATAATTCCCTCAAAACTAAACACCCCAGTCATTTTTTACAAAATACCTAAGTTAATGACTGGAATTTGTTTCATGATAACATTCTAGATGCGCTTTCCTTGGATAATTCAACTAAGTATAAGTTTAAGAAACCAAAATTAAATTTTGCATTATCCAACACTGTTTTAATATCTTTTCTCATAAGTTGATAAATATATTGATATCTGTACTTCTTGCCTTGTATTTCGTTAAATATCCACTTTAGCATATCCGTCTGTAAGTACTCACTATTGTATTGTAAATTTCCGTTAGTATTAGTTAAATAAAAATATACAAACTGTCTGTTACTAGCAGATTGGTTTCATAATTTTAATAAGTCAATGTTGTACATTTTCATGTCTTACAGGACCATATTATAAATCATTCCTCTACCAATTTTGTTTGTTTTCTTAAAATACGTTTTTAGTAAATAAGTAGAAATACATAGAAGATATATGAATATATATGAAAGAGTGAATAAATAATAAATTAGTTAATCAATTATTATTCAAATCTAATAACCTCATGATTTGTTACATAAAGGACTAAAACACTATGTTGGTACAAGTAGAAGGAATTGCCAAAAAAGGGAAAATATCTTCCTAATATTACCCAAATATACCTATGTAGGCACAACTCCTTCCCGTACAATTTTGATCTAAAATAGTGGTACTTCTTTGAATATTTTTGTTAATTGTGAGTAAATCACGAATGGAAAAGAGCCTTACAGCAATCGATGAATGATTTGGGCCTGTTTTAATACTAAACGACGTACTGAGTAAGAACAGACCTTGACAAAAACACTGTATTACCTTTAAACGGAATTCTTTGTGATCAGTTTGAGACATGCTCGAGCGGTCTGCGACGACGGCATAGGATTCTCTTGAAAGCCTCCTGAAAGTTGGGATGCTTCAGACCATAAATGATCGGATTGACCACGCTGTTCGCCATCATGATCATGAAGCCATAGAGGTAGGACAGGCTTGCCTCAGGGATTACGAGGTTCACGCTTGACCCTACATAGCAAATCATGAAGAGGCAGACAACAATGAAAACATTCTTTGTGATCTCGATCTCCTTTTGGTCGATGGCTTTGATCATGTGTGGACGAGAATCTTGAGATGAAGATGAAGAAGGCTTATTCTTTTGTGTCTCTGCTGAGCTTGAACCGGTAGCTTTTTCATCTGCAAACTTGTCTCTGAACTGCTTATTGTGTCGCAAAACGTGGCGCAAAATCAGTCCGTAAAACGTTAGGGTGAGTACCAGGGCAGTAATGATGACAGAGCCCTGAAATATTTCAAAAACGGAGTCCAATGGGTTTGTATCGGACAAAGTGCATAAGCCGTAGTATCTGTAATAACCGAGAGTCCCGACTCCTAGCACAGGAGGTATGATCATGAGTGCAATTGACTCCATCCAGATGATCAGCACGACTTTCGCAATATTCCTCGGAGTATTGAGACCTTGATGACCACGAATAGATCTGGTGATGACGTACCAGCGGACGAAACCGATAGCGACCAAATTAAACACACTACAGCATACGCTGGTAGCCGTAACTCCAGCTACAATTGCACAGACGATCTCTGGAATCGGGTACCTTCCCGTTTGACTTAGGAGACCGGCGATCTGGAATGTTATACTAAAACACGTCAAAATGTCAGCGACAAAGAGATTGACCACCAAGACGTTAGTGACCGTACGAAGCTTTTTCGTGGTGATGACGGAGACGATAACAAGAGTATTGCCAAAGAGGCCGATAATTGCTAATCCCGCTAGGACTGATGCAACGATTACTCGATGATGGAAAGCTATAGTTAGCGCTTCTACAGGAGATTGTGGACTTGCTTCCATCGTTGGCGAATTAAAATAAGACTTGTGGGATTTTTACGTTATTAATACAATATGTCCATCTGTTATTAGACGATTTTTGCAGTTTAAAACTTCTTATTAGCTTGATGGCTGATGGTGTTATCTTGGAGTTGTCCAAAATATTGAAGGCGTCTTTTAGTGATAGATAGCGTAGTTTATGTCATTCGGACATTGATGGGAATCGCAGAAAATGTACGTGATCAGTAGCAGATACAACAAGTGGGAAATGCAGTTGATCAAGTCAGCATTTATATTATCTCTATTCTTTTTGCCACATTGATTATCATGAACTTTTTAAAACTCGTTGACATTTTGAAGATGATAGATTCTGAATGTCATTCTACTTTTCAATTAAATCTAGATCAGTTGTTACCAACTGATCGATTTATGACTTTTCAAGATTGGTAGCCATGATTCAATGATATCACAGTAGGATGAAGCTGCGACCGGAAATATATTGTGTGTCGGGTTCATCGCATGTAAAGTTAGAGCTTCAAAGAATCTCCACCGAGCCATTTGCAAACAATGTACACAGTAGGGGCGCAGAAACAAGAGGGGCAAAGGAAAGGGAAGGGAAGAGAAGATGTTACGACCCCCTCCTACTCCCTCTCGCCAATCAATGGCTCTTAAAATGTGCATCTCATCCACCGAGTATGACCGGTGTCGCCCCCCCAACACCACACATACATATACACACGCACGCGCACACACACACACACGTACACACACAAATACACACACTCAAGCCCCACAAAAATACAATGCCAGTGCCCCCACAATGTCTAGACCCGCGCTATGCCACTACAGAAACCAGTGAAATCAAGCATCATGTAAAGCTGTGCCATTATGAATACATCCGCAAGACATTTTTCTTTGTTCAATCGCGATTCAGATCAAAATATTTATGGCTTCGAATCAAACCATCGTGTATTCAATAAAAGAAGATCTGCTTGGATTGGGAAATTATGCCTGATTCAGGTAGGAATATATTATATTTCTAAAATCGTTTTTCCCTTTCAAACATACTTTCTCTTTCAACTGAATGTTCAATTCTATAGTAAAATTCTTCAAAGTCATTTTATTGAAACAGAGGAAACCGACCCCCAAGATATAACTTTACTTATTCTGAGAGATTTATTATATTATTGTCCATAAATCTACAAGATTCCCCACCAAAGTGTATGAGAGAGGTATAAAGCAGAAATAAAGTACAGTTTCTCAGCACGACATGGGCATCGCCATTTTTTTGATAATGTGACGTACTATGCGAAGTCGTTTATCAAGTAAATGTACCAAATTTATGGATGCTTCTTTCCCAGACGTGTGTGGTGATGAAGCATTTCATTCACCTGCTATTATCCTTTGTACTATAATTGCCAGAACGCAAATTACATAAATAAGGTAGTGCACTTCTGGGGTGAAGGTTTCTCATAAATGAAATAGATTTGTCAACTGCTATAGTGTAGTATTTATAAATGAATTTTGTTACAATTGTGCCCCTATTATTTATTTTTCGATTAATATAATTTCTATCATCTCAGTTATTATTATTTTTTATTGAAAAGTAAAGGTTTCGTTATTGATTTAAAAATTCTTTCCAACTAAAGCTTGGTGCATGTTGCATGATACATGTACAACTTTAACAGGTACGTCACATTTTAAGAAAATGGCTGCGCCTATATCATACTGCAAGGAATCACATCATGCCAGGAATATCTTCATTTATATACAGTGCGTCCCAGAAAAAACGAAACCGAGAAGTATCGATGTTTTATCATAACTTAATCACAACCATAATTAATGAATGATACATATTTGGAAAACTTAGAGTCTCCTCTTTCAATTGATGCTACTCACGTGATGCATATTTCACGCATGAGTGTTTAAAAGCAATTTGAAGGATGGAAACCAAAAAGTAATTTGGCGGGCGGTATTTGAATTTCAAAGAAAAATTCATATTTCTAGAAAGTTCATTTTCTGCGCTTTCATATGATACCTCAATCAAGAAAAATGAGCCAGGAATAACAAAGTTCTGTTTGTTTCAAGTAGCCCTTACATTTTCATAATTTTAACAAACGAATTCGTTTTCACTGGGTGCCTGCCGTAGCAAAAAGCAGATTTGACAAAAGACTTAACTCCGTTTCGTTGACAATCAGCCATGCATGAAGACTCTCGTCTACGGCTGATTGTCAACGAAACGGAGTTAAGTCTTTTGTTAATTTCGTTTATTGATACAGCAGGCAGCCAGTGAAAACGAATTCGTTTAATAAAATTATGGAAATGCAAGCACTACTTTAAACAAACAGAACTTTGTCATTCCTCGTTCATTTTTCCTGATTGAGGTATCATATGAAAGGGCAGAAACTCAACTTTCTAGAAATGTGAATTTTTCTTCGAAATTCAGATACCGCCCGCCAAATGTCTTTTTGGTTTCCTTCCTTCAAATTGCTTTTGATCACTCATGCGTGAAATATGCATCACGTGAGTAGCATCAACTGAAAGAGGAGACTCTAAGCTTTCCAAATATGTATCATTCATTAATTATAGTTGTGATTAAGTTATGATAGAACATCGATACTTCTCGGTTTCGTTTTTTCTGGGACGCACTGTATATCTTGTACATTTTCGAAAGGAATATTGTACATCAAAGGGCAGGAATACATCTCAATTTTCAGACTACCTACACTTATTCTTTGGGTTAGGTTTCCTTTAACATGAAAACGTGCGCACCGAGGGCTTTACAAACCTATTTTATGAGTTGAAAATTTTTCTTCGGCACAAATACCCAGAATGTTTGAATTATAGAATATTCAAAAACATTCTTTGCCAACTAAGTTACCTTACCGATTTCAATGAAAAAAGATCGACTTTCTCTTTATAGATTTTGTTGAGGAATTCATCGACTACCAGTAGTCTTAGGTAGATCTGAACCTCGTGAACGAAACATGAAACCTTTTCACTATGTGACATACAATCAATTGGTGATGAATTTCAAGGTTTATTCACTTAGTGCCTTCTTTGCTAAAGAAAGAAAATACGATCTTCAAAACAACTACACTGAACGACTAGATACCCTTAAAATAAATCAACTCTTTAAATGTACAAGAAGAGAAGAAAAAAAACAGAACACTCGTTCCAACCTTGTAAAATTATGTAAGAATGTTGGCCCTTTTCTTTTAAACCCATTTTCCGCATTCGCAGCATTTTATTTAAAACAAATTACTAGCAAAGTTTCTTTGCAATATAACATAACTTGGTCGCCATTGTTCTCCTTATTTTAAATACTACAGAATTAGTTGTATCATTAATGCAGATGAAAACTTTTATGATACTTTTTTCTTTCTTTTTCACGCATTGGTTTTTGTTCATTTTTGGAATGTAATTTATTGAGTTATCTATTCATCATGAATTTCTGTATTAATTCATTCATCCAATCCTTTTTTTCTTCAATTACCCAATCATTTATTTAAAGCCTGTTTGCCTATTTCTTATTAGATCGTACCTATTGTGACAAAAGAAAAACCAATAAATTTCATGTAATAATCGATTGAAAAAAAAATCGAAAGTGTATGATTACGATTGCATAAAGCTTACCAAAGGTACAACTCCATCCTGTACAATTTTGATCTAAAATAGTGGTATTTCTTGGAAGATTTTTGTTAATTGTGAGTATATCACGAATGGAAAAGGCCTCACAGCAATCGATTAATGATTAAGGTCTATTTTAATACTAAACAACGTACCAAATAAGAACAGACCTTGACAAACACTCTGTATTACCTTTAATCGGAATTCTTTGTAATCAGTTTAAGACACGCTCGAGCGGTCTGCGACGACGGCATAGGATTCTCTTGAAAGCCTCTTGAAAGTTGGGATGCTTCAGACCATAAATGATCGGATTGACTACGCTGTTCACCATCAATATCATGTAGTCATAGAGGGTGAATAGGCTTGCACCGGGAATTACGAAGTTCACGCTTGACGCTACAAAGCAAATCATGAAGAGGCAGACAACAATGAAAACATTCTGTGTGATCTCGATCTCCTTTTGGTTGATGGCTTTGAACATGGGTGAACGAGAATCTTGAGATGTAGATGGAGTAGCCTTGTTCTTTTGAGCCTCTGCTAAGCTTGAACCGGTAGCTTTATCATCTGCAAACTTGTCTCGGAACTGCTTATTGTGTTGCAAAACGTGGCACAATATCAGTCCGTAAAACGTAAAGGTGAGTAACAGGGCTGTAATGATGACAGAGCCCTGAAACATGACATAAACGAAGTCAAGTGGGTTTGTATCGGTCAAAAAGCAAATGCCGTAGTATCTTGAATAACCGAGAGTCCCGACTCCAAGAACAGGAGGTATGATCATGAGTGCAATTGACTCCATCCAGATGATCAACACGACTATCGCGATATGCTTCGGAGTATTGAGACCTTGATGACCACGAATAGATCTGGTGATGACGTACCAGCGGACGACACCGATAGCGACTAAATTAGATACACTACTGCATACCCTGGTGTATCCAACTCCAGCCACAATTGCACAGATGATCTCTGGAATCGGGTACCTTCCCGTTGACTTAAGAGACCGGTGATCTGAAACGGTCAAAATGTCAGCGAAAGTGAGATTGACCACCAAGATGTTGGTGACCGTACGAAGCTTTTTCGTGGTGATGGCGGAGACGATGACAAGAGTATTGCCAAAGAGACCAATAATTGTTAATCCAGCTAGGACTGATGCAACGATAACTCGATGATGGAAAGCTATAGTTGGCGCTTCTACAGAAGATTGTGGACTTGATTCCATCGTTGCCGAATTGAAATTAGACTTGTGGGAATTTTGCGTTTGGCAATCAATATGTCCATCTTTTTTTTTTATCTAAATGACTTTGCGCTTTAACACTTCTTATTAGCTGGCTGATGGCGTTATTTTGTAAGCAGTCCCACAAGATTGAAGGCGTCTTCCAGTTCATGTCATTCGAACGTTGATGTGAATCACGAAAATGAACGTGATCAGTAGCCGATACAAAAAGTGTGAATTGCAGGTGTTCAATTCAGCATTTATATTATCTCGATTCTGTTTTCCACATTTCTAATCATGAAAATAGTAAAATTCGTTATGCGCGACTGTGCACTATGCACCTTAACCGCACGATATTGTATAACCATGCGTATCGAAACTTCCAAGTGAATAGCGACGGGTACAATGCTCAATCGTAAATGCGAATACCGCACGAAGCATGCAAAATAGTTTCGATGTGCTATCGACTTTGGGACTCTTTCTTTGCATTTTAGACCATTGTTATCTTCTTGTAGTCGGCGCGAACCTATGTATAACGGGACTGTATGTACCATGGGTGTCGATCCCGGAGGGGGGATGGGGGGATACATTCCCCCAATATTTCAGGTAGGGGGAGGCGGGTGGCCTGTACAATCATCCCCCCAATAATTCACCATTAAAAAAAAATGAAGTGAAAAATTAATGATGAGAGCCCGATGACAGTAGTTAATGGTTATTACTCGCAAGATGACCATCAATATACACATTTTGCTATCTCATTTTCATAATACATACATATATAAATAGAAAACGAAGTAAATGAGACAGCCGTATATGAAACAAGAATAAATTGAATTCTCGCTCATACGGGTTCATCAGGAATTGATGAATTTATTCAATTTATTCAATCAACAGCACCATAGAAATGCAGTGCGCCAAATGCAAAGCCGCAGCGTCAAAAAAGCAACGAGCTAAATGTTAAGCGCGAAGCGCAAAAGTGCAAAAAAGAAGTAGAGAGTGGGAGAGAGAGAGAGAGAGATAATGAGAGACAGAAAGGATAATAACCCGGGTAGCAAGCCCATGTGGGACCCATACCAAACTGGGCCCAAATGGGTATGCCCAGCTTAATCCCATCTGGTACCCATATTGGTTAACCCAGATATATCCCATGTGGGTTAACCCATGTGTTACCCATATGGGCATATTCATATTCTACCCATATGTGTCACCCAGCTCATTCCCATCTGGGACCCATAAGGGCTGGCCCAGATAGATCCCATATGGGTTACTAAATATGCGCCCCATATGGGCTTGCTACCGGGGAAAAAGGGAAAAGGGGAAGAAACGGACAGAGAAAAAAGAGGGGGGAAGAGAAAAGGAAGAAAGACAAGAGAAAGACGGTTTTGTCCAAATGGCAGCATGTAGGAGACGAAACTTTCAGTTTGTTCCCTGATTCATACTCAGTTACTATTTTGTTTTATTGATTTCATCCATTTCTTTGTTTATTTATATCTCTACATGTAAAACATTTGAAGAGCTATTTTCCGAAAGGAGCAAAATAATGATATACATTATAGTATTAATGACTGCTTTGAGAGAAATAGTTGTTTTATTACGCTCAAGGGAAGGTTAGAATTGTGCTATTCCCCGAGGCTTGCCGAGGGGAATAGCCCAATTGTAACCTTCCCGAGAGCGTATGAAAACAACTATTTCTCGAATATTAAAGCAGTCATTAATACTTTTATATGCCGAAAAAAAATAGACTAAAAAATAAAAAATAAAAAATATTTTTCAATTTTGTCGAGGACGGGATTCGAACTCTTGCGTACAACAAGAGGTGTATCTGAAGTCAGCGCTTCAGACCTCTCGGCCATCGCGCGATATTAACATGCTTGGCAGTTTTGTACGATATATACATTAAAATGTATTGAAACCGGCTTCGCGTGTGATGAAGCTTCGCAAAAGCTCCATATACTGACTCTTCTTTTACTTTTGCAATGCATATTGGCACGAACTTAGATCAAGATCTATCGACAGATGTTGTTTTTTGGTTTTTGGAAGTTTATTTTCGTCTTCATGTCAACAATGCAAGATAAAATTGTCGGTAAGATCGATCGAGATTCAATTGTATTGAAATTACCGACCAATCGTTCGCACACATTACGGTATCCTCCATCGCTCAAACCATTTTTTAACATGTAAACCTATGGGGTAACCATGGAGTAACCATGGTTATTAAAAAATATTGAAATGTTTATGCATGGTTACCGGGAATTTTACAGGAACAGTTGAAGTTTATGAATGCAATTCGACCAATCAGATGGCTGGATTTCTTAAGTGAGGTATATAATTTCCTCTATTTACCTTGAACAAAATTATTAACCTAAATTACGAGAGAAATTATGAACACATGCATCTTTTAATAACAACTTTCAATAGACACCTGAACAAAATCGGGTAAACAAAGAGTTCTTTCTTAAATTACACACATGGATCTAGTGCCTCTTGAAAATAAACAAGCAATATAACAGAATACTCCAGTTCAATATTTTGGAGAAAGATTGATATGTCACAACTTATTTTTGTTTTATTGAAAAGCTGATGTAGGCCTATGTATTGTTTTCAAACGTAACAGGCATAAGAATGTAGTTAAGGTGTTTTTGAAGGTTAGAATGGTAGATTTTCCGGCCAAATTCGCGAGTTTGTCATTTAAATTAATTTGTCTTGCGTTAAAATTCGACGGTTTTAGTGCTGTCAGATATATCTTGGGTTTATATTCCTTTTTCTAGTTTTAAAATCTATGAAGTTTTCGTTAGAATCTATGTATGTTTCATTCAAATTAATGAATAATGTGCTTCTTTCGCTATTTGGTCATTCGATTTGGCGCAACACGATTTCTGACATCGCGAAGGTGTACTTTTAGCATTTGAATTCATTTGCAGCATTCAAATTAGTACTTTGTGCACTTAAATTGATGGTCAATATACATTTCTCGTTTATTACACACTTTTTTTAGTTCATTCTTTTTCTTTCAAGATTGTTTTTTCCATGTGTATTTCACCATATTTTATTTTCTTGCATTTATACACTTTATATACTTTTAGATTTATCTGATATTCATCATCCTTTAAGTTTGATTGTTAAGAAGAAAAAAACAACGACTTTTATACATCTACGGACTTGATGGTCTCAATATTTGTGTACATTTTTATGTATGGAAGTTGTTTGTCTCGTTTTTCATCATAAATTTATCACATTTTCATTATGGAGGAATGGTACAATATTGTGACTGTGGTAGGTATTTTTGTGTCCCCACTTTTCCGGGGTATATGAACATGTCCGTGCAGAAATGCCATATCACTTGATTTCGCCCCTTCTTTACCTAATGTCTGACTACACCTATATGCATTGTCCTCAAAATTAATAAATAGAATAACAGAAAAAACCTAATGGCAAATCATGCATTTAATTGCATTTTTTTAAAACCGTAAACGTGGGTTGTATTGCTTCCCCCTAACATTCCTAACTTGAATAAACATAATTCGAATACGAATGACAGGTGTTAATTTGAATGATAAAAATGACGCCTCGACAAGTGACGATTAATTTGAATGCTAGTTGAGCAGTTTCTAAATTAAATGACAGATCTATGAAAACCTTCGACCAAAATTCTAAATTGAATACCAAAACGGGGAAATTGAATGATAATTGGCATGGCAAAGCCGATCTGCGCTAACTTAAATGCAAAGTAAATGAATTCGAATGACAAACTCGCGAATTTCGCCGTGAAATCCTATATTAAGCTTGAAGTTTTGTTTATAACACCCTTCCAATAATAATGCACCTTCTAAGACTGGTTATAGTTTTTGAAGAAAAAAATAGTGCTCTGGTCAAGGCCTTAGGGGAATATTATGCTTATATTTTAGAGCGTATCTGGTATGATAAGTATATCTGGTTGACGATGGAGATAATGGAAGTTTGTTATTTGGTAGCTGGAACGTAAGTGCTCTGGTCAGGGCCTTAGGGGAATATTATGCTTATATTTTAGAGCGTATCTGGTATGATAAGTATATCTGGGTGACGATGGAGATAATGGAAGTTTGTTGTTTGGTAGTTGGAACGTAAGTTTTATATTATATTTTTAAGAAACAGACAGTTTGTATGAGATCAGGAGTGGAAATTTTCTGCCATTTTGAGAACCAAATTTTGCATCAGTTATATTTTGTTTCATTGAATTGAGTTTCCCGCAGAGAGGATTCAGTTGGTTTAATTAAAGAAGGAAGAGAGTCAAATGAAGAACCAAAAGCAATATGTTTTTCATTTACTAATGAGAACTATTTTTGTTTAGATCTCCTTACGCAGAATATTGGAATGGGGTTTTCACGATGAATATTGTTTGGAGACATCAATATTCATAAAATGTATGTTTCTATCACCAGGAAATAAAGAATTTTCAGTCTACATGAACCTTTCCTAGTTGCTTATTAATGCTTACGTTCAACATTTACCTAAAAAGCAAAATGAAACAGCTTATGGTCTGATCGTTTTTAAATTTCCAAAACTACTTTTCTATTTGTCTAACAGTTACAAGACGAAGAATGCTTGAATTTTAAAATAAAATATATTTTGACATTCCAATGCCATTCACAGTTTTGTTCGATTATTTTAGAGTTGCCTCATTGCATAGTAGTATTACTGGACTAAGTCCGTTTTAATTAAAAGAGAGTCCAAAACGATTATGACAAATTTACCAACCTATATGAGTTGATACATCAGTTGGTTAAGAGGGGAAAATATATAATTATGCAAAAAAAACAAACTTGCGATTTGTTAATTCGCGACAAAACGGAAAACACCAATAAAAATTATTTGCGACTCGACACGAACTAGCAGTTCGTAGATACTACCAGGTTATACAGGAATCAAGCCAGAATGCTGTCGGTACGAAGTGAAGGTTTCCAAGTGAACGTTTTTCCCCTTTCTCAACGGTTCACATTTATCCGCTTTTGAAGTTTTAAATATCTTTGATTTTTAGCAGTCAGATAGTTATTGATTGGCAAAGAACGTAACTGATGCGCGCTCTACTTCAGGCTATTGATCTCTTAAAACCAGTATTGTTTTTTTCATGGGTTTTAGTAGGTCTACAACAAGGCAGAGCCATACGCCCAGAGAAAGCGATGATCATAACATGCAAATATCTTCGATCAAGCCATTAACAAAAAATGACTACAGAATTCGAGTTCAATGTTATCATATCATTGCCGTTACCTCTTTCCCCCTCTAAACCTCCACCTTTCTTCCCTCCCCCTTTCTCTCTCTCTCTCTCTCTCTCTCATTTTCCTCCTTATTGTCAATATCTTTGTTATGATATCAATTTCATAGTTTCTTTTATTGATTTGCAAAATTACTCCATTTACAAGGTATCATAGTTACCAGCTAGGCAACATTCGAATGTGATCTCGAGGAATTATATCTAGGGGAAACATCACTTTGCTGAATTCATTGGCAAACAGAATTGTAATCCTATGGTTTTGTTCAGACAGTGTAAAAATAAAGGTGATGCTGAAAACAGAATTTGCATCGTATTATGTGCAATCAAGGAAAAGAGTACCAACTTAAGATAACTCTTGTAGTCCACGGCTAATAAAGCCGTATTCAACCCTTTCTCAATGAAATTAAGATGACTAAATCTGGAGGAATAATTCTTAACCCCTTTTTGAATGATCCAGACTATTTAAGCTCAGGGAGGTTTAGGCCTAGATATCAGTGAACAGCAGAACTGCAACGGAGGTTTTACGGGGAGGGGTCAACCCCCTCTCAAAAAATATTCCTCAAGTCCTCAAAATTTTCGCGAGGCACATGTAGAAAACGAGCGCTAAACCCCTAAGCCCCTAAAGATCCCAAGCAACCCCAAAGATTATTCTTTAAGAAACGCTACTGCCCCACCTTTTTCAAACGCCTATGGAAGGTCCCCTTTTTAGTCTAATGTTCCATTGGTTCTACGGTGTTGTGTACACCAAGTCCTCAACCATAACGGAATGTTGCCCACTTGAAGAAAAAAGGGGGATTTGTGCGTGAGAGATAACCGCCACCTATCTTAAAGTGACTCGGTAACATTGCCTCAGAGTCTGAATCAAAAATCCTGGATTTAGTTCATACTGCAATCATAATTATAAACATTTATGTCAGGAATCCCATGAATTTTACAAGCCGATCACCTGTCTGATTATCAAGATATTTATGATTGGAAATCGAAATTTAATTTTTCGTTTTCCTAACTGTTTTTATACCACTACAGTCTATTGGGGGGAATTGAGTATGATAAAACCGGTCACTCAAAGATTTTTTACTTTTTTGAGGCACTTCATGATCATTTTGAAGCGCAATTTGTTTAGGGCTGTAATATTACACCATATCACAGACACTGAAAACAGGTAGGGCCATGCATGGCATATTTAACATTTGTTAAACGATGCCTTTTAATACATCTGGATTCTACAGCTAACTGAGGAAAACTGATTGATGCGGTCATAATAACAAGACATTCAAAGAGCTTGACCAATACGCTGTAACAATTACCTGCAATCGGGCTTCTTCGTAATCAGTTTGAGACACGCTCGAGCGGTCTGCGACGACGGCATAGGATTCTTTTGAAAGCCTCTTGAAAGTTGGGATGCTTCAGACCATAGATGATCGGATTGACTACGCTGTTCGCCATCGTGATCATGTAGCCATAGAGGGTGGACAGGCTTGCACCGGGAATTACAAAGTTCACGCCTTGCGCTACAAAGCAAATCATGAAGAGGCAGACAACCATGAAAACATTCTTTGTGATCTCGATTTCCTTTTGGTTGATGGCCTTGATCATAGGTGGAAGAGAATCCTGAGATGTAGAGGGAGAAGCCTTGTTATGTGGTGTCTCTGCTGGGCTTGAAGAGATAGCTTTATCATCTGCAAACTGGGCTCGGAACTGCTCATTATGTTGCAAAACGTGGCGCAAAATCAGTCCGTAAAACGTTAAGGTGAGTACCAGGGCAGTAATGATGACAGAGCCTTGAAACATTACATAAACGAAGGCCAGTGGGTTTGTATCGGTCAAACTGCACATCCCGTAGTATCTGGAATAACCGAGAGTCCCGACTCCCAGAACAGGAGGTATGATCGTGAGTGCAATTGACTCCATCCAGATGATCAGCACGACTTTCGCAATATTCTTCGGAGTATTGAGACCTTGATGACCACGAATAGATCTGGTGATGACGTACCAGCGGACGAAACCGATAGCGACTAAATTAGATACACTACAGCATACGCTGGTGTATCCAACTACAGCTACAATTACACAGATGACCTCGGGAATCGGGTACCTTCCCGTTTGACTTAGGAGACCGGCGATCTGGAACGGTAGGCTGGAACACGTCAAAATGTCAGCGAAAGCGAGATTAACAACCAACATGTTGGTGACCGTACGAAGCTTCTTTGTGGTGATGACGGAGATGATAACAAGAGTATTGCCAAATAGACCAATAATTGCTAATCCCGCTAGGACTGAGACAAGGACAGCTCGATGATGAAAAGCTATAGTTGGTGCTTCTACAGGAGATTGTGTGCTTGCTTCCATCGTTGGCGAATTGAAATAAGATTTGTGGAACTTTTACGTTATTAAATCAATATGTCCATCTGTTTTTAGAAAACAGTGCGCTTTAAAATTTCGTATTTAATAGCTTGATGGCTGATGGTGTTATTTTGTTAGTGTCCAAAATATTGAAGGCGTCTTGCAATGATAGATAGCGCAGTTGATGTCATTCGGACATTGATGGGAATCGCAACATTTTACGTGACGAGTAGCCGATACAAAAATTGGGCATTGCAGGGGATCAAGTCAGCATTTATATGATCTCGATTCATTTTGCCACATTTATAATCATGAAAATTGTATAAAAAAACTCGTTATGTGCGAAAAGCTATAGGCTTGTTGAAGATAGTAGATTGTGAATGACATTCCACTTTCCAATTCAATCTAAATCAGCTGTTGCCAACTGATCGGTTCTCATGTTTTTCCATGATTGATAGCCATGAATAAAAAATATCACGGCAGGATGACCAGAAAGATTTTGTGTCCTGGGTTCATTAAATGTAAAGTTAGAGCTTCATTGAACCTCCCCCGATCCATTAGCAAACAATATACACATAGCCTACATAGAGGCACATAAACAAGATAGGGGAAGGAAAGGGAAGGGAAAGGAAGAATTTACAACCAACTTCTACTCCTCTCGCCGATTAATGGCTTTTAAAATGTCCATTTCATCCACCGAGTAGTGTCGCCCCGACACACCCACACATACATACAGTATCAGTGCCCCCACAAAGACTAGACCCGCGCCATGCCACTCTACAGAAACCATTGAAATCCACCATCATGTAAAGCTGTGCAATTATGATTGCATCATGAAAGACATTTTTCTTTAATATTTCAATCGCGATTCAGATGAAACTATTGATATCTTCAATCAGACCATCGTATATTAACAAAATAAAGATCTACTTGGATTGGGAAATTCTTGCCTTATTCAGGTAGGATTACATTATATTTGTAAAATCGTTTTGCCCCTTTGAAACATCCTTTCTTTTTCCACTGAATGTTCAGTTCTATAGTAAAAAATATGAAGAGTTCTTTTCTTGAAATACTTAACATGAAAACTTGCGCACAGAGGGCTTAAAAACAATTTGGATGAGTTGAAATTTGTTCATTGGTACATAATACTCACAATGTATAAAATGATAGAATTTGTAAACACAATTTTTGCCAAGTAAGATACCTTACCGATTTAAATAAAACAAGATCTAATTGCTTTTTGTAAATGTTGTTGTGGAACTTATCGACTTCCAGTAGTCTCAAGTAGATATGAACGACGCTAAAGAAACACGAGACCTTATTCGCTATGTAACTTACAGTCAATTGGTAATGAATTTCATTATTCATTCAATTTGTCCCTTCTTTGCTAAAGAAAGAAAACACAATCCTAAAAAAACTACACTAAATGACCAAATACACACCCTTAAAATTAATCAACTCTTTAATTGAAAAAAGAAAGGAGAACAAAAGCCAGAAAAACTCGCCCCAACCTTTTAAAATTGCGTAGGAGAATTATCCATCGATTTTAAACCCTTTTTTCCGCATTCAAAGAATTTGATTTTGAACCAATTTTAGTACAGTTTCTAGGCATTACAACAGCAAATTATGTTGAAGCCACTATTCAAGTTGATTTAAATTATATAGAATTAGTTGTTCATTCTTCTGAATTTTAATTTAAGATATTTATTAGTTTATTAATTAATTTTGTTATTGGTTTATTCATTTTTGAAAATGTATTTATTGAGTTATCTATTAATCATAACTTCTGTATTAATTCATTCATTCAATCATTTTCTCTTCAATTACCCAATCATTCGATTAAAGACTGTTTGTCTATTTCTTATCAAGTCGTTCCTATTGTAGCAAAAGAAAAATCAATAAATTTCATGTAATTTGTCCTCAAGTGTTTAACTAGTAATCGATGCAGAATATCGAAATTGTATGATTACGACTGCATAAAGCTAACCAAAGAAAACACACAAGTTTAAATGGTCTACAGGAAAAATCAACAATAAATACTAATATATACCGTGTATAAAGGCATCAATGATGTTAATATCTTGAGGGTTTCACAAGGAAGTTTCCTCGCCCCCATCATATTCTCCTTGACCAATGACGATGTAGCTGAATATCTTGATGCACCATGCCGTAATTATATGTGTCATTTAGCACAATGTGCAAATTGTTACTTTTTAATAATTTCTCCATATAAATGTCATCAACACAACAATCATTATTACAGGTAAACTCATCAGACTTTTAAAATAAATTCGCTAACCATGAGCTAATTGAACTGGGAAAAAGCCTCACAGCAATCGATGAATGATGTAGGCCTATTCTAGTACTAATCGATGTACCAAATAAGAAAAGACCATGACAAACACTCTGTATTACCTGCAAATGGACATCTTTATAATCAGTTTGAGACATGCTCGAGCAATCTGCGACGACGGCATAGGATTCTCTTGAAAGCCTCCTGAAAGTTGGGATGCTTCAGACCATATATGATCGGATTGACCACGCTGTTCGCCATCATGATCATGAAGCCATAGAGGGTGGACAGGCTTGCCCCAGGGATTACGGAGTTCATGCCTTGCGCTACAAAGCAAATTATGAAGAGGCAAACAACAATGAATACATTCTTTGTGATCTCGATCTCCTTTTGGTTGATGGCTTTGATCATGGGTGGACGAGAATCTTGAGATGTAGATGAAGAAGTATTTTTCTTTTGTGCCTCTGCTGAGCTTGAACCGGTAGCTCTATCATCTGCAAACTTGTCTCGGAACTGCTTATTGTGTTGCAAAACGTGGCGCAAAATCAGTCCGTAAAACGTCAGGGTGAGTATCAGGGCAGTAATGATGACAGCGCCCTGAAACATGAAATGAACAAAGACCAGTGGGTTTGTATCTGTCAAAGAGCAAATGCCGTAGTATCTTGAATAACCGAGAGTCCCGACTCCTAGCACAGGAGGTATGATCATGAGTGCAAGTGACTCCATCCAGATGATCAGCACGACTTTCGCAATATTCTTCGGAGTATTGAGACCTTGATGACCACGAATAGACCTGGTGATGACGTACCAGCGGACGAAACCGATAGCGACCAAATTAGATACACTACAGCATACGCTGGTGGACATAACTCCAGCTGCAATTGCACAGATGATCTCGGGAATCGGGTACCTTCCCGTTTGACTTAGGAGACCGGCGATCTGGAATGTTATACTAAAACACGTCAAAATGTCAGCGACAGCGAGATTGACCACCAAGACGTTAGTGACCGTTCGAAGCTTTTTCGTGGTGATGACGGAGACGATAACAAGAGTATTGCCAAAGAGGCCGATAATTGCCAAACCCGCTAGGACTGATGCAACGATAACTCGGTGATGGAAAGCTATAGTTGGTGCTTCTACAGGAGATTGCGGACTTGCTTCCATCGTTGGCGAATTAAAATAAGACTAATGGGATTTTTACGTTATCAAATCAATATGTCTATCTGTCTTGTAGGCGATTTTGGGCTTTAAAACTTCTTACTAGCTAGATGACTGATGGTGTTATTTTGTGAGTGTCCAAAAAATTGAAGGCGTCTTCCAGTGGTCAATAACACAGTTGATGTCATTCAAACATTGATATGAATCGCAAGAATGTACGTGATCAGCAGCTGACACAGAAAGTGGGGATTGCATCTGATCAAGTCAGCATTTATATTATCTGTATTATTTTTTGCCACATTTATAATCATGACATTTTTAAAATTCGTTATGCGCGAAAAACTATTGACTTATTGTAGATAATATATTCTGAATGACATTCTACGTTTCAATTAAATCTAAATCAGTTGTTGCCAACTGTTCGGTTCTATGATTTTTCAAGATTTACTGCCATGAATTAAAGATATCACGGTAGGATGAATCTGCGACCGAAAAGATATTGTGTGTCGGGTTCATTTGATGAAAAGTTAGAGCTTCATTAAACTTCCACCAAGCCATTATCAAACAATATGCACATATATAGTGGCGCAGAAACAAGAGAGGGGAAGGAAAGGGAGGGGAAAAGAAAATGTTATGACCCCCCCCCCCCTACTCCCTCTCGCCAATCAATGGCTTTTAAAATTTGCATCTCATCCACCGAGTATGACCGGTGTCGTTCCCCCGACACCACACACACACACACACACACACACACACACTCACGCCACACAAAAATACAGTACCAGTGCCCCCACAATGTCTAGACCCGCGCTATGTCACTACAGAAACCAGTGAAATCAAGCATCATGTAAAGCTGTGCCTATTATGATTACATCCGCAAGACATTTTTCTTTGTTCTATCGCGATTCAGATCAAAATATTTATGGCTTCGAATCAAACCATCGTGTATTCAATAAAAGAAGATCTACGTGGATTGGGAAATTATGCCTGATTCAGGTAGGAATATATTATATTTCTAAAATCGTTTTTCCCTTTCAAACATACTTTCTCTTTCAACTGAATGTTCAGTTCTATAGTAAAAATTCTTCAAAGTCATTGTATTGAAACAGAGGAAACCGACCCCCAAGTTATAACTTTACTTATTCTGAGAGATTTATTATATTATTGCCCATAAATCTAAAAGATTCCCCACCAAAGTGTATGAGAGAGGTATAAAGCAGAAATAAAGTACAGTTTCTCAGCACGACATGGGCATCGCCATTTTCTTGATAATGTGACGTACTATGCGAAGTCGTTTATTAAATAAATGTACCAAATTTATGGATGCTTCTTTCCCAGACATGTGTGGTGATGAAGCATTTCATTCACCTGCTATTATTCTTTGTACTATAATTACCAGAACGCAAATTACATAAATAAGTTAGTGCACTTCTGGGGTGAAGGTTTCTCATAAATGAAATAGATTTGTCAACTGCTATAGTGTAGTATTTATAAATGAATGTTGTTACAATTGTGCTCCTTTTATTCATTTTTCACCTAATATCATTTCTATCATCTCAGTTATTATTTTTTTTAGTGAAAAGTAAAGGTTTCGTTATTGATTTAAAAATTCTTTCCAACTAAAGCTGGGTGCATGTTGCATGATACATTTACACTTCAACAGGTACGTCACATTTTAAGAAAATGGCTGCGCCTATATCATGCTGAAAGGCATCACATCATGCCAGGAATATCTTCATTAATATATATCTTGTACATTTTCGTAAGGAATAGTGTACATCAAAGGGCAGGAATACATCTCATTTTTCAGAATACCTACACTTATTCTTTGGGTTTAGGTTTCCTTTGAAAACGTGCGCACCGAGGGCTTTACAAACCTATTTTTTTAGTTGGACATTTTTCTTCGGCACACATACCCAGAATGTATTAATTATAGAATATTCAAAAACATTCTTTGCCAACAAAGTTACCTTACCGATTTCAATAAAAAAAGATCGACTTTCTCTTTATATATTTTGTTGAGGAATTCATCGACTACCAGTAGTCTTAGGTAGATCTGAACCTCGTGAAAGAAACCTGAAACCTTATTCACTATGTGACATACAATCAATTGGTGATGAATTTCTAGGTTTATTCACTTAGTGCCTTCTTTGCTAAAGAAAGAAAATACGATCTTCAAAACAACTACACTGAACGTCTAGATACCCTTAAAAAAAATCAACTCTTTAAATGTACAAGAAGAGAAAAAACACCAGAACACTCGTTCCAATTTTGTAAAATTATGTAAGAAAATTTTCCCTTTTCTTTTAAACCCATTTTCCGCATTCGCATCATTTTATTTTAAACAAATTACTAGGAAAGTTTCTGTGCAATATAACATTACTTGAACGCCATTGTTCTCCTTGTTTTAAATACTACAGAATTAGTTGTATCATTAATGCAGATGAAAACTTTCATGATACTTTTTTTTCTTTGTCAGTCATTGGTTTTTGTTTATTTTTGAAAAGTAATTTATTGAGTTATCTATTCATCATGAATTTCTATATTAATTCATTCATCCAATCCTTTTTTCTTCAATTACTCGATCATTTATTTAAAGCCTGTTTGCCTAGTTGTTATTTGGTCGTTCCTATTGTGACAAAAGAAAAATCAATAAATTCCATGTAATTTGTCCCAAAGTGTTTAACTAATAATCGATTGAAAAAAAATCGAAAGTGTATGATAACGATTGCATGAAGCTCACCAAAGGTACAACTCCATCCTGTACAATTTTGATCTAAAATAGTGGTATTTCTTAGAAATGTTTTGTTAATTGTGAGAATATCACGAATAAGAAAGGCCTCACAGCAATCGATAAATGATTTAGGCCTATGCTAATACTTAACGATGTACCAAATAAGAAAAGACCCTGACAAACACTCTGTATTACCTGCAATTGGAATTCTTTGTAATCAGTTTGAGACACGCTCGAGAGGTCTGCGACGACGGCAAAGGATTCTCTTGAAAGCCTCTTGAAAGTTAGGATGCTTCAGACCATAAATGATCGGATTGACCACGCTGTTCGCCATCAAGATCATGTAGCCATATAAGGTGGACAGGCTTGCACCAGGAATTACGAAGTTCACGCTTGACCCTACAAAGCAAATCATGAAGAGGCAGACAACAATGAAAACATTCTTTGTGATCTCGATCTCCTTTTGGTTGATGGCTTTGATCATGGGTGAACGAGAATCTTGGGATGTAGATGGAGATGCCATGTTCTTTTGTGCCTCTGCTGAGCTTGAACCGGTAGCTTTATCATCTGCAAACTTGTTTCGGAACTGCTTATTGTGTTGCAAAACGTGGCGCAAAATCAGTCCGTAAAACGTCAGAGTGAGTACCAGGGTAGTAATGATGACAGCTCCCTGAAACAAGATATTAACGTAGGCCAGTGGGTTTGTATCGGACAAAGTGCATAAGCCGTAGTATCTGTAATAACCGAAAGTCCCTACTCCTAGAGCAGGAGGTATGATCATGAGTGCAAGTGACTCCATCCAGATGATCAGCACGACTTTCGCAATGTTCTTCGGAGTATTGAGACCTTGATGACCACGTATAGATCTGGTGATGACGTACCAGCGGACGAAACCGATAGCGACTAAAGTAGATGCACTACAGCATACGCTGGTGAACCCAACTCCAGCCACAATTGCACAGATGATCTCGGGAATCGGGTACCTTCCCGTTTGACTTAGGAGACCGGCAATCTGGAATGGTAAGAAGGAACACGCCAAATTGTCAGCGAAAGCGAGATTGACAACCAAGATGTTTGTGACCGTACGAAGCTTCTTCGTGGTGATGACGGAGAAGATGACAAGAGTATTGCCAAAGAGACCAATAATTGTAAAAACTGCTAGGACTGATGCAACGATAACTCGATGATGTAAAGCTATAGTTGGTGCTTCTACAGGAGATTGCGGACTTGCTTCCATCGTTGCCGAATCAAAATAAGGCTTGTGGGATTTTTACGTTATCAATTCAATATGTCTATCTGTCTTGTAGGCGATTTTGGGCTTTAAAACTTCTTACTAGCTAGATGACTGATGGTGTTATTTTGTGAGTGTCCAGAAAATTGAAGGCGTCTTCCAGTGATAGATAACGCAGTTGATGTCACTCGGACATTGATATGAATCGCAAGAATGTACGTGATCACTAGCTGATAACAAAAGTGGGAATTGCATCTGATCAAGTCAGCATTTATACCATCTGTATTATTTTTGCCACATTTATAATCATGATATTTTTAAAATTCGTTATGCGCGAAAAACTATTGACCTATTGTAGATAATATATTCTGAATGACATTCTACGTTTCAATTTAATTTAAATCAGTTGTTGCCAACTGTTCGGTTCTATGATTTTTCAAGATTTACTGCCATGAATTAAAGATATCACGGTAGGATGAATCTGCGACCGAAAAGATATTGTGTGTCGGGTTCATTAGATGGAAAGTTAGAGCTTCATTAAACTTCCACCAAGCCATTATCAAACAATATACACATACATAGTGGCGCAGAAACAAGAGAGGGGAAGGAAAGGGAAGGGAAAAGAAGATGTTATGACCCCCTCCTACTTCTTCTCGCCAATCAATGGCTTTTAAAATTTGCATCTCATCCACCGAGTATGACCGGTGTCTTTCCCCCGACACCACACACACACACACACCACACACACACACATGCACTCACGCCACACAAAAATATAGTACTAGTGCCCCCGCAATGTCTAGACCCGCGCTATACCACTACAGAAACCAGTGAAATCAAGCATCATGTAAAAGCTGTGCCCATTATGATTACATCCGCAAGACATTTTTCTTTGTTCAATCGCGATTCAGATCAAAATATTTATGTCTTCGAATCAAACCATCGTGTATTCAATAAAAGAAGATCTACGATGATTGGGAAATTATGCCTGATTCAGGTAGGAATTAATGATATTTGTAAAATCGTTTTTCCCTTCCAAACATGCTTTCTCTTTCAAATGAATTTTCAGTTCTATAGTTAAAAAAAAAATCAAAGTCATTCTATTGACTCACTTAACATGAAAACGTGCGCACCGAGGGCTTTACAAACCTATTATACGATTTGAAATTTTGTTTTGGCACTCGTACACAGAATGTATGAATTATAGAATATTTAAAAACATTGATCTGAACCACGTGAAAGAAACATGAAACCTTATACACTATGTGACATACAATCAATTGGTGATGAATTTCAAGATTTATTCTATAAGTGCCTTTTTTGCTAAAGAAGAAAATACGTTTTTCAAAACAACTACACTTAAAGAACAAATACCCTTAAAATGAATCAACTCTTTAAATGTACAAGGAAAGAAAAAAAAACACCAGAAAACTGGTTTCAACCTTGTACAATTATGTAAGAATATTGTCCCTTTTCTTTAAAACCCATTTTCCGCATTCGCAGCATTTTATTTTAAACAAATTACGAGGAAAGATTCTGTCCAGTATAACATTAATTAGACGCCATTATTCACCTTGTGTTAAATAAAACAGAATGATTTGTATCATTAATGCAGATAAAAACCTTTATGATATATATATATATATTTTTAGTTATTGGTTTATTCATTTTTGGAAATTTATTTATTGAGTCATCTATTCATCATGAATTCTTTATTAATTAATTTATTCAAATCTTTTTTCCTCAATTAACCGATCATTTATTTATAGACTGTTTGCATACTTCTCAGTTGATCGTTCCTATTGTGACAAAAGAAAAATCCGTACATTTCATTTAATTTGCCCTAAACTGTTCAACTAAAAGTCGATCGAACAAAATCGAAAGTGTATGATTTCGAATGCATGAAGCTCACCAAAGAAAATACACAAGTTAAAATCCTCTACAGGAAAAAAAAAAAAAAAAAAAAAAATATATATATATATACAATGTAATGAGGCATCAATTACGTTAACATTTTGAGGGTTCCACAAGGAAGTTTTCTCGCCCCATTCATATTCTTCTGTATCTGAATGTCTTGTTTCACCATGCACATCATTTAGCGCAACGTGCAAAATGTTACTTTTTAATTCTCCCAATAAATGTAATCAACAAATCAATGATTATTACAGCTAAACTCATCCGACTAAAAAAAAAAATATATATATATTGACCATGAGCAAATTGAAATGGGGGGAAAAGGGCAACGCGCCTTGTTAAAGGTCACTATACTTTTGAGCGCATATATCCCCTTGATTTATTTTTTTGAAGAAAAAAAGAATCCTTCCGTGTAACCAAAAAATAATTATCTTGGTTACCCTGATCACCTTTTCTACATTAAAGATACTATGTGCCTCTTGCAGCGAACATCAAATTCTGTAGAACCTTACAGGAATTGTTAAATATGTAATGTATGTCCTATCTGTGAAATTTAAGCATTTAATTTAGCAGTGTCCTAGTATTCAAATAATGCAAACAAACCAGTTTAACCACTAGACTTCACTGTCAGACAATAGTAAGTGACTGACCGACATTTTTTTCTTTGGTCATAACATACATAAAAGATTAACTTGAGTTCTAGTAAAAAAAAAGAAAATTAATTATCACAGAATCAAACGAAACTAACACTGAATATTCAAGATTACAAATAAATGTCATTTGCCAAACATTTATGGTAGAAAATGTATACTGGCTGAGTAATGAGCATATAAAGATAAGGAAATCAAGGTATACTAGCCCAGACACCATTTGTGTAATCCCATATACCTCTTTCTGTGTACAGTGTTTGTTACTTTACCAAGACTGGGCCAAATTTATTATGATTTTGATGACTCCAGAACCTTGCAGTACACACCAATACTTACATGCTACGTGATCAACTTTTTCTGATCCATTCCACAACTTTTCTTTCACAATGCAATCGCATGACCAGAACTCAACTGTATCTTTAAAGTAGCTGTAACAGGTTCATGAGCATTTGCCTACATCAATAACCCACTACTTGTCATGGCCAAAATTAAACTGATTGAATCTCTGTGCATCACAAAACGAACGACCATTCGGTAAAATGGTATGAAAATCAGACTATTACATAGGAAATTGCAATCACTTAAGTCGATTCGACAACTAATGGTCGTTATTTCCTATCTAAAGCCACTTTCAAGCCCTTTCGTTTTGAGGGAAGTTCTAAATTAGTATTGTCTTTCAAATTAACCTTTTCATTTTTGGGGCCTGCAAATGGGACATAGTACCTGTTTTGTGTCTCTACCCGCTAATAAAACAGATTGGTATTTAAATAGATCTGTATCTAATGAGACAACACTAATTCTATGAATTTAATTCTCTCAAAACTAAACACCACATTCATTCTTACAAAACCGAAATTCATTACGTGATAACATTCAAGATGTGCTATCCTTGGATAATTCAACTAAGTATATGTTTAAGAAACCAAAATTCTACTTCGTATAATCCAACACTATTATGATATCTTTTCTTATAAAATATTACAAATATTGATGTCTGTACTTCTTGCCTTGTATTTTTATTAATATTCATTTTAGAATTTCGATCTGCAAGTACTAGCTATTGTATTGTATTATTATGATAGTGTGAATATACATATTTTCGTTTACTAGCAGATCTTTGGTTCCATAATTCTAGTTAATCTTTGCTGTACAATTGTTGTGTTTTACAGGATCATATTTATAAATTATTCCCCACCGATTTTGTTTTCCCATCAAAATACGTTTTAGTAAATATGTAGAAGAATAAATATATAAATAAACAAATCTATGAATAAATGAAAGAGTGGATCAATAAGTTAAAAAAAATGATTAATCAAAGTCTCAACACAATAATGAGGTAAGCCCATGATTTTTTGTACATAAAGGACTAGTACACTATGTTGGTAAAAATTGAAGGAATTAAAAAAAAAAGGGAAAATAGCTTCCCATTCAACCCCCCCCCCTCCCCCCAGATACCTATGGAGGTACAACTCCATCCTGTTAAATTTGATCTAAAATAGTCGTAATTCTTAGAAAAAAATGTGTTAATTGTGAGTATATAACATAATTATAATTCTAAACGACGTACCAAATAAGAAAAGACCGTGACAAACACTCTGTATTACCTATAATCGGACTTCCTTGTAATCAACTTGAGACAAACTCCTGCGGTGCGCGACGACAGCAAAGGATTTTCTTGAAGGCTTCTTGAAAGTTGGGATGCTTCAGGCCGTACATGATCGGATTGACTACACTGTTTGTCAGCATGATCATGTAGCCATAGAGGGTTGACACACTGCTGCCAGGTATGATGAAGTTCACGCTGGACGCCAAAAAACAGACGATGAAGAGACAGACGACTGTGAAAACATTCTTAGTGATCTCGATCTCCTTTTGGTTGATGGCCTTGATCATCGGTAGAGGAGAATCAGATGTAGAAGCCTTGTTCTGATGCCCCTCTGTTGAGCTTGCAGAGGTATCTTTGTCGACCGCAAACTTGCCACGGAATTGCTTATTGTGTCGCAAAACATGGCGCAGAATCAGACCGTAAAATATCAGGGTAAGCATCAGGATGGTGGCGATGAAAATGCCTTGACATGCGACATAATACAGGGCCATTCTGGTATAACCAATGAAAGCACACATGCCGTAGAATGAGGAATAACCTAGCCTCCCGATTCCTAGAACTGGGGGTAAGACCATGAACGCAGCTGACTCTATCCAGATGAACACAGCCACTGTGGCGATTTTCTTCGGGGTATGGAAACCTTGATGGCCGCGGATAGATCTGGTAATGACGTACCTTCGGATGAATCCGATGACAACAAGGGTCGAAGCGCTACACACCAGGCAGGTGTGAAGCACAGCTGCAACAGTAGCGCAAACGCCCTCAGGGAGGGGATAGCTTCCCGTCTGACTTAAAAAACCTATGACCTGAAATGGCAAGCAGGCGCACGTCAAGAAATCAGCGATGGCGAGATTGACGACCAAGATGTTGGTGATCGTACGAAGCTTCTTCGTAATAAGGACGGAGATGATCACGAGAGTGTTGCCAAAGAGACCAATAATCGATGCTCCTATCAGGATGGATGCTACAATCACTCGATGATAGAACGCTATCGTAGCTATTTCTGTGGCGGTTCCTTCGGTTGCCTCCATCGTTAGGTAATGGAAATCAAGCTTATTTACGTTGTAAATGAAATTGTGCTCATCTGAATGAGACGAATTGCTCTTAAAACTTAATGAGAAATGGCCCAAGATCGGATCGTTTATAAATATCTAAACGAGATTCATTTTGCATTGAGAGAGCAACAAAGTTCATGTGTCACATGATCTCCAATACGAACAGTTTTAAGTAAGCCAATTGGCGATTCGGATATGCGGGCAGTTTTTTCACGCGTAGGCGTTTTTCAGTTTTATCCCAGCTCTTAGATTCCTTTGAACTCTTTGAAGCTATTTTGTTTTGTTTTCGGAAGATTTAGAAGTTTTGATAACCTTAGATTATGATTGGTTCCCTACTTTTCGCTAAACTACAGATCCACTAGTTCCAATTTTTTCGTTTGAAATGACCTTTCGAGATTGATATTAACGAAGCAAATTGATCACGGTACAGTGAACCAATTAGCGGTCAGAGTTTTTTGACTGATGTAATCATGTAGAAAAATCATTCCTTCCACCGATCCATACTACTGTATACACAACACTTAAGACGAGGCTGTATTTTTTATTACAGAGGTTTACATGTTATGAAAGGAAGCTGTGATATTGAACATTCATCCGCAAGATATGTCGTTTAATTCAATCCTGATTCAGAATCAAACACAAAGAATATGTATGAGTTGCACAATTTTCAAAGTCAGAGTACTTCATTTTTTTAAAATTTATTTCCTTCATCTTTTTCTTTTTCTCCCTTTTATTTTGTAATATCCCTTTCATCTTCATAATACAAATGCAAAGATTCTAAAGGTCTGGCAACTGCATATGCAAGTACATGCCACAAACATGCAATATTTCATTTGTTATTTTTAAAGGTGATTGCATGCCTTTAGTTACAGAAACATCTCATTTTGGCCATAAGCTGACATCGAATAATCGGCTCATTGCGTCCGGTCGGGTGGTCGCGTTACAAGACCTTTTATGAAACGAAAGCGGAAGATCACGCGACCTTTCGTAGATTTGCCTTAGTGTTTTCACAAAGTGTAGGGTGAATTGGACTAGACAATTTGTAGATCAGCGGGGTATCTCACAAACATTACCTCCGCCATTTCGTGAATATCTAATGAGACACGAAAGGTCGGGTAACGCGACCAACCAACCCCGGGCGCGATGACCCGATGATTCGAGGTAAGCCGGGCCCAAATGAGGTATTTTGCGGTGTGAGAAGAATCAACAGAAGTGCGTTTGCCAGTGTTATAACTATTATAATGTTTTTTGTTTTACATGTGTTTAAATCATTTTTAATTGAATCAAACAAACAGCAGAGTATACAATAATTTCGCCTCATCACATATCCTATAAAAGGAACAGTTTGATATTTTGTATACATATATATATATATATATGCAAAATTAAATGATAATAATAATTGTAATAAAAATAAATCAATAAAAATAATAAAGAAAATTGTGAGACATTAATGATAGGAAGTCTTACATAAATGTTAAAAGCATGATGATATAGCCTAGATCAGTATTACTCGGGGACAGGCGCGTACACAGGGGGGGGGGGGGGGAGGGTTTGGGGGGTTAAACCCCCCCTTTGGTATTTGTATGTGTGTAACCCCCCCCCCATAACCCCCCTAAAAAAAACCCTTTGGATTTTTTTTAATATTTTTTTATTTTAAATTATTTAAAAAAAAAAAAAATTATCCCCATGGCTGACCTAAAAAAGGTGACCTTACCCCCCCCTCAACGGAGCAAAATGTCAAATTTTCAAATTTCGAGACCAAAAAAAAAAAAAAAGTGTCCTCTTACCCCCCCCCCCCCCCCCCCCCCCCCCCGGTTATTCAGCGGCTGGCTGAGTCGTTGCGAAATTTTCGGCCCGATTTATAAATGTTAAAACCCCCCCCCCCCCCCTTGACAAAATCCTGCGTACGCGCCTGCTCGGGGAAGTAACTGAATAACATTTGCTTAGGGATAACATGGACATTTATATTAAAAATCTACAATAAAAGTGGTAGTGAGAGAATTTTGTACAATCAAAGAAATATAACTTTCTCATAACTAATCTGATTTCCTTAAACATTCCTCTTTTCATCTGGTCTTTCTGTTTTTGTTGAAATCAAGTTATTTTCGGATCGAGGTTGGCCTTTCAGAAAACAAAATGCGTAGTGCCTGTGGGATTCATCATCAATATCCTTTTTTGTTTTTTTTAATACATGACAAAATATTTCATACTGAAATATAAAACGTGAAAGGTACTTAAGTAAGAAAAGTCATTTGCTTGAAGTGGCAATTTCTCATCTGGAAGCAGATACTCCTTTTATTCGAAAATGATTTTAACATAAAACCCGTCTGCGCATGTTACACAAATACGGTCACTCAGAAGAGTTACTCCCTATATACCCAGATCAGATGGAGAAAAGAACGGTATGGACAGAGCCCAATCTCATCTCCCTGCTCATACCTTGATAGGTTGCTAAATGTATATTGACGTATACCATGACTGTGTGTCTATTATTGTCTGTACTAGTCTCTTCATTTAGTTTTCCCTCTCTGTCATCCTTCTTCCCCCTCTATCTTCATCTCTCTCTTTCTCTCTCTCTCCCTTTCTCTCTTTCTTTTATACAACTCTTCTTTTGTCTCTTTATCTTATACAACTCTTCCTTTCTCCTCTCTCTACCTTTCTCTCTCTCTCTCCTTTTGACTCTTTCTCTTATGCAACTCTTCCCTTCTCCATCCTCTCCCCTCTTTCTTTTTCTCTCTTTCTCTAATACAACTCTTCCTTTCTCCTCCCTCTCCCCCCTCTATCTCCCCTCTCACTCTCTCTCTCTCTCTCCCTTTCCCTCTTTCTCTTATACAACTATTCCTTTGTCCCTTTCTCTTATACAACTCGTCCTTTCTCCTCCCTCTTTCCCTCTCTATCTCCCCTCTCTCTCTCTCTTTCTCTCTCTCCCTTTCTCTCTCTTTCTCACTCCTTCTCTCTCTTTTTCTTATACAACTCTTCCCTTCTCCTCCCTCTCCTCTCTCTCTCTCTCTCTCTCTCTCCCTTTCTCCCTTTCTCTTACACAACTATTCCTTTGTCTCTTTCTCTTATACAACTCTTCCTTCTCCTCCCTCTCTTTCCTCTATCTTTCACTCTCTCTCTCACCCCTTTCTCTCTTATACAATCTCTTATACAACTCTTCCTTTCTTCTTCCGCCCCGGCTCTTTCTTTCTCACTCTCTCTCTCTCTCTCTCTTTCTCTTATGCAACTCTTCCTTTCTCCTCCCTCTCTTTCTCCTCGTTATCTTTCTCTCCTTCTCTCTCTTTCCTTCTTTCTCTCTTACTCTTCCTTTCTCCTCCCTCTCCTCCTCTAATTTTCTCAATCTCAATCAAATTCTATACAACTTTTCCTTTTTTCTCCCTCCCCCTCTATTATTTTCCTTATATTTCTTTTTATATCTAGACACATATATCTGTTTCCTTTTTTTTCTCAATGAATTTTACTTTTGCGTTTTCTACTTTCTTTCCCTTCTAAAGAAAAGTTAGCAAATTTGATTATATTATAAATTATGTTAATTATGGATCACATTTATATACCATGCCGAATCACTTATCATTCCCCTTCCCCCTTATATGTTCGCTAGAGTGATGTTTTGTATTTAAATATGGATTTGGTTTTTATTTGTAAAACATTTGTACAATTAAGTCTAGGCTGCGACGGAGAAAGATTTAAAATCGATATACCATCAAATAAAATTAATAACATGGCTATTGAGAAGACGATCTTTTTCTTTTAAGTTTTATAGTGCGTTACATTAGAAAGTGACTTTACTCTGTTAGAAAAACTCTTTTAATTTTCGGAATAGAATTATATCACAATTATATAAGCTGGTATATACACACTCTTGGACACAGACTTCAATACCTCGTGTCTTTTCCCCTTTCTAATAGCTGACCGATGAGTAGTACACTTCTTTATGAAAACCCGATCCGTTTGTCCTATGTCAAAGTCGCTCTACTGGAAGAGACGTTGCTCTTTTGAAACAAAGAAATTGTTAATGGTTGGAACAGGGTAACATATATAATCTGGTATGAACGCACCCTTAGAAATATATTCCTTTGCTCGTAATAATAGAAGCAATCAGTTCACCTCGAAAAATTCATCTCTAGAGCTTTCCAATCTGCCTCTCTTCGTCTCCCCTCAATTATAATCTTTATGCTCATCTTGATTACTGAATACAACAATAATGGAGCTCTCACCATTCATTGGGAAAAACAGAATATTCACTAAATGTTTTTTGATTTTTATGACAAATGACAAATACCAGATACCCAATTAGATTCTTGACTATACACGATCTCCGAGGCGAATAGCAATTTGATGAATAGTCGTGGTATTTACTGGAAGCCAATAATGTGAAGGCCCTTTGTATCCATCCTTCTAATGGTTATATGTCTGTTTTTGAAGTAAAGAAAACCTACGAATGAGAAATCAAAGAATTATTTTTTAAAGGAAAACAGTATCCAGTTCAAGCCCCTCCCCCTCTTTTTGATGGAAAATACCATTAAAGTCATTTCAATATCGTTAATTCAGCTTGTCTATATATTGTTGCTTCTTCCGCTCAAATGTTGGCAAATGTCAATGTCGTTTTCACTGAAACAACTTTGCAAAGGTATTATGTTATTTTTTTGTCCAAATAACCAACCGGAGAGGAATTAACTCTTTCTTTGATTAAAAAAAGAATTCTCAAGGTAGAAGGTGAAATATCATAAATAACAAATAAAACAATTTATGAATATTTCAAAACTACATTTAGTATGGAGAATGTTTTTCGAGCGGAATTTGGCTAAAAGTGGTGTGGGGTGTGTGTTAAGGTGCGTATGTGTGAGGGGCGCATGCGCACTTCCTGATTTAAGTGAAGGGGAGGGAGAAGAGAGTCGATGTTGCATTGTTACAATGAGTGTGAAAGGTTGGAGGCTTATTTATATATTTCCTGATAGGTTTCCTTCTGTATCTGTTTTTCGACTCTCAGCTAATGCATTGACATATTTCTATTTTTATTATCATTTTTTAACGTGGTATAATTATTGGATTTTATTATGTTATAATGTATTAATCAACTAAAGCACCCGTGCTCAGAATTCATTTACCTTTCTCTGTATAATCATGTTGTATCAATCACATTTTCAAATGGAATGCAATTGAAGTTGAATTGAATCGAATATAAATTACAGGGAAAAGGTATGTGCGTATGATTTCATGAATTGAGTATTCCTCTTTTTTTTGTACAGGAACGGATTTAGACGGCACAACCAGCTCTTGCCCCCCTTATTTAATATTTACTTATTTTAGTCTTCTTTACAAAGAGTGGCCATTTCATGTTCGAAATAAGAGATACTTGGAAGTGAAGGCATTTTGGGAATCAATCCGTTCTAGGGTGTTTTTTTTTAAAAAGTAGGAGATTTGCCGCATGTCTTGTCTATACATACAAATCTTTCTCGGAATAATAAACCCAACTGATATACTTTAAGCACACAAAATATTGTTTACACATCATTGCTAAACAATCCCCCTTCCAATTGTTTTTAAATAAATTACTTTTGTGGAAGGAACATTCCGGTAGGTTTGTCGGATAAAACTGAACACAAACATAAATTAGTGCAAACACGTGGCAGCCGCCTTTAAACTGGGGATGCTGATTGATGCCCGGTGTCTCTCTAAAATGTTAGAACAAGTAAACGATAGATGATTAAATAGAAAGAAAAATAATAACTAACCCCAGGACCTCTTGAGCGCATTGTCAAGTATTATTCGTTTACGCCCTAATAAAATTAAGAAAAAAGAAATATTTCAGAGAGTTAAATAACTATGGCATCGCACATTACGACCATAAATGATGAGATTTGTATGGTTTCTATTGCCTTAGCACTTACTAACCATTGGAATGAGTTCATTTGAGTGAAAGCGAGAAAAAGGGACAAAGAGACAAACAAAATAAACGAATGCTATAAATGAGTTAAAAATATAGTCTATTTTAATTTCAGACTGGCCATTTGGTCAGTGGATTGTGACGTATCCATGGTGAACTCTCCTAATTTTTGTGTGCTGAAATATTATTGATTCATGGTTTCCACTAAAGCACCTCATGATCCGAAAAAAATTCTACAGACTGAAAAACTATGATACAGTTTCAAGATTGTGTGAACAGACCTACAGTTTAGTATACAATTATTTGGCAATACTGTTGGGTTTATTCTCCTCTTAAGACACTTTGTTTAGGAGGCTATGATGTATGTCCACCTAACACGCTAAATGCGTGGGATATTCATATATACATGTGGGCAGCATAAATAAACACAGGTCGCAATATCTGCCTTTTAAATACAATTCCCGCAGTACATGCCTTTACGAAACGCTCTCAGAAATAATAGAAAATACTAAGGTGGCAATCATCTCCTTGTACGCACTGAACAATGGATTTGAATTTAGCCTACACTCTTTTTGGCATTTCAAGCAGTGTAAGGAATAATTTTGCAAAATTTAGTTATCAAGTGTTTTCACGTTGATGACGGTAGCTCTAAGCAAGTCTGTTTAAAAGAAATTCATTGTATATTTTATATTTCATCGATAGATGGCTCTCTTGCATTTTTCGGATTTCGTTATATTGACTATCAGGCTCGTGATATTTAACAGGAGAGCCATAAGAATTCTTGATAAGTATTCCAACTTCTAATATTCTGCGCTCATGACCAGAAGAAAAGGACTTGATAACAAGATAGTGAAAGCGAGGTCAAAGTCTATTTACGGTTGTTGTGAGCCCCAAAAGTGAAAATAAATAAATTAGTATATAAAGATAAAATCTTTCGTCGGATTCGTTTGATTTCAGCTGATAACTTATTTATTTCTATAACAACTTTTTAAAAGCTACATGGTTATAATTATAAATGTATATTAAGTTAAAAAGCCAATTTCATTGATATTTATCGTGTTTACGTAATGCCAGTGTACTAATAGAAGTTATCAGACTAATATAGTTACTAACAGTCTAATTTCATGTGACAGCATTTCCTCTTTTGATTGAATATAGAAAAGGGAAGTGAAAAATAATTTACATCCCAGGCCAAGGATTTTAATTCCCTCGTGGAGTGGCCAAGTATCAGACAAACGACAAACTGTGTATTCAGTGTTTTCTGTGCACCACTGTATATAAGATTGACGAAACATCAGCAAATCTCAGTGACACTCTTTACCTTCTGAAAGAAGTGGAACAAAATGACGACATTTTATTTATTTATTTATTTATTCATACATGTTCACAATTTCACAATTCATTGGAGTTAACATCACATGAAACGGAATATAATATGACAAATCATTTTTAATTTTTACAATCCATTTTAATTGACTTCACATGAAAAAGAATATAACAATGTTTTATCTAAGACAAGTTGCAACTATTATACAGTTTAAAGAATGAACACACAAAGGTGATGAAACATAAGCAAATAGAGCTTGAATCGTTACAACACCTTTGATATATGATATATAACAAATAAAATCCCCAAAGGGTTGTGAACTATTTACACTATTTACAAAGAACAAGACAAAATAGAAGAAAAACAGAAGTATATTGTTAAGTCAAGTAAATATTAATGTTCGATATAATGAAAACTGATATATAAATTATTATCTAAGTAATATTTTACATCTGTGAAATGATATTACATTTGACTGATTTGAGTGCTCTTTTAAAGGAGTTTGGTGATTTTATATTTCGAAAATTATTAGATAGAGAATTCCATACATCTGGACCCCTATGTCTGACATACTCAACACGTTCCAATACAATTTTATTTTTCGCTATCCCAACCGGGTATTATTCTTCCTAATTTAGAAGTCAATGATTGACGAGATATATTAAAAAGGGAAATACACAAAAAAGACAATTTATTGCCAATCCAATGAATTTCGACAATTGTATGTTTATAAAATATATCGACACTTCTGATTGCTTTTCCTAGACGTGTTGGAATACTAATTATGCCCTGTAAAGATTTCCCTTATTTAAACCAAAAAAGTGTCAAATTCAATTTCTTAAGGACTTATAATTGACTTAACTCAAGGCTTACCTTCTAGTTCTATCATATAACATATCCATTTTAATTCAAAGTGTTGTAAGACTTATACGAGAGAATAGGGCAAAATTGTTCATATTAAAGGGTTCGATAAGGGTAAGGGTTCGATAAGGGTTCATTCACAAGCTGAGCTTCACTGGGGTCCCAAACCTATCATTCTTGTGTTCCTTGCTGTTATATCTTGTTCCATTGTTTATGTTTGATTTGGTTTGAATAAACTTGAACTTGAACTTGGATACCCTTGATAGGAGGCAAGCGAACCCCAGCATTCGAAGTTAAGTTTATAAAATGATTACAATAAGTTTCATGATGATGTGTGCGCCTATTCAGACGATTCTATCATTTGATTTGAAAATGTTCGTTTAGTAATTTTCCTCTTTTTAAAAATATTTATATACATTTTTTTTTTACCGCATCTGCATATTACGACAATGGAACCCAACTGAAAAGACCTTGTATTAAATTCAGAAAATCTCGTCCGATAGCATGGATCGGGTTCTATTACTGTCATGTTTAAACTGCGTTCTTTCCATCTGAATTTCATTTAAATTGTTAAAGGTAGTGTACCCCTTTTGCTGCAAACATCACATTCTGTAGGAGTTTGCAGGAATTTTGAATATGTCTCGTATGTCCTATCTGTGAAATGTAAGCGTTAGCAATGTCCTAGTATTGAAATTATGCAAGGAAAGGAAACCCGTTTACTTTCTAGACTTCACTGTAAGACACTATTGTGTGATTGACTGACTTCTTTTTTTCTTTGGTAATAACATACATAAAATGAGCTGTAAAGGTTACATGAGCATTTGTCCACACCAATTACTCACTTCTTGTAATGGCCGAAATGAAGCTGATTGAATCTTTGCGCAGCATAAAACGTACGACCATTCGGTACAGGTGTATGAAAATCAGACTATTTGATTAAACGAGCGCGCTCGCTAAACTCAATTCGACTGCCAACGGTCGTAGCTTTCCCACAAAATACTTTTCCAGGCCCTTTTGCTTTTGATGGAAGTTCTAAATTAGTATTATCTTTCAAATGCCTTTGAAATTTAACCTTTTAATTTGTTGGACTACAAATGGGACATACTATAGTATGTCCCTTTTGCAGCCAACATCACATTCTGTAGAACTTTGCAGGAATTTTGAATATGTCATGTATGTCCTATCTTTGAAATTTAAACGTTAGCAGTGTCCTTTTATTTAAATTATGCAAGGAAACCCGTTTACTTGCTAGACTCCATCGTCAGACACTATTGAGTGACTGACTGGCTTTGTTTGTCTTTGGTATTAACATACATAAACTGAGCTGTAAAGGGTACATGAGCATTTGCCTACATCAATTTTAGTTTAGTCTTTTCAGTACGTAATTCTGTATTTATTAACTTGCCATTTTTATTTTCTATGTCAAAATGCCGTTCATTCAAATCAGGTTCTGAGCATTCTAAAACTCATTTTAAAAGGTGCTGTATTTTAAAGCCAAAAATACTTTCTGTGTTGGTCTTGTTATTCATTTTACATATGCCAAAAAAGATGATAACAAACTAGTCTTTTACCATATAAAAGTGTTTCATTTACTTCGTTTGTTTAAACGCTTGACATCCCAATTATCTTTTAATTTTTTATGGAAAAAAAAGGGAAAAAATAAATAATACATTTTTTTAATCGGCCAAATATCAACCCAAAGCGTTTCAGAGTTGTGTAAAGGTCAATATGAATCAGCTTTTTCTCATCAAATTGGCCACAAAAAATTGTTTGTTTTCTACTATTTAATAATTAATACATAACAATGTATTTTGTTTACGTTATTGACTCAGGTTTTGTGCCTTTTTAAAGAGTGAGGCAAAGCAATACATAATCAAAATCTAATCGTTTGTGACCTCTTTGCAAGCTTTCGTAGCTTGTTATGTATGAAAATGAGTTCCTACTGGAATCTGGGATCACTGTGGTACGAAAAAATAAGACGCGCTCCGGACATCCGGACAAAATCAAGGTGTTGCTTTTGTGGTTCACGACGACAGCAAATGAAGACCTCTTGAAAGTTTGGGGTGTTTAGAGCATAAATGATCGGACCTACTACGCTGATGGCAGTACGAATCATTGCGGTATACGGGGTCGACAAACTGTCACCGGGCATGATGATATTCATGCTGCTGGCGATTAAACAGCACATAAAGACACAGACAACCGTGAAGAGATTCTTGTTAATCTTTATCTCCTTTTGGTTAATGGCTTTGATTATGGGTGGACGAGAACCGGAAGCTGCGTGCGGATGAATTATTACTCTTTTGTGCCGAAATCGAGCTTGAAGAGGTGAATTTATTATCGTCAAACCTGTCTCGTAACTTCCTGTTGTGATACATATCATGACGCAGAATTAGACAGTAAAATGTGAAGATTAGACATAGGGCAATGGCTATAGAACTTGAAGAATCAAGTAATAACAAGTCAGAGGGTTTGTGTCTTTTAAAGAACACATTCCGTAGTGCCTGGAGTACCCTCGAGTCCCAATTCGGAGAATGACCATAAAATAATATGTGGCGATACTTTTCGGAGTAGATGCCTTGACGGCCTTGACGGCCGCAGGAGATGATGGCAAGGGTCACAGCACTGAATCACATGGAGGTGTATCCCACCCCTGCCGCATTTCCGCAGATGATCTTGGGGACCATGTATACCTTCCAGTTCGACTGAGGAGACATAGACTCACAAATGGTAGGCAGGCACACAACATGAAATTAGCGAAAGCGAGATGTTGGTGATCGTACGAAGTTCTTGGTGATGATCACAGAAAGGATGACGAGGCCGTTAAAGAAAAGAATCAGTGCGAACACGATTAATATAAATGCAACAATGGCTCGATGATGGAAGGTACTACATACACCTCTGTTTCCATATACAGTGCGTCCCAGAAAAAACGAAACCGAGAATTATCGATGTTTTATCATAACTTAATCACATTATATAATAATCATTTCACAATATAATTGTATCCCACCCCTGCCGCATTTCCGCAGATGATCTTGGGGACCATGTATACCTTCCAGTTCGACTGAGGAGACATAGACTCACAAATGGTAGGCAGGCACACAACATGAAATTAGCGAAAGCGAGATGTTGGTGATCGTACGAAGTTCTTGGTGATGATCACAGAAAGGATGACGAGGCCGTTAAAGAAAAGAATCAGTGCGAACACGATTAATATAAATGCAACAATGGCTCGATGATGGAAGGTACTACATACACCTCTGTTTCCATATACAGTGCGTCCCAGAAAAAAACGAAACCGAGAATTATCGATGTTTTATCATAACTTAATCACATTATATAATAATCATTTCACAATATAATTGATAAATCACACATATTTGGAAAACTTACATTCTCCTTTTTCATTTAATGCAACTCATATGATGCATATTTCACGCACGAGTGAGTCAAATGAATTTGAAGATAGGAAACCAAAAAGTCTTTTGGCGGACGGTATCTGAATTTCAAGGAGAAAATCACATTTCTAAAAAGATTAGTTTCTGCCCTTTCATATGACACCTCAATCAGGAAAAATGAGCAAGGAATGAAAAAGTTCTGTTTGTTTAAAGTAGTGCTTGCATTTCCATTATTTCATCAAACGAATTATTTTTCTCTGGCTGCCTGCCGTTGCAACGAACCGAGTTGACAAAAGACTTAACTCCGTTTCTTTGACAATCAGCCGTAGACGAAAGACTTCATGCATGGTTGATTGTCAACGAAACGAAGTTAAGTCTGTTGTCAATTCTGCTGTCAGAACTACGAGAAAAAAATTGTAGTTGAATGGTTGTACCTTGAAATTTTGCTTTTAATCGCTTCCGATTCTATTTGCCACGGACGAAGTTTCCAGACCTCTCTCCTTTGCTTTGTGAACTTATTGAATTTTAATAGCCATAAAACACGAATAAATCCCCGTCACTGAATAATTTAAGATACCATTGTTATCAGTTATCATTGCATATGGTTTGAAATAACTTTCAAGAGAGATAATGATCATTCAATTACCGGAGTGTGCATGTCAAAAAAGACTATGTGCATCGAAGAAAGCTAAATTTATTTCGCTATATGACGTAAAACCAGCCAAGCATTTTCTATTTTTCTTTATATTATCTATTTATATGAATATCTCTCTCTGTCTCTCCCCTGTCTCTCTTTCTTTCTTTCCATTTCTCTACCTCTGTCTATCAATCTCTATCCATCGACCCCTGTATTCAAAGTAAATCTCTATTGTTTTACCTTGGCTATATCTCTTCCTATTTCGCTGTGTCATTGTCTCTTTGTCCTTAATTCACCGTGACTATGAGCATGTCTTTTTTTAATGGTTGACATGAACAGTTATGAGTAGCCTCGCGAGGGCTTCACCAAATACCCAGCTGAGCTCTGTAAAGGCCAATATATAATTAATTATGTTTATCAAATCATAAAAAAAGATGATGAGCATTACTTTCTTCGTGACATTTCCTTCCTCCTTGAAAATATTAATTAGTTTGCTTGCTAGAGAAACGGCAAATACTTAAAACTCAATCGAAAGACTATCGACGGCAAACACACCTCAGATAATGCATTATTCATCCTTTTCTAAATGTCCTTTGTCAAATTAAAAACGTTAAAAGGAGATATTTTAAAATAAATTTGAAAGAAAAAGTTTGTTCATAGGCCTATAAACATATCATTTCAGATGTGTGCATTAGTGCATTTTATTATCTTTTTCATAAATATAAGGAGCAGTTCAAGAAAATCGATTATCCTTGTAAATTAAAACGAAAGTTGACTTTTAAAATACAATTGTAAACCCTTAATTTTGTATCTTTTTTATTGCACATTTGTCTACCTAAATTCGGCACCGAATCCATTACGTCATATATTTATTTGTATCGTTTAGTATCATACATGCTAAAACTGTTTTGATGGTGAACGTTTCAGAGACTGGTGCCACTGCCCTCACAAACATGTGTTGTGAACACATTTTTATCCAAATCTGGTTATTATCTTTTAATCTACATAACGTGCCGAATGCTGTGGTTTTATTAAACATTACATTAAACATTACATTAAACATTAAACATTTACAAACAAAATATTCGAAACAAAATTTTTGATAAAATCTTCTTTTTCACTGTTTAAAGTGATAGTTGAGTTCTGTTTTCAGACCGCAAATGACTTCAAAGTGCATGGTTGTTGCTCTTATTCTTATCTATGACGTTTCTAATGCCCTTTTAGGACCTACAATTGATATGAAGGTAATTTTAGACCCCCAAATGTGTGAAATTTAGCCAAAACGATCATACCAATACGGTAACCGTTAATTGATTAATTAATTAAAAAAAACAATACATGGGCCGGGTGGTTGTGAGTAATATAAACAATACGAAAAAGTCAACAACATAAAGCCAACATCAGCATTGACTTAAATACGACGTAAAAGGCGCTATTTCGTTTTTTTCGACGGCTTTTTCAAATTATTGAATATTTGTGGTGGTACACAAGTATTCGAAATCGTTATATTTATGTATATTTAAGCCGTCTCTGAACCGATTTTGATCAAACAAAGATTTTGAAACTCATTGTTTTATTATCTCACACACAAAACAAAACAAATTGTGTAGCGCCCTCTGCAACAGAACTCCACTATCCCTTTAAAATATTTTCGCGAAGATCTTAACTCGCTCACTCACTTAGCTTGTACAAACATATATGTGAATCATTTTATTGTGTCGTGGACGAGTGGATATGTCACCGGACTGTGGATCACAAGGTCCGTGATTCAAGTCCCACCGCGGCACTAATGTCCTTTGACAAGACATTGATCTACATTTGCCACTCTCCACCCAGGTGTTAAATGGGTACCCGGTAGAATGCGAAAGCTAATGTGCTTAGATTAGCAAGCGTGCGCTTGTACAAAGGGAGTGGAGAATGTGCATACATTGTGTGCGGGTAAGGCTGAATCCGATGACCGGGGTAATCGTAAGGCGCTTTGAGAGGGCCTTCGGTCTTGAAAAGCGCTATATAAGAACTAGCTATTATTATTATCATTGTTTGATCATTCATTCAATCATTTTTTTGTTCAAATACCCAATCATTTGAATACAGACTGTTTGCCTATTTGTCTGTTTGCTTTTTTTCCCGTTTTTGTTTGTACATGTTCACAAATGGTGTACTTCGAATACTATGTAATTTTTGCTTGTTTACAATAATATCTGTTATTTGTACATATGTGATTGTTTTCGCCAATACCCTGATTATGAGTGACAGAAGAATAAGTGACATTGTCATTGTCAATGTCACTCAAGAAACGAATTCCTATTATTTTCTTTTTTTACCCGCATTGGAAGTTCTTGAACGAGTAAGCTGCAAAGAGTTTAGTATATGTATCCGGACCAAAGTCCAATATATAGGCATTTAGAAATTTAGAAATTAATTTTCATTGTCAAAGGTTATACTGTGATGTCATGTCATGGACTTATTTCATAACTTCCACTTTGTGAACCTTCATAGTGACAAATATATGCAAAAACGTAAATGAAGATGCATCTAAAAATATAAAAAATTGAACAATTTCTGACAGAGTAAAAGAAATTTGTATGTATGTTAATATTGTGACTAGGAACAACGACCTACCATTATCGATAAACTGAAGAAAAAAAATAATGTCACCAGGCGGTCATTTTTTTCAGAAAACTGAAATAATTATGAGGAATAATTAAGATATGCCCTCGTGCATCGACTTCTTCTCCCATCCGATTCGCTATGATGATGATACAGATGAGGTACGAAGCTACGAGGCGAATTAAAATTATTCCTCGACTATTATTTATGAGAACGTAAATAATAATTGTCATCCACTGAAAATCCTAATTAGATGTTAGTCAGACTTAACAATACTTGTCATCCACAATCACTGACAGCACTGAAAATCATAATTCTCCCTTACATGACAAATCTTTTTATTGCATTTAATCGATAATGTTCGGTCGTTCCTATTGTGAAAAAAGAAAATTCAATAAATTTCATGTAATTTGTCCTAAAGTGTTTAATAATCGATCGCCAAAATCGAAATAGTATGATAACGGGACTGAAGCGCATCAAAAAACAAACACACAAGTCAATATGCTCTAGAGGAAAAATAATCATATTGTATACCATGTGTGAAGGCATCAGTCATGTTAACAGTTTGAGGGTTCCACAAGGAAGTCTCCTCGCCCCCATCATATTCTCCTTGATTAAAAACCGATGTATCTGAATGTTTAAGTTCACCCTGCCGTAATTATCTGTGTCATTCGCGGCAATGTGCATGTTATTTTTTAATAATATCTCCAAAAAAATGTAATCAACGAAACAACGATAAGTAAAAGTCAACTCATCCGACTTTAAGAAAATATAAACACTGACCATTAATTGAACAGGGAAAAATGCACCGCGCCTTTTTGTGAGCGCACATATCGCGTTGATTAAAAAAAAATCCTTCTAAGTGACAGAAAATGGGTATTTTGATAGATCTGGATCCAATTAAGCATTGCTAATTCTCTGAATGTGATTCCCTCAAAACTAAACACCACAGTCATTCTTTCAAGACGCCTGAGCCATTGACTGGAATTCATTATGTGATAACATTCAAGATGCGCTTTCCTTGGATAATTCAACTATAAAGTATATGTTTAAGAAACCAAAATTCAAATTCGCATTATCCAACACTATTCTGATATGTTTTCTCATAGGATGATAAATTTAATGATATCTGTAATCATCGCCTTGTACTATGATTATCATTCGTATTAGAATTTCGGACCGTAAGTACTAACTATTCAATTGTACATTTTTATTTGTAAATGTTTATTGTGAATATACAAACTTTCTGTTACTAGCATTGGTTCCGCAATTATTATAAGTCGTTACTGTACATTGTTTATGTCTTGCAAGACCACATTATAAACCATTCCTCTCCCAATTTTGTTGTTCTCTCAAAATACGTTTTTAGGAAATAAGTACATGAATAAAATAAATAGATAGAAGATATATGAATCAATGAAAAAGTGAATAAATAATTAATAAATGACTAAATAAATTAATAATCAAATCTTATACACAATAATTAGGTAAACTTATCATTTGTTACATATAGCACCAATGTTGGTTAAAGTTGAAGGAATTGCAAAAAAAGAAAAAATATCTTCCTAATATTCCCCAAATACCTATGAAGGTACAACTCCCGTACAATTTTGATCTAAAAGAGTGGTATTTCTTAGAAGATTTTTGTTGGTTGTGAGTATATCACTAATGGTTAAAGGCTAAGAGCAATCGATAAAATGATTTAAGCCTTTTTTAAATACTAAACGACGTACCAAATAAGAAAAGACCTTTACAAACACTATTTTTTTCCTCTTATTCTCAAGCGAGGTTTTTATTTTCATAATAGCAATACATATTTACATTAATAACTCAATGATTGAGTGAAACATCACATAGGCTAACAATTAAAGTATATTCAACAATTCTTTCAGCTTAGTATTATTTTCTTTGTTAACACAAAAATAATCTTAGCAACGACTTGAATTAAAAAAAAAAAGGATGTGGGTAGTAAACAGAACCATTAACAATCTTCTTAACGTAACATTTATATATTGCATATTGCGCATAATTTAAAATAATATTCAGAAGTGAATATTTCTTGTTTCCAATATCCTTACCTACAACTATTATCTTCTGGTCTAATTGTATTTCTTTTTGGAATAGATTAAATATCAAATTACATATTATTTTCCAAAACAAAGTCACATCCTTGCAATATAACATAAAGTGAAAAGTTGAGTCAACTTGTCCACAAGAGTTGCATATAAAATTATTATTAACAATTTGCCATTTATATACATTTTATTTTGAGGCAATAAGCCTATGAATCATCTTGAAATTAATTTTTTTAACTTTATTATTACGAATTTGCTTTAATTTAAATAAAAAATACATCCTTCCAAACAAAGTCACTATCCAAATCTAAAAAGGAATTCCAAAAGTAAATGATATTTTGTTTTCTTGACTTTTTACGTATTAACAAACGATAATAATCTTTCACTTTCATAACAAAAACATTCACTTTATCCCCTGTTTCTATTTCTATAATATTCGAAATATCACATTCTTGTTCAAAATCATAGCTTAATCTATCCAACCAACACTGTGGAAACGCTTTCTTTAATTTTGTATATTTAAAATCAAATAAGAGCTGTTGTGCTTTCACTTTTGTATTTAGTATTGTAGAGTCATTCCTAATACCATTTGTAATCAAATTATGAATTTTCAATATTAAACCGGCCTCTTACCATTCTCGATAAAACAATATTTTTTTCTTAAAGATAATGTTACTATTTTTCCAAACTATTTCATTTGGAATATTTCTTACTTTAAACATATCAATGAATTTTAGTTCTGACCAAGTACAAAAAGATCTAGAATTCTGGCTAATTATGTTTAGAGCATATAAATTCATATCCTTTATGTTACAATTGAAATGTTAACAAAGTGGCCCTATTTTATCGGACCAGTATCATAAACATATTGTTCCAATTAAAAAAACGAGATATCCATGCCTAACGAAGTGAAGATATTTTACTAGCAATATCAATCATATTCAATCCACCATTTTCAATATCACTTATAATTACTTTACGTTAAATTTTTTAATCTTTTTTGGAGTTCCATAAGAAACAAAATAATAGTCTGTTCAATATCTGTAAAACGTGTTTTTGTACTGGTACAACAGTTGCGGTATATACAATTTGTGACGCCGCTAACATTTTCAAAACAATTATACTGCCATGAAAAGTAAGATCTCTCATTTTCCTCATATTTAATACATTTCGAATTTTATCTATTTTTACATTCCAGTCTAAATTTTGTAACAATTTCTTATTTTCAACACTACCTGTTTCGTTGATCGAAACTTATTTCTAGTGGATTTGCTGATATTTACTCTTTTTCTTGTTCATTGAAAGATACCATAGGTTTTTCGGTTTACGGCCGTTTATAGGTGGCTAATTTTAGCTTCGAAACATGTCAGAAAACCCGAGGCACAAGTTTCGACCGAAGGCTTGAAATTTCAACCGTATGTGCAGATTTCGTCAAGCTAGAAGTTTGGCCGACTCTCATTATGTTTAAGAAAGTTTATAGTTCCTGCCCAAGAAGTAAGTGTGCTTTAATATTAGGTTTAATGACTTTATGAACAAATTACTAAAATGAAAAAGTGAAACGAGAAATGAATTCTCGTGGTTTATGTTCATTTGCATTTAATTTACATAGGTTTTGAGCATGAAACCAAAACTGAAGTTAGCACATCAATTGTTTGCATTGTTTACATCAATGAGTGTTTTTGTCAGGGGCTTATGTTGATGAAAGCTTATAAATCTGTACAACAATTATTAATGGAGAAATCAAAAAGGCATGAGGGATTTATATGTTAACTGAGTGTCTGAAATGAATCAAACTGGGCTAGGTTATTTTAACTTGGTTAGAGAAAAGTTATGCAAGAGTTGTGATGTGCATAATAACATTGCAAGTTGAATTTTGCTCAAGTTGAAGTTGATATACATGGCTTGAGATTTATTTTCCAATACAAAAGGATTACTGGAGTAGTTTACACTTTAATATTTGCAAGGTAATTATTGCAGATATTTCATGAAGATAATTATGATTTAGACTACATATGTATCTGATGACTAGTGGTCATGATGCAAGATAGGATACAACAGTTATTATTCAATAATGACACAGAGAGACATGTTTTGATGGTTCAGTCAAGTTTATTATTTATATAAGAAGTACAATTCAGAGCTTCATAGTCTAGACAAATATGTATTCAGTGTTAATCAAGGTACTGAAGGTACATGTCTAATTTCCGGTTCAATTTGTTTGTTCTTTTTATGCAGATTGAATTATATATTCTTCAACTGCGTTGTTCGACGACATTTGACTCACATCGTTGGTCATTTGATTAAAGTAAAAATCAACGCCATAATACAATTTCGTGCAGAGAGTCGTTTTTGTCCTCAGCAATCCATACTATTCAATTTCTGTTGGAGCTTCGCTGAATTACTACGATGGCGGAGGACAAGAAGTCACTGAAACTCAAGAGAAGGGGATCGAAGGCCAGGTTTACACGACACAGCAATGGTCTTCAGATGTTGCTCGACAACAATCGAGTAGAGCCAGAGGTTCAATCTGCATTTGACAAGGTTGAGCAAGCATTTGAAGCATTACAAGTAGCGCATGAAAATTTCGCTTTGACTCTTGATGATGATGCTGAGTTTGAGACAGAGGAGCAGTGGATGAATGATTGCCAGAAGGAATTCATGGAACTAAAGATAACGGTCACTGATTACTGTTCTCAAACAAGCCCAGACGTTGAGACACCAGCAGAACAAGAATCATCACAGTCTGAGATGCCGCCGGAGTCTACAAGTGCACCTCCACCTCCAGATCAGAGTCCAGACACTTCTCCAAGCATGGCAGCTGCCAGGTGTAGTTTTAAAGTGGAGAAGCCAAAGTTGCCCAAGTTTGCTGGAGATGTTCGGGACTATGAGATATTCAAGTCAGACTTCATTCACATGGTTGATTCGCAGTATGGAAAACGTGATGCCATGACAATCTTGAGAAGCTGTCTAGTGGGCCGTGCACATGACACTATCCAAGGGATAGGAAGTGACTATGACGCGGCATGGGAGCTCTTGGACTCTATGTATGGCGACCCCAGAATCGTAGCAGATACTATCATCAATGACTTAACCAAATTCAGACCCTTGAAGGAAAACGAGGATAATAGATTTTGTGAATTGGTTAATCTTGTAAGAAGAAGCTACAATATCCTCAAGCTTGTGGGCAAGAAGAGCGATATGGACAACAGTCATATGCTAGCCACCATAGAAAGAAAGATGTGCCCTAATGACAGAAAGGATTGGTTTAGATACCAAGAAACAGAGAAGCAAACTGCAGGTCTTCAAACTTTGTTGACATGGTTAAACCTAGAAATGAAGGCTCGAATGAGATCTTCAGCGCCATTGAGATCTCAAAGCGAAGGCCGTTCAGCAAACGTCAACCAAATGTCAATGAAAGAGAAGAATAAACCAGCCTACAGTAATAGACGTCATGAAGAGCAGCCACCGGACCGATTCCAAAGACAAAATCGATGCTGGTATTGCAAGACGGATGAACACTGGATCGATCAGTGTAAGCGCCTGACATCTATGGGTGCCCCAGAGAGACTTAAGTTCTTCAAAGAAAACAGATGCTGCTTTAGCTGTTTGAAAAAAGCAGGGAAGAATCACTACATGGCAAACTGCAGAAGAAGGCAGAGGTGTCCAGAGCAAGGGTGCACTTACTACCATCATCCTTTGCTCCATATGGAAGTGGGTCACCAATCAGAGAATGAGAGCAGTAAAAACAACGTTAACGTTGCAACTACTGTCGGAGCTTCACTTCTGCCAATCCTAACCATAGACATTGCCAGTGATTTACAGACAAGAGCAAATGTTCTGCTAGATAGCGGCTCACAAGTTAGTTTGATCAAGAACTCACTAGCAGAGAAACTCCACTTGACTGGTACCAGAACTAGAATCACCATTAAAAAACTTGGTGAAGTTGAGGAAGAGTTGGAGACATTCAAATACAAGGTGCCGATTCGGGAAGCGAATACTTCCAAAAAACATCAGTTCATCGAAGTTGTAGGTGTACCTTCAATCACGGAGGAAGAAGCTGTAAGTGTGAAAGACCTAGCAGATCAGTTCGATATTCCCAACCTGAATCGAGATAGTGGACCTGTAGAAGTTCTGATAGGCGTTGACTATCCAAGATACATTGTAGGCGGAAAACTGAAGAAGAGAAAAAACTGTATCGCAAGAAAGACTCCGTTAGGATGGGTAATTTTTGGCGGCACAGACAAGAGAACCATTTGTGTGAATGTGCTACATGTCGCAGTCCAGAACCCCGATCTGACAGAATTTTGGCGACTGGAATCACAAGGGGTAGGTTGTCAGTGCCAAGAGACTACCAAGCTAACCAAGCAAGAACAGATAGAGGAAGAAATCATCAGAGCTTCTTCGCAGAATATAGGAAAGAAATGGGAGATAGCCTATCCATGGCAACGGGATCCTCATGAACTCCCAGATAACAAAAGTCAAGCAGTGAAAATACTGGAGTCTACTGAGAAGAGACTTGCTAGAAATCCAGGGCATGCAGAGGCCTATAACAAGCAAATTCATGAACTGGAAGAAATGGGATTTGCCAAGAAACTAACAGCAGCAGATATCAAGAATTATGAAGGGCCAGTTCATTACATATCACACCATGCGATTGTAAGGCCAGAAAAGAAGAGCACCCCTATCAGAATAGTCTTCAATTCGTCAGCATCATTCCAAGGTCATCGATTAAACGAATACTGGATGAAAGGCCCTGATCTCCTGAACAATCTGATTGGAGTACTTCTGAGATTCAGGGAAAATGAAGTGGCCTTGTGCGGGGATATATCTAAAATGTATCATCGAGTGTCAATCCCAGAGAGAGACCAACATGTTCACAGGTTCCTATGGAGGGACATGGATGAGCACAGAGAACCTGACATCTATATGATGAAAGTTGTCACTTTCGGTGACAAACCTGCACCTGCGATGGCCCAGACTGCCCTTAAGCTTACAGCAGAGCAAGGAGAGAGTACACATCCTCAGGCAGCTTCTGTTTTAACGAGGAATGTGTACATGGATGATATTTGCGACTCTGTAAGGACTGTAGATGAAGCCAGGAAACTCAGCGCCGAGATGGATGAAGTGTTGAATGAAGGTGGCTTCAAGGTCAAAGGGTGGATTTCTAATGAATCAGATGTCGGAGACCTCACCCAGGGAAAGATGAAATTGTTGGATGAGATAGCTGAAGAGAAGGTCCTTGGAGTAGTTTGGGACAGAAAAAATGACACCTTCTCTTACAAAGTAAAGCTGAAAGACAGTGTAATGAGATCAGCAACAGATGGAGAGAGTCAAGAAAAATTGACTAAGAGAAAGATCCTTGGTCAGATTGCCCACATATTTGACCCCATAGGATTTGCTGCACCAGTGATTGTTAGAGCAAAGATAGGTATGCAGAAATTGTGGCAGAGAGGCTACAACTGGGACGATCATCTTTCACCAGAAGAAGATGCTGAATGGAGGCTTCTGTTTGAGGAAATGAAAGGATTGAATGAAGTATCACTAGAAAGATGCCTTACTCCTCCTGATGCTCAAGGCAAGCCAGTGTTGTGCATTTTCTCTGATGCTTCCGAAAAGGCATATGGTGCTTGTGCATACCTGAGATGGCAAACCAGAGATGACAGGTATGAGACTCGCTTCATTGCATCAAAGTCAAAGGTAGCACCGTTAAAGGCATTGACAATACCTAGATTGGAATTACAAGCTGCCGTGTTAGCTGCCAGACTTTACAAGTCAATCACCGAAGAGATGAGACTAGAGGTCGAGAAAGTAGTGTTCTTCACTGACAGCATGATTACACTGCAGTGGATCAAGTCTTCAGCCAGGGTATATAAGCCTTTCGTATCAAGTAGAGTTGGGGAGATTCAGACTCTCACTGACCCCTCAAGTTGGAAACACATTCCTGGTGAAGATAATCCAGCAGACAAAGTTTCGAGAGGAATCGCAGTGAAGGAACTAATGGATGAATGGATGTGCGGTCCTAACTTTCTCCACCTCAATGAACCAGAGTGGCCAGTGGACAAAGCTACAATCGATCAGAAACTTGAGAATCTGGAAAGACGAAAGACTCAGACAGTCTTAGTCATCAACATGACAGTCACCCCCATCGAATGTGAACGCTTCTCAAAATGGCGAAAGTTAGTAAGAGTGACTGCCTACGTTTTCAGATATGTGCAGATTCTCAAGTCAAAGCTCATGAAAGCATCCATACCGGAAGATGATGTAACTCTAACTCCTGCAGAATTAGAGAAGGCTGAGCACTACTGGACGAAGGAAGCTCAGAAAGGTCTGAAGAGCAGATTTGAGAAAGGAGAATTCAAAACTCTCACTCCTTTCCTTGACAACAAAGGAATAATCAGAGTAGGGGGTAGAGTGGAGAACTTAGTGACATCCTACGAATCTAAACACCCAGCTCTGCTGCCAGCTAGCCATCATATAGCTCTTCTAATCACACGTCATGTTCATGAGAATGGACATCCGGGAGTTGAGACAACAACCGCCAAGACTAGACGTAAGTTTTGGATTCTTCAGGGACATCGTCTAGCTAAAACTGTTAAGCATCGATGTGTGAAGTGCAGGTCAGCAGAATGTAAGCGTGAAACACAGAAGATGGCTGATTTGCCCAGCAGTCGCCTAGCACCCCATACTCCACCGTTTTATTACACGTCCTGTGATTATTTCGGTCCATTTCAAGTTAAAGTTGGTCGTAACAAGAGGGCCAAACACTATGGTGTAATCTTCACATGCCTAAACACCCGTGCAGTTCATCTTGAAATCGCGACTGATTGTTCAACAATGGAATTTCTCCAAGTTTTAAGGAGATTCTTCGCAGTGAGGGGACAACCAGCTCAGATTCTTAGCGATAATGGAACCCAATTTGTAGGAGCTCAACGCGAACTTCGCGAGATGATATCGGGATGGAGTGAAGATGAGCTCAAAGATTTCTGTGCGGAAAAAAGGGTACAGTGGAAGTTCATTACCCCTGGTGCACCCCACCAAAATGGGTGCGCAGAATCGCTCGTGAAGAGTGCTAAAATTGCAATCAAGAAAGCAATCGGTGAGCAGGTGCTCACTCCATTTGAGTTGTTAACATGTTTTCTCGAAGTAGCTAATCTCATGAATGAGCGACCGATAGGACGAAAATGCAATGACCCAGATGATGCAAGTTATTTGAGTCCCAATGATATATTGTTAGGTAGGTCATCTAGAAATGTTCCTCAAGGTCCATTTAAGCAAACCAAGAATCCGCGTCATCGCGTAGAATTCATTCAGCAGATAGTAGATTCCTTTTGGAAGCGGTGGTCGCAAAACGTCCTACCACTTTTAGTACCATGCAGAAAGTGGAACGCAGATCGTAGGAACGTTCGTGTAGGAGATGTTGTAATGACTGCAGATAGTAATGCAGTACGTGGAAAGTGGACAATAGCTAGGATCATTCAGGTTTATCCAGGACCTGATGGTAAAGTTCGGAATGTGAAGCTAAAAACTGTTTCCGGAGAGTATCGGAGACCGATTTCAAAACTAGCTGTAATCTACCCAGCAGAAGGTTATATTGACTAGATCGAACTGAATAATAGAGAATGAGTTCACATTTGAACTGAGACTGTTGATATAATATATGTAATGATTCACATGCATGTAATCATATGATATACAGTGTATTTGTTTTGAGAAATTTCAAGCTTTCAGAAAGACTCCTCATCCGGTGGGGCGGGAGGATGTTTCGTTGATCGAAACTTATTTCTAGTGGATTTGCTGATATTTACTCTTTTTCTTGTTCATTGAAAGATACCATAGGTTTTTCGGTTTACGGCCGTTTATAGGTGGCTAATTTTAGCTTCGAAACATGTCAGAAAACCCGAGGCACAAGTTTCGACCGAAGGCTTGAAATTTCAACCGTATGTGCAGATTTCGTCAAGCTAGAAGTTTGGCCGACTCTCATTATGTTTAAGAAAGTTTATAGTTCCTGCCCAAGAAGTAAGTGTGCTTTAATATTAGGTTTAATGACTTTATGAACAAATTACTAAAATGAAAAAGTGAAACGAGAAATGAATTCTCGTGGTTTATGTTCATTTGCATTTAATTTACATAGGTTTTGAGCATGAAACCAAAACTGAAGTTAGCACATCAATTGTTTGCATTGTTTACATCAATGAGTGTTTTTGTCAGGGGCTTATGTTGATGAAAGCTTATAAATCTGTACAACAATTATTAATGGAGAAATCAAAAAGGCATGAGGGATTTATATGTTAACTGAGTGTCTGAAATGAATCAAACTGGGCTAGGTTATTTTAACTTGGTTAGAGAAAAGTTATGCAAGAGTTGTGATGTGCATAATAACATTGCAAGTTGAATTTTGCTCAAGTTGAAGTTGATATACATGGCTTGAGATTTATTTTCCAATACAAAAGGATTACTGGAGTAGTTTACACTTTAATATTTGCAAGGTAATTATTGCAGATATTTCATGAAGATAATTATGATTTAGACTACATATGTATCTGATGACTAGTGGTCATGATGCAAGATAGGATACAACAGTTATTATTCAATAATGACACAGAGAGACATGTTTTGATGGTTCAGTCAAGTTTATTATTTATATAAGAAGTACAATTCAGAGCTTCATAGTCTAGACAAATATGTATTCAGTGTTAATCAAGGTACTGAAGGTACATGTCTAATTTCCGGTTCAATTTGTTTGTTCTTTTTATGCAGATTGAATTATATATTCTTCAACTGCGTTGTTCGACGACATTTGACTCACATCGTTGGTCATTTGATTAAAGTAAAAATCAACGCCATAATACAATTTCGTGCAGAGAGTCGTTTTTGTCCTCAGCAATCCACTACCTGTAATCGGACTTTTTTGTAATCAGTTTGAGAGATGCTCGAGCGGTATGCGACGACGGCATAGGATTCTCTTGAAAGCCTCTTGAAAGTTGGGATGCTTCAGACCATAGATGATCGGATTGACTATGCTGTTCGCCATCAAGATCACGTAGCCATAGAGGGTAAATAGGCTTACACCAGGAATTAAAAAGTTCACACTTTGCGCTACAAAGCAAATCATGAAGAGGCAGACAACCGTGAAAACATTCTTTGTGATCTCGATCTCCTTTTGGTTGATGGCTTTGATCATGGGTGGACGAGAATCCTGAGATGAAGATGAAGAAGCTTTGTTCTTTTGTGTCTCTGCTGAGCTTGAGCCGGTATTTTTATCATCTGCAAACTTGTCTCGGAATTGCTTATTGTGTTGCAAAACGTGGCGCAATATCAGTCCGTAAAACGTCAGGGTGAGTGCCAGGGCAGTAATGATGACAGAGCCCTGAAATATGACAAAAACGGAGGCCAATGGGTTTGTATCGGTCAAAGTGCATAAGCCGTAGTATCTGTAGTAACCGAGAGTCCCGACCCCTAGAACAGGAGGTATAATCATGAGTGCAATTGATTCCATCCAGATGATCAGCACGACTTTCGCAATATTCTTCGGAGTATTGAGACCTTGATGACCACGAATAGATCTGGTGATGACATACCAGCGGACGAAACCGATAGCGACTAAGGTAGATACACTGCAGCATATGCTGGTGGTTCCAACTCCAGCCACAATTGCACAGATGATCTCGGGAATCGGGTACCTTCCCGTTTGACTTAGGAGACCGGCGATGTGGAATGTTAAGCTTGAACACGACAAAATGTCAGCGATAGCGAGATTGACAACCAACATGTTGGTGACCGTACGCAGCTTTTTCGTGGTGATGACGGAGACGATAACAAGAGTATTGCCAAAGAGGCCGATAATTGCTAAACCCGCTAGGACTGATGCAGCGATAACTCGATGAAGGAAAGCTATAGTTGGCGCTTCTACAGAAGATTGTGTGCTTGTTTCCATCGTTGGCGAATTGAAATTAGACTTTTTACGATATCAAATAAATATATGTCTATCTGTTTTTTGTTATGACTTTGCGCTTTAAAACTTGGTATTAGCATGATGGCTCCTGGTATTATTTTCTAAGTGACCAACATATTGAAGGCGTCTTCCAGTGATAGATCGCAGGAATGTACGTGATTAGTAGCTTATCAAAAAAGTGGGAATTACAGATGATCAAGACAGCATTTATATCATCTCTATTCTCTTTGCCACATTTATAATCAGGACAATTTTAAATATCGTTATGCGCGAAAAGCTCCTGACTTAATGAAGATAAGAGATTCTGAATGATATTATACTTTTCAATTCAATTTAAATCAGTTGTTGCCAACTGTGCAGTTTTATGACTTTCCATGAGTGATAGCCATGAATAAATCAATATCACAGTATGATGAATCTGCGAACGGAAATATATTGTATGTCGGGTTCATTAGATGTAAAGTTAGAGCTTTATTGATCTTCAACCGAGCCATTAGCAAACAATAAACACATAGCCTACATAGGGGCGCAGAAACAAGAGATGCGAAGGAAAGGGGAAAGAAGATGTTACGAACCCCTTCTACTCCCTCTCGCCAATTGGCATTTCATCCACCGAGTATTGCCACCCCCGACACACACACACACACACACACACATGTCCCACATACATACAGTATCAGTGCCCCCACAATGTCTAGACCCGCGCTATGCCCCAACAGAAACCATCGAAATTCACCATCATGTAAAGTTGTGCCTTTTCATTCAATCGCTATTCTGATACAATATATTTATGTCTTCGAATCAAACCATCGTCTATTCAGCCGTAAACGAAAGACTCCATGCATGGCCATTGTCAACGAAACGGAGTTAAGTTTTTTGTCAACTCTGTTTGTTACTACGGCAGGCACCTAGTGAAAACGAATTCATTTGATAAAATTATGGAAATGCAAGCAGTACTTTAAACCAACAGAACTTTGTCATTCCTTGCTCATTTTTCCTGATTGAGGTGTCATATAAAAGGGCAGAAACTCAAATTTCTAAAAATGTGATTTTCTTCTTGAAATTCAGATACCGTCCGCCAAATGACTTTTTGGTTTCCTCTCTTCAAATTCATTCTAATCACTCATGCGTGAAATATGCATCATATGGGTTTCATCAAATGCAAGAGGAGGATCTAAGCTTTCCAAATATGTGTCATTTATTAATTATAATTGTGATTAAGTTATGATAAAACATCGATAATTCTCGGTTTTGTTTTTTCTGGGACGCACTGTATAACAGCAAATTATGTTCATGCCATTATTCACCTGTTTTTAATATTTTAGATTTATTTGGTTGATTGATGCTGTTTTTATAAATTATATTTATTTGTTTATTTATTCAATTTGTTCTTAATTCATTCATTTTTTCAATTATTCATGAATTCTTTATTAAATCATGCATTCAATCTTTTTTTCTTCTTCAATTACCCACACATTTAATAATAGACTGTTTGCCTATCTGTTTGTTTGCTTTTATTTCCTTTTTTTGTTTGTACGTGTTCACAAATTATGTACTTCAAATTCTACGTAATGTATTTTTTTTTGAGAACGTAAATAATGAATGTCATCCACTGAAAAATACTGATTCAATCCACCATCCACTATCACTGACTGCAGTGAAAAACATAATTCTCTCTTACATGACATTCCTTTTCATTTCATTCCACAAGGAAGTCTCCTCGCCCCCATCATATTCTCCTTGATCAATACCGATGTATCTGAATGTTTTAATCCACCATTCCGTAATTATCTATGTCATTTGCGACAGTGTGCATGTTACCTTTTAATAATATCTCCAAATAAATGTAATCAATATCACTGATAATTGAAGGTAAACTCATCAGACTATCTTTAAATGTATGAACTGACCGTGAGCTAATTGAACAGGGGAAAAAAGACACCGCGTCTTAAGCTATGGTCACAACCCCATAAATTAGCCTGGTCGGCATCACTCGGTCGCCGCTGAAGTTTTAGCGCGGAGTTAAAATTCGGCGGCGCCTGCTCACTTTTCACTCGCCGCCCGAAATACACTCGGTGCCCGTGCGGTTGCCGCCCGGGCACCGACCTAAGCGAGCGCTCGCCGTCGAGCGATATAGGTCAAAAATCGAAGCCGCTAGGTCAAAGGCTGCCGAGTGGTCGCCGCCCGGTCGCTGCTGGGAGATCATTCCGTCACTGGGAGCCAAGTTTAATATCGGTCGGCAGCCTTTGACCTAGCGGCTACGACTTTTGACCTAAATCGCTCGACGGTTACCGCTCGTTTAGGTCGATGCCCGGGCGGCGATCGCCCGGGCACCGAGCGTATTTTGGTGTCCCGCCGACCACCGGACGGCCGCCGGGCAATTTCTTTCAAATCAGCCGGTAGTGAATCGGTGAGACACCAGTCGGTCACTGCCGGGACGCCCCCGGAGAAGCTTCCCGATTTTGCCCAGTTTTTACCTAAAATCGACCAGCGACCGACGGGAAATCGACAAGGCACCGCCCAGGCATCGCTGGGGTTCTACAGCCTACTCGACTTCTCCCAAAACCGTTGGGCGATGCCTAAAGCCCAGCGGCGACCGAGCAGGCTTTTCACGAAGTGACGGTAGTGAGGAAAATCGTAACGCAAAGTGAATGCGATTTTCATTCACTACCGTCACTTCGTGAAAATAGGGACGTACTAACCGGTTGGTCGCCGCTCTGAGTCGTGACCATGCATAGCTTTAAAGTCACTGTACTTGCAAGCGCTCATATAGCCTTGATTTGTATTTTTGTTTTAAACCTTCCAATTAACAGAAAAATTACCTTGGTTACCCTGCATAATGATCACTTTTTGTTTTTGGTTATTATTAGTGTCCGTCTAACGTGCCTCTACCCGCTTATGTAACAGATGGGTATTTTAATAGATCTGGATCCAATTAGGCAATGCTAATTCTCTGGATGTAATTCCCCTCAAAACTAAACACCACGGTCATTCTTACAAGACGCCTGAGCTAATGACTGGAATTCATTACATGATAACATTCAAGATGCGCTTTCCTTAGATAATTCAACTAAGCATATGTTAAATAAACCAAAGATCAACTTCGCATTATCCAACACTATTAAAATATATTTTCTTATATGATTCATATATTGATACGTGTACTCCTTGCCTTGTATTTTGATTAATATTCATTTTAGAATATCGGTTTGTAAGTAATAACTTTTGTATTGTAAATTTTCGTTAGTATTTGTTTATTGTGAATATACAAACCTTCTGTTACTAGCGGATTGGGTCCACTATTCTAAATAAACCACTACCGTACAATTTTTTATGTCTCACAGGACCATTATTATAAATCATTCCTCTACCAATTTTGTTGTGGTAAGAAGTTGTAATTCTTAGAAGATTTTTGTTAATTGTGAGTATATCACGAATAAATGCCTAACAGCAATCGATAAATGATTTAGGCTTATTCTAATATATACTTAACGATGTACCAAATAAGAAAAGACCCTGACTAACACTCTGTATTACCTGCAATTGGAATTCTTTGTTATCAGTTCGAGACACGCTCGAGCGGTCTGCGACGACGGCAAAGGATTCTCTTGAAAGCCTCTTGAAAGTTGGGATGCTTCAGACAATAAATGATCGGATTGACCACGCTGTTCGCCATCATGATCATGAAGCCATAGAGGGTGGACAGGCTTGCACCGGGAATTACGAAGTTCACGCTTGACGCTAAAAAGCAAATAATGAAGAGGCAGACAACAATGAAAACATTCTTTGTGATCTCGATCTCCTTTTGGTTGATGACTTTGATCATGGGGGAAGCCTTGTTCTGCTGTGTCTCTGCTGCAGGAGAGTTTGGCCAACCCGTTTCAATTTGGACACAATATGGCGACTACTGCTTTGTTGGGCAAGCACAAAACAAAAGAATATACGCCATGTTGTGACCCAGTGAAATCAAGTTGGCCAAACTCTGTGTATAGATGGCTCTGGTTACCACCACCAGAGCCATCTATACATAGAGTTTGGCCAACCTGGTTGCATTTGGTCACAACATGGCTTATATTGTTATGTTTGGTGCTTGTCCAACCAAAACCGGATTGGAAAAACTCTCCTGATCGATGACAGTGGTAATCACGGTTGGTGTCTAATTTTTGAACACTAATTTTGTTAGTTGTGGTACTGCAACCCGATGTTAATGCTCTTCAGGCTCTGAGCACACAATACCAAATTTTGTTTAAAATTTAAAATTTGCATGTAGCACCAATGGAAACAAATCTGTTCATTACATATATAGACAGGCAAACTTGAATCTTGATGAGTGGGGACAATATTCCTTGATTTGTATGAAGGAAATTCTGAAGAAGAAAATGGAAAATTCTTTTCTCTGAACCATTTAAATTTGATTACAGATACGACAGTAATGAAAGTGATGATTATATTAGTTGAATCTGATGAGATAATGATAAAGAAGAAATGAATTTAAATAGCTGAACTTATGTTGGGGGCAGATTTAGAGGCTTGACCAACCTATCCCCCTTTAAAAACCAATGTGGAATCCCCTATCTTGCCATCGTATCAAGTGTCAGGACAGTTGCAGACATCCCTCCATTTCTGTCTGTTATCTGCTATTCTTAACAAGCTTGTGTTGCTCATTTAATTTTGGTAGCCCATTTGTTCAGGTAAATTTGTAGATTTTGTCTGAGTAAAAAAACAGAAACATGTGAATAATATGTACGTGTATGGGAATTAGTAAGAGTATTGAGACCTTTCAAAGAAAGAAAAAGAAAGAAAAGGGAATTTGGCAATGGCAAAACATTTTTACACATTATAAGAAGACAAAATTACAGATGGATAAATCAGAATATGTGAAATTCTTATCATTATTCCTCTTCTCTTTTATTCACAGCGTGGTGATGTCGTTGAATGTGAAATCGATGAGATCGGAACTATCAGGAATCGCATCGTGTGAGACTTACAGTCGGACATTCTGGTCATTGCGACAAAAACAAAATTTGATGAATTTGTTGTTGAACGGTGATGTACTCCTGATAATTCTCCATAATGCATATAGCTCTCTGAATTCCACCAATTGTGATGCTCTATTTTTTTCAAATGGAAATCAGCTGAGTTGCTGGGAAGGGTTCTTTTGATTATAATCCTCCATGCACACCTTTGATATTGGTGGCCATGGACTATATTTTAAGAGATGCATTCATTCTATCAAAAAGAAAGTCTTCCTTATGCTAGATGGACATTCTTGAAGTTGGTCATGAGGACAATCTGTGACAAAGAATGATTAAAAAACAACGAAAATTGAAAGTCAAAACTTGGCAAAAATAATTAAGAAGGAAAGGATTACAAGTGATGAAGGTAGACCAGGGTGAGGGGGGTGTTTCACAAAGACTAAGATAAACTTAAGTTGGACTTGAACTATGGCAGGCCATTCATGCCACTCGTTGCTCTCACCATCGGTCTCTCAAGGGACGTCACAAATCTACAGAATCTACATTTTTTACCACGATTTTGTACATCCCTTGAGAGACCAATGCCAATAAATGGTGATAGTAAACAGTGGCATGAGTGGCCTGCCATAGTTCGAGTCCAACTTGAGTCAATCTTAGCCTTTGTGAAACACTCCCAAGAAGTTGTCCCAGCGTCTTCATCTTTGATATGTGTTTATGAAAGTGGTTTTGCATTTTTGTTATGAAAGTGGTGAATAAATTCAATTCAATTCAAATATCAGAATCAGGAGCTAATATTGGTTAATATTGGCTATATATTTGATAGGGAGAATTCATCAAGGTTTCCATCCATTATCAGATATTCAGATCATGCTAACAAATTATTCTCTCAGTTTGAGTCTGTAAAAAGAAAATGCAAATTCAAATATCTTGGGAACCATTTGAAATGTCTGATATGTTATATTCTGGTGTGAAACGTTGTGAATTTCCATTTAATAATTATGATAAGTGAAACAAATGTATATTAATAAGATGGAACATTGATCTTTTCCCAAAACATGTCAGATTCGCACTTCTGCCCACGTTTTTGAATGCTTGTTCTGCATAATTATATTGAGCGAGTTCTGTGTGATCCTGAAAACTGGATGTTACAATGAGCAAATGGTCATACTTTCAATTATTGTAATAAATGTAAATGCTCTGTTCATGCCTTTGCAATACATTTGTGTTATCATACTTCTTGTCATATGTTGAATATGAGGGCATTTAGAGAGTATATCTACTATGATAATTAAAGATAGAACATGAATGACATTACAATGAAAAAAATAAGGATCAGACTCGATCTTCTTCATAGTGATCAAAATACCATTTATTGAAAGTGTGTTACATTGCAGCATACTGAATTGAACCAGTGCATATACATTTTGACGGACTTTATCACAATCACTCTAATAAACATATTGTACAAATATTGCATGCCCCGGGGCCCGTTTCATAATTTTTTTTATCTATAACAAATGACTAATTTTTATGATAAATTTGCTCTCAGCCAATCAGATGCCTTGGCTTCAGTAGCTTATAACAGTAGCTTGTAACTTGTTATTGGTATCAAGTTTTATGAAACGGGGCCCTGGCGTTCTATATTACAAAATATGTGAACTGATACATTTAGAACTTCCCTAAATGGCTAAGGCTAAGGTTGATATTCAGATTTTTTGAATTTATAATCTTAATATAGTATTGAAAAAACAACGAAAAGCATTCAATATATGTTAAGTAAAATATAAGGTATTTGGGAAAGGCTTTCCCAATTAAATTTAGGTTGCCTTTGCGTCAGATGCGCACAGCTAAGATAATGCAAACAAAGGATGCACAATCTAATTAATATTTTGTGCGTCTTTAACCGTGCCAAAAAAGATTTCTGTTACAATACATGCTCGTGCATATAACAAAATGTTGATTGTCACGTGACACCTTTTCAGCCAATAGGATACTCGCTAACAAACACCCTCTTTTATATTTACAAATGTTAAATTATATGAGCTGAACAGCAACTAGAATACAAAGATATAATAATAATAATAAATATTTATAGAGCGCATAAAAAACAAAATTTCTCTATGCGCTGTACAAGCATGAATGACAAGAGAAATATAATCACACAAAGAAATCAATGAAGAGAAGTACACAAATCTTATAACTACTAAAATGACTAACTTTAACATAGTAACTAACATCGTAGAAAGATAACTAACATAGTAAAAAAGAAATAACGTAAGTAAAGACAAAATACAGTTTAAGCTTTAAGGCCAAAGAGGTAATTCCTCTTTCAATATATTATGCACATAATAAGCCTACATTACATGAAATAATCTTTCCCATCTTGCCTGAAACTTTCCAATAAACATTAGGAACATAACGAAAGAAAATTGGATATTGATGCATAATTTCATACTTTTCTCAGAAAGTACGATTCAGTGACCTTTTTAGTGCTGCTCTTGATATTTTGCAAAGTATACAAACGAGAAGCCGCTAAACCATTTGGAATAGGGAGTGGGAGGTGTTTGACAAATGACTCGCCGACATGTATTCATATTTTTCGCAAAAAAAAAGAAAAAAGAAGCAGGAACGGTATAGGTTATTATTACAATTTGATGACGGCTTATCATACGTATGTTAATGTTTACACCTTCCCACATCACCAGATCCCTTTAGCGACGTCCCCGTCAAAGAGTCAATTTAGGATGACTATAATTACAGCTGATCTTCTCAGAAAAATCAAGTACTGACAGTTAATATCCGACAGACCACAAGAGGGTCTTGACAGAAAAAAAAATCAAAGAAATACTTGATGAAAGCAAAATAATTAATTTTAGTCACTCAATTGCCAGTTTTCCCGGGGAGGCACTTAACTGCAATAAAGCAAATCGTTGTTATGAAATGCTTGCAATTTCTAAACATTTTTTCTAACGTCATGATTTCGGTAGGCTCCATTAATTATAGTACAACTCTTTCTTTTTTCGAATAGTAAACCATAAACCTACGAGCATTATATGAACCATATATTGCATTCAACTGAATCTATTCGACATAAAAAAAGTTCACAACATTCTTCATTCTAGAAATTATCTATGCAAGTCAAGTTAATTATTTAAAAAACCTAACAATCAACAAAAAAAGGCTAATGAATCGTGATAAAAAGCATAAAAGTGCATGTTTTCAGAAAATAAGTTAAAACTGATATTGCGGTGCTTGACTATTTCGAGTAAAAGGGTGTCAGACCAAAATTTTATTTGCCGACAGGGTATATTTAAAATCAGATGTTTATGTTTACTAATATGGAAAAAGGTCATAAGTTATGTGTTTGCCGAGAGCCTTTACAGATTTCGATTTCTTAACCCAAACATCCCCTCTTGCGACGCTTCTGTTATAATGAGCAGGATATCATTCTCTTTCAATTTCAATTCTCTTTTTTCTCTTTTTCATCTCTCTGTACTTCCCCATCCCTAAATTCGAATAATTGTTCGGCCTCGCCTAAATCCAGATTCCCGAGGAGAAAGATTCAAGTCTTCATATGATAATGCACAACAATTCTGTACCAGTCTGAGAACCAAGGGCAAGACGATTATACGTAGTAAGGCCAAATCAAGATATAGACCTACAATTAAAAAAAAAAATTAACCGGCATAATGCAGATTTCTTAATTCGTTCTAAAGATGTTTATTAAAGTAATATTTACCTCAATTCCTACTCAAAACTCTATACCATCACATATAATAATTATGCCATGATCAAATTCGTCTTTGGTCATTCATTTTCGTATCTTGACCAATCAATGGGCATCATCCATAACTTAGTGCAGTTGGGTCAGACAATACTCAGTACTCGATTACGTTATAACCTGCGCTAATTGAACCCGTGAAGACAATTAGCCAATATGACAGTGATTCAACGCCATTACTGCAATTTTCATTTTGCATCCAATAACACTCTTATTATGACGCATCCGACAGCAACGGGTAGCTGACGGCATCCTACGTCAGCCAAATGACATCTCGTGTGCAACGGGCGAATAGGCGAATATTGTTTCTAAATTAAGTTTGGTATCTTAAAATCCATTTCATATTATCGGAATGACTAGATGATCTTATAGGGCTGACGGTTAGTTCTAAAGACTTCATGGGACACACTTTAGGTTAAAAGGATGAGCAAATTTATCGTAACTGGGCAAGCAAAGCTCAACAACCGTGACAGAGACAAGGGCACCCCTCATGTTTATCCTCCACCAACCAGCGGACTCGGGGACAGGGAGACAGTAGAACATGCATTTAAATGCTCCTCACTCTACAAAGAGAAAGCAGACGAAACAGACCATTAAAATAGGCGAATATTGTTTCTAAATGAAGTTTGGTATCTTAAAATCCATTTCATATTATCGGAATGACTAGATGATCTTATAGGGCTGACGGTTAGTTCTAAAGACTTCATGGGACACACTTTAGGTTAAAAGGATGAGCAAATTTATCGTAACTGGGCAAGCAAAGCTCAACAACCGTGACAGAGACAAGGGCACCCCTCATGTTTATCCTCCACCAACCAGCGGACTCGGGGACAGGGAGACAGTAGAACATGCATTTAAATGCTCCTCACTCTACAAAGAGAAAGCAGACGAAACAGACCATTAAAATATAGAGTACCAGGAGATTAAAACACCATTTCGTCCTTGAGATCTTTCATTCTATTTCTAACTGTTTACCCCGTTTTGTCCACGAAAATGAAGTCAATCATAAAAAAACTTAGATATGCTTTATTACAATGGCCACCATCAACTTCTAGCCGCCATGAATTAATTCGTATACCTTTTTCTATCGTTTTGAGACAGCTAGCCCAGTAGAACGACAGCCTAGGAGATGGAAACACACAAACGGTAGATGTGTCTTGGACTAGTGGCGACGTCGTCGCACTGAAGACCACAGGGTTCGCCGCGGCACTAATGTCCTTTGTCAAGACTTTAATCTACATTTGCCACTCTCCACCTAGGTGTTCACCCAGGGATACCGGCAGGAAAGGATTCCTTGAATGCTGCGAGCACTAAAACGATATTCTTGCCTTGAGCACCTTACATGGTGGATATGAGCGCTGCATGTATACACATTCAACATTATTATCATTATTATTTCATTATTAATAAAAAGGTTGTCAGACTAAGGCCCTGGAGCCCCAGATACCGGTGTTCCGTTTGCTGGTGGTCGGGTGAACCTTCTGATAATTTGTCAAGGTGTCAACGCCACCAACACTTTTTGTCTCATGGGCTGCGGGCCCAACATGTTAGTGTACCTACAGAAAAAGCTACTAGGAGATCATCAACGGGAAAATTGGCTGTCAAAGAGACCCATCAACGAAAGCCAACAAGCAACAACATTATGATCATTAGGACACTTATCGGCGAAATCTGACAGGTATTCTACTATGCTTCAGCGTCGACAAGGTGATTTGTGAGTAGCCCTTAGTATTATGTTTGCGTCAACTCGGGTGGAGACGTTCTACTTTTATTCGCGACGGCAGCAAAGGATTCTCTTGAAGGCTTCTGGGAAGTTAGGATACTTCAGTCCATAGATTATCGGATTGACTACGCTGTTAGCCACGAGGATCATCGTAGTATACAGTGTGGATATACGGGAACCGGGTATGACGTAATTCACAAGGGTGGCTAGGGAACAGAGCATGAACACACAGACGACCATGAAGAGATTCTTGGTGATCTCAATTTCCTTTTGGTTAATAACCTTAATCATGGGTGGACGTGAACCTACAGAAACGGAGGAAGAAGCCTTGTTCTGATGTGCCTCTGTAATTGAGCTCGAACCGGTATCTTCATCAACCGCGTACTTGTCTCGAAACTGCTTATTGTGTCGCAAAATAAGGCGCAAAAGCATGTGTAAAACACCCGGCCCCCCCACTCCGGGGTCGGAATGACCCAAAGCGTGTTACCAAAATATCCGGTAAAGGGGTACTTTTCGTGCGACAAAGTCCGGCCCGAGAATTGTAAAAAAGGGATGTATTAACTTTTCACCCGGAGATTTCTTTAAAAAGGGGGTGTTTTTTTTTTCTTTCTCTCATCTCTTTGGACTCCTGAGAAATTATTTCGAATTTAGGGGGGTACATTGAGCATTTTCATGATTTATGGGGGTCTCCAAGGCAGGAAAAGCCCACAAAAAGCCCGCGAAAGGGGGGTTCGGAAATGTTTGCAGTCCTCAGATAGGGGGTGTTTTCAAAAAGAGGGAACGAGCATACGCGTACCCTAAATAACACTGAGTGGGGGGGGGGGGGGGGGGGGCGGGGTAAAACATCAGGGTTAGCACCAGAGCAATGGCAATGACAACCCCCTAAAGCATGGAATAATAGGAGTTTAGTTCGTTTGGACCTGCCAAAGAACATGTGTCGTAGTATGTGGAATAACCGAGTGTCCCGAAGCCTAGGAGAGGAGGTACGACCATGAGTGCGACTGACCCTATCCAGATGATGACCGCTACGGTGACGATTTTTTTTAAGCGGACACTTTTTTATTCTCAATTATTATGTCTCACTCATATCGTGTATCTGTCTCACCATTTTAAAATTTGTATCTCCCCTTTCCTCATATACATTCATATATTTCTTTATTGCTCATTCTGTGTTCTATCTCCTTCTTATGGCCTATCTATACCAGAGTTCAAACGAAGTGATTTTTTCTAAAATTTGGATGTTGCTTATCTATCATTATAACATCGCGATAAAAGTATATAAATCACGTGTTTACATGAAGTTATTATTGTTTGCATATTTTTGTTTGTAATATATCTTAATTTTGATTTTTTGTTTTGTTATTCAGTTATTGTATTTGGAAAATGCGGAAAAATAAATAGATATCAAGATCGATTAGGAAAAACGGCCCTTATACTTCACTGTTATAATATTCTTCTCCTTCTCTTATTGTACACGAGTATTATTTGAGTGGCTTGAACAGTCACTGAAGATGCGAAGGTCATGATTTCGATCCCCGGTATGGAACTTATGTCCTGAAGCAAGGCATTTTATACAATTTGCTTCTCTCAACCCAAGTGTTGATTATTTTCCCGGTAGTTTTATCTTTATTGGGAGCGTCTTTAAAATGGTGCATGGGTGGAATGCTCCTCAGGGACTGGAGAATGTGCATACATTGTGTGCGGACTTGCCTGAGTGCGAAGGCCGGGTTTATATTCTTATAAAGCGACATGGTCGTTTTAACGTCTGATCGTTTCTAAATTTCCATAACTACTGTGTTTTTTTGTCTAACAGTTGCAATTAAGACGAAATATGCTATAATTTGTAAATTTAAGAAAACTATAAAATTTGGACTAATAATTATTTACCCCTCCTTGAATCATCCACACTGTCATCCAGAGCTCAGTGAACAGCAGATGACAGGTCAATTCCTCACTGCAACGGGGGTTTACGGGGAGGGGTCAACCCCCTCTCAAAAAATATTCCTCAAGTCCTCAAAATTTTCGGGAGGCATATGTAGAAAACGAGCGCAAAACCCCTAAGCCCCTAAACATCCCAAGCAACCCCAAAGATTATTCTTTAAGAACCGCTACTGCCCCAACTTTTTTCAAACGCCTATGGGGATCCCCTGTTTAGTCTAATGTTCCATTGGTTCTACGGTGTTGTGTACACCAGGTCCTCAACCATAACGGAATGTTGCCCACTTGAAGAAAATGGAAGGGGATTTGTGCGTGAGAGATAACCACCACCTATCTTAAAGTGACTCGGTAACATTGCCTCAGAGTTTGAAACAGAATCCTGGATTTTGTTCATACTGCAATCATGATTATAAACATTTATGTCAGGAATCACATGAATTTCACAAGCAGATCGCCTGTCTGATTATCAAGATATTTATGATTGGAAATCGAAATTTAATTTTTCGTTTTCCCAACGGTTTCTATAACACTACAGTTTATAGGGGGAAATTGAATATGGTAAAACCGGTCACTCAAAGATTTTTAGTTTTTTGAGGCACTTCATGATTATTTTGAAGCGCAATTTTTTAGGGCTTCAATATAACGGCATATACCACCGTCACTGATAACACGTAGGGCCATGCATCGCAGATTTAACATTTGTTAAACGATGCCTTTGAATACATTTAGATTCTACAGTTAACTGAGGAAAACTGATTGATGTGGTCATAATAACAAGAAATTCAAAGAGCTTGGCCAATACGCTGTAACTATTACCTGCAATCGGGCTTCTTTGTAATCAGTTTGAGACACGCTCGAGCGGTCTGCGACGACAGCATATGATTCTCTTGAAAGCCTCTTGAAAGTTGGGATGCTTCAGGCTATAGATGATCGGATTGACCACGCTGTTCGCCATCATGATCATGTAGCCATAAAGGGTGGACAGACTTGCCCTGGGAATTACGGAGTTCACGCCTAGCGCTACAAAGCAAATCATGAAGAGGCAGACAACCGTGAAAACATTCTTTGTGATCTCGATCTCCTTTTGGTTGATGGCTTTGATCATAGGTGGACGAGAATCTTGAGATGAAGATGAAGAAGCCTTTTTCTGTTGTGTCTCTGCTGAGCTTGAATCGGTAGCTTTATCATCTGCAAACTTGTCTCGGAACTGCTTATTATGTTGCAAAACGTGGCGCAATATCAGTCCGTAAAACGTCGAGGTGAGTATCAGGGCAGAAATTATGACAGCGCCCTGAAACATGATATAATCGAAGGCCCGTGGGTTTGTATCCGTCAAAGTGCAAATGGCGTAGTATCTTGAATAACCGAGAGTCCCGACCCCTAGAACAGGTGGTATGATCATGAGTGCAATTGATTCCATCCAGATGATCAGCACGACTTTCGCGATATTCTTCGGAGTATTGAGACCTTGATGACCACGAATAGATCTGGTGATGACGTACCAGCGGACGAAACCGATAGCGACTAAATTAGATACACTACTGCATACGCTGGTGTATCCAACTCCAGCCACAATTGCACAGATGATCTCGGGAATCGGGTACCTTCCCGTTTGACTTAAGAGACCGGCGATCTGGAACGGTAGGCTGGAACACGTCAAAATGTCAGCGATAGCGAGATTGACAACCAGCATGCTGGTGACCGTACGAAGATTCTTCGTGGTGATGACGGAGACAATAACAAGAGTATTGCCAAACAGACCAATAATCGCTAAACCCGCTAGAACTGATGCAATGATAGCTCGATGAAGGAAAGCTATAGTTGGTGCTTCTACAGGAGATTGTGGACTTGCTTCCATCGTTGGCGAATAAGAATTAGACTTTTGGGATTTTTACGTTATTCAATCGATATGTCCATGTGGTATTAGACAATTTTGTGGTTTGAAACTTCGTATCAGTAAGCTTGATGGCTGATGGTGTTATTTTGTAAGTGTCCAAAATATTGAAGGCGTCTTGCGATGATAGATAGCGCAGTTGCTATCATTCGGACATTCATGGGAATCGCAAAAATGTACGTGACCAGTAGCCGATACAACAAGTGGGAGTGCAGGTGATCAAGTCAGCATTTATATACTCTCGATGGATTTTGCCACATTTATAATCATGAAAATTGTAAAAACTCGTTATGCGCGAAAAGCTATAGACTTGTTGACTTTCCAATTAAATCTAAATCAGCTGTTGCCAACCGATCGGTTTCATGATTGATGGCCATGAACATACTTTATCACGGCAGTATTAATCTGCGACCAGAAAAGCTTTGTTTGCCCTGTTCATTAGATGTAAAGTAAGAGCTTCGTTGAACCTCCCCCGAGCCATCAGCAAGCAATATACACATAACCTACATAGAGGCGCAGAAACAAGATAGGGAAGGAAAGGGAAGGGAAAAGAAGAAGTTACAAACCCCTACTCCCTCTTGCCAATTAATGGCTTTTAAAATGTCCATTTCATCCACCGAGTAGTGTCGTCCCCCGACATACACACATACACACACACACACACACGCCCCACATGCATACAGTATCAGTGTCCCCCAAAAGACTAGACCCGCGCTATACCACTACACTCAAAAAACTGAGGTGCTAAATGTTGGGTGCTGAGTGAGATTCTGCACTTGAAGTGCCAAAATCAGCACTTGACGGGTTAACTTTAACAAGGAAACCGAAACGTGCTGAATATTTGAGTGCTGAAAACGAGTGCTATAACAATATGCAGCACTTAACATCGAGTGCTGACTGCATAACCTGATCTGATTGGTCGGTTAGTATAATAGCTGTTACCTTGTGAATATTTGTTTTTGAATCAAATTCAGCTAAGAGATTCTTACATTCTTCATTCTCCAGGTCAATACCAAAGGCCTCAAAAGTCTGAATAACTTTGCTCCTTAAACTGTCAACAACATCAGTATTCAAAGCTGTTGCAGCAGATAACACTCTGTTTGTCATAGCATGGGTCATGTTGGTGTTTGATAAAAGAGAACCAATGAAAAATGCAGCTGGTCTCACTATGAACATGACAGACAATGAAAGCGGACAAAATATACAGTTCCTCAGGTAGACAAAGGAACATCCCTTGACTGCTATTATGTAAAATGTGTAAAACAGGTGAATATGCATGTGACACCTGTTCTACACATTTTTACATAATAGCAGTGAAGGGATGTTCCTTGGTCTACCTATGGAACTTCATATTTTGTCCGCTTTCATTGTCTGTCATATTCATAGTGTCTTGTACTGTCATTATGCATTGCTCCATCTTGTTCTTGTAGTAGGCCTATCCTATCATCATCATCATCAAATGCATCATCTGCTGCAGGATTATGCACTTCACCAACAGCAACACCCAAATCAGCATCAACTAGACCCTCCATACCCTGTACAACTTCAGGTTCAGGTTCTTCTTGTGGATGTTGGTTTAATAAATGTTTCCTGTAAGAGTTGAAAGTGGTAAATGACGAAGGACATCCACCTTGACCACATAGGCATATGTTCTGGCTTATTGCAGAACTTTGTCAACATGTGCCTTTACTGCAACAGTGTTTTTTGGTTAAACTGTTAATAAAATACCAACTATATATATAAAGTCATTTATTTGTCTTTTTTTTGTGTGTGAGTGTGACAAAATTGCATAATTTCACTATATATGAAATATAACGCCTGGAGTGCTAAAACATATAACACCAGTAGTGCTAAACATTACAAAACTGTTGTGTTCTGCACCTAAGTTGTGCAGTTTTTTAGCACTACTAGTGCTATTCAGAGTAGATTGTGGGGTTATTTAGCACCACCTGCCCAACATTCATAGCACTTGAAGTGTTTTTTTAGCACTTTTTAGTGCTTATCTATAGCACTTAAACTAGTGCTGAACTAGCACTTGCACTTGTGCTGAATTAGCACTAGCTGTGCAGTCCCTATGCGAGCACTGAAAAGGTGCTGAATATAGCCCTCCAAGTGCTAAAAATAGCACTACATTTTTTTGAGTGTACAGAAACCATTGAAATCCACCATCATGTAAAGCTGTGCAATTATGATTGCACCCGCAAGACATTTTGCTTTAATATTTCAATCGCGATTCAGATGAAAATATTGATGTCTTCGAATCAGACCATCGTGTATTCAATAAAAAAAGATCTTCTTGGATTTTGAAATTCTTGCCGTATTCAGGTAGGAATACATTATATTTGTAAAATCGTTTTGGCCCTTTGAAACATCCTTTCTTTTCCACTGAATGTTCAGTCCTATAGTAAAAATTATAAAGAGGTCTTTTCTTGAAATACTTAAGCATGAAAACGTGCGCACAGAGGGCTTAAAAAACAAATTGTATGAGTTGAAATTTGTCTTTGGTACATTATATTCACAATGTATAAAGTATCAATCTTTGCAAAGAAAGTTACCTTACCGATTTAATTTAAAAAAGATCGAATAGCTTTTTGTAAATTTTGTTGTAGAAATCATCGACTTCCAGTAGTCTCAGGTAGATATGAACGACGCTAAAGAAACAAGAGACCTTGTTCACTGTGTAAATTACAGTCAATTAGAAATTAATTTCATTATTCATTCAATTTGTCCCTTCTTTGCTAAAGAAAGAAAACACAATCTTAAAAGCAACTACACTAAACGACCAAATATATACCCTTGAAATGAATCAACTCATTGATTGTAAAAAGAAAGGAAAACAAAACCCAGAAAAACTCGCTCCAAACTTGTACAATTCAGTAGGAAATTTATCCATCGATTTTTAATCCTTTTTTCTGAATTCGAAGAATTTGATTATGAACCAATTATTAGTAGGGTGTCTAGGCATTACAACAGCCAATTGTGCTGAAGCCATTATTCAAGTTGTTTTAAATGGTATATAATTAGTTGGTTCATCAATCTGAATTTTACTTTTATGAATTATTAGATTAATTATTTATTTTGTTATTAGTTTATTTATTTTGGAAAATTTATTTATTGAGTTATCTATTAATCATAAATTCTGTATTAATTCATTTATTCTTCAACTACCCAATAATTTGATTAAAGACGTTTCGTCTGTTTCTTATTAAGTCGTTCCTACTGTCACACAAGAAAAATCAATAAATTTCATTTAATTTGTCCTCAAGTCAAGTGTTTAACTGATAATCGATGGAGAATATCGAAATTGTATGAGCTAACTGAACAGGGGAAAAGGGCACCGCGCCTTAGCAAAGGGCACTATACTTGTGATCGCACATATCGCCTTGATTTGTAGTTTTTTAGAACCTACCAAGTAACGGAAAAAGTGACCCTGGTTAAGAGGCATAGTGGCCACTTCTTTTTTTTGTTTTACATTAGTGTCCTTGTTTCTTGCCTCTACCCGCTTAATGTAACAAATATGTTTTTGATAGATCTGGATACAATTAGGCAATGCTAATTCTCTGAATGTAATTCCCTCAAAACGAAACACAATGGTCATTCTTACAAAGTGTCTAAGCTAACGACTGGAATTTGTTACACAATAAAATTTAAGATGCGCTCTTCTTGGATAATTCAACTAAGAAACCAAAATTCAACTTCGCATTATCCAACACTATTATAATATCTTTTCTCATCAGATGATACAAATCATGATATCTGTAATCCTTGCCTTGTATTTTGATTATTATTCATTTTAGAATTTCGGACTGTTAGTACTAACTATTGTATTGTAAATTTGTGTTAGTATTTGTTTATTGTGAACAAACAAACTTCCTGATACTAGCAGATTTGTTCCATAATTCTACTAAATCATTACTGTACAATTTGTATGTCTAACAGGATCATGTTATAAATCATCCCTCTACCAACTTTTTAGTTTTACTTAAAATACGTTTTTAGTTTTTGTTTAGAGTAGATGAATAAAATGAATAAATCAAAGATATATGAATTTATGAAAGAGTGAATAGATAATAAATATATGTAAACAGATTGATTATCAAATATTTTACACAATAATTAGTTGAACCAATGATTTGTTTCATAAAGGCTAATACACTAAGTTGGTAAAAGTCGAAGGAATTTTAAAAATATAGGGAGAAATATCTTCCCAATTCCCCCCAGATACCTATGGAGGTATACAACTCCAACCCGTACAATATTTATCTATAATAGTGGTATTTCTTAGATTTGTGTTGGTCAATTGTGAGTATAAAATATCACAAATGGAAAAAGCCTAACAGCATTCGATTAATGATGTAGGTCTATTATAATACTAAACGACGTACCAAATAGGAAAAAACCATGACACACACTCTGTATTACCTACAATTGGACATCTTTATTATCAGTTTGAGACACGCTCGAGCGGTCTGCGACGACGGCAAAGGATTCTCTTGAAAGCCTCTTGAAAGTGTGGATGCTTCAGACCATAGATTATCGGATTGAACACGCTGTTCGCCATCATGATCATGTAGCAATAGAGGATGGACAGTTTTGCTCCGGGAATTACGTAGTTCACGCTTTGCGCTACAAAGCAAATCATGAAGAGGCAGACAACCGTGAAAACATTCTTTGTGATCTCGATCTCCTTTTGGTTGATGGCTTTGATCATGGGTGGACGAGAATCTTGAGATGAGGATGTAAAAGCCTTGCTCTGTCGCGTATCTTCTGAGCTTGAATCAGTAGCTTTATCATCTGCAAACTTGTTTCGGAACTGCTTATTGTGTTGCAAAACGTGGCGCAAAATTAGTCCGTAAAACGTCAGGGTAAGTACCAGAGCAGTTATGATGACAAGGCCCTGAAACAATACATACAGTGGGTCTGTATCGGTCAAAGAGCATGTGCCGTAGTATCTTGAATAACCGAGAGTCCCGACTCCTAAAACAGGAGGTATGATCATGAGTGCAATTGACTCCATCCAGATGATCAGCACGACTTTCGCGATATTCTTCGGAGTATTGAGACCTTGATGGCCACGAATAGATCTGGTGATGACGTACCAGCGGACGAAACCGATAGCGACTAAATTAGATACACTACTGCATACGCTGGTGTATCCAACCCCAGCCACAATTGCACAGATGATCTCGGGAATCGGGTACCTTCCCGTTTGACTTAAGAGACCGGCGATCTGGAACGGTAGGCTGGAACACGTCAAAATGTCAGCGATAGCGAGATTGACCACCAAGATGTTGGTGACCGTACGAAGGTTCTTCGTGATGATGACGGAGACAATAACAAGAGTATTGCCAAACAGACCAATAATCGCTAAACCCGCTAGAACTGATGCAATGATAGCTCGATGAAGGAAAGCTATAGTTGGTGCTTCTACAGGAGATTGTGGACTTGCTTCCATCGTTGGCGAATTAGAATTAGACTTTTGGGATTTTTACGTTATTCAATCAATATTTCCATGAGGTATTAGACAATTTTGCGCTTTGATACTTCGTATAAGCTTGATGGCTGATGGTGTTTTTTGGTAAGTGTCCAAAATATTGAAGGCGTCTTGCGATGATAGATAGCGCAGTTTATATCATTCGGACATTCATGGGTATCGTAAAAATGTACGTGACCAGTAGCCGATACAACAAGTGGGAATGCAGGTGATCAAGTCAGCATTTATATCATCTCGATGGATTTTGCCACATTTATAATCATGAAAAATTGTAAAACTCGTTATGCGCGAAAAGCTATAGACTTGTTGAAGATAGTAGATTGTGAATGACATTCAACTACCCAATTAAATCTAAATCAGCTGTTGCCAACCGATCAGTTTAATGATTGACGGCCATGAACATAAATTATCACGTCAGTATTAATCTGCGACCAGAAAAGCTTTGTTTGCCCTGTTCATTAGATGTAAAGTAAGAGCTTCATTGAACCTCCCCCGAGCCATTAGCAAGCAATATACACATAACCTACATAAAGGCGCAGAAACAAGATAGGGAAGGAAAGGGAAGGGAAAAGAAGAAGTTACGACCCCTCCTACTTCCTCTCGCCAATTAATGGCTTTTATAATGTCCATTTCATCCACCAAGTAGTGTCGTCCCCCGACACACACACACACACACACACACATACACACACGCCCCACATGCATACAGTATCAGTGCCCCCAAAAAGACTAGACCCGCGCTATGCCACTACAGAAACCATTGAAATCCACCAACATGTAAAGCTGTGCAATTATGATTGCATCCGCAAGACATTTTGCTTTAATAATTCAATCGCGATTCAGATGAAAATATTGATGTCTTCGAATCAGACCATCGTGTATTCAATAAAAAAAGATCTTCTTGGATTTTGAAATTCTTGCCGTATTCAGGTAGGAATACATTATATTTGTAAAATCGTTTTGGCCCTTTGAAACATCCTTTCTTTTCCACTGAATGTTCAGTCCTATAGTAAAAATTATAAAGAGGTCTTTTCTTGCAATACTTAAACATGAAAACGTGCGCACAGAGGGCTTAAAAAACAAATTGTATGAGTTGAAATTTGTCTTTGGTACATTATATTCACAATGTATAAAGTATTAAATATTTGAAATCAATCTTTGCAAAGAAAGTTACCTTACCGATTTAATTAAAAAAAAGATCGAATAGCTTTTTGTAAATTTTGTTGTAGAAATCATCGACTTCCAGTAGTCTCAGGTAGATATGAACGACGCTAAAGAAACAAGAGACCTTGTTCACTGTGTACCTTACAGTCAATTAGTAATTAATTTCATTATTCATTCAATTTGTCCCTTCTTTGCTAAAGAAAGAAAACACAATCTTAAAAGCAACTACACTAAACGACCAAATATATATCCTTGAAATGAATCAACTCATTGATTGTAAAAAGAAAGGAAAAAAAAAACCCAGAAAAACTCGCTCCAAACTTGTAAAATTCAGTAGGAAATTTATACATCGATTTTTAATCCTTTTTTCTGAATTCGAAGAATTTGATTATTAACCAATTATTAGTAGGATGTCTAGGCATTACAACAGCCAATTGTGCTAAAGCCATTATTCAAGTTGTTTTAAATGGTATATAATTAGTTGGTTCATCAATCTGAATTTTACTTTTATGAAATATTAGATTAATTTTTTATTTTGTTATTAGTTTATTTATTTTTGGAAAATTTAGTTATTGAGTTATCTATTAATCATAAATTCTGTATTAATTCATTCATTCAATCATTTATTCTCCAACTACCCAATAATTTGATTAAAGACGTTTCGTCTATTTCTTATTAAGTCGTTCCTACTGTCACACAAGAAAAATCAATAAATTTCATGTAATTTGTTCTCAAGTCAAGTGTTTAACTGATAATCGATGGAGAATATCGAAATTGTAAGAGCTAATTGACCAGGGGAAAAGGGCATCGCGCCTTGGCAAAGGTCACTATACTTGTGATCGGACATATCACCTTGATTTGTAGTTTTTTAGAACCTACTAAGTAACGGAAAAAGTGACCCTGGTTAAGAGGCATAGTGGCCACTTCTTTTTTTGTTTTACATTAGTGTTCTTGTTTCTTGCCTCTACCCGCTTAATGTAACAAATATATTTTTGATAGATCTGGATTCAATGAGGCAATGCTAATTCTTTGAATGTAATTCCCTCAAAACGAAACACAATGGTCATTCTTACAAAGTGTCTAAGCTAACGACTGGAATTTGTTACATAATAAAATTTAAGATGCGCTCTTCTTGGATAATTCAACTAAGAAACCAAAATTCAACTTCGCATTATCCAACACTATTATAATATCTTTTCTCATAAGATGATACAAATTATGATATCTGTAATCCTTGCCTTGTATTTTGATTAATATTCATTTTAGAATTTCGGACTGTAAGTACTAACTATTGTATCGTAAATTTGTGTTAGTATTTGTTTATTGTGAACAAACAAACTTCCTGATACTAGCAGATTTTTTCCATAATTCTAATAAATCATTACTGTACAATTTGTATGTCTAACAGGATCATGTTATAAATCATCCCTCTACCAACTTTTTTGTTTTACTTAAAATACGTTTTTAGTTTTTTTTTAGAGTAGATGAATAAAATGAATAAATCAAAGATACATGAATTTATGAAAGAGTGAATAGATTATAAATAAATAAGTAAACAGATTGATTATCAAATATTTTACACAATAATTAGTTGAACTAATGATTTGTTTCATAAAGAACTAATGCACTAAGTTGGTAAAAGTCGAAGGAATTTAAAAAAAAGGGAGAAATATCTTCCCAATTTCCCCCAGATACCTATAGAGGTATACAACTCCATCCCGTACAATATTTATCTATAATAGTGGTATTTCTTAGATTTGTTTTGTCAATTGTGAGTATAAAATATCACAAATGGAAAAAGCCTAACAGAAAACGATCAATGATGTAGGTCTATTATAATACTAAACGACGTACCAAATAAGAAAAAACCATGACACACACTCTGTATTACCTACAATTGGACATCTTTATTATCAGTTTGAGACACGCTCGAGCGGTCTGCGACGGCAAAGGATTCTCTTGAAAGCCTCTTGAAAGTTGGGATGCTTCAGACCATAAATGATCGGATTGACCACGCTGTTCGCGATCATGATCATGTAGCCATAAAGGGTGGACAAACTTAATGGCCCGGGGATTACTAAGTTCACGCTTTGCGCTACAAAGCAAATCATGAAGAGGCAGACAACAGTGAAAACATTCTTTGTGATCTCGATCTCCTTTTGGTTGATGGCTTTGATCATGATGGGTGGACGAGAATCTTGAGATGTAGATGAAGAACCCTTTTTCTTTTGTGCCTCTGCTGAGCTTGAACCGGTAGCGTTATCATCTGCAAACTTGTCTCGGAACTGCTTATTGTGTTGCAAAACGTGGCGCAAGATCAGTCCGTAAAACGTCAAGGTGAGTAACAGGGCAGTAATGATGACAGAGCCCTGAAACATGAAATACACAAAGGTCAGTGGGTTTGTATCGGACACAGTGCATAAGCCGTAGTATCTTGAATAACCGAGAGTCCCGACTCCTAGCACAGGAGGTATGATCACGAATGCAATGGACTCCGTCCAGATGATCAACACGACTATCGCAATATTCTTCGGAGTATTGAGACCTTGATGACCACGAATAGATCTGGTGATGACGTACCAGCGGACGAAACCGATAGCGACTAAATTAGATACACTACAGCATACGCTGGTGGACGTAACTCCAGCTACAATTGCACAGACGATCTCGGGAATCGGGTACCTTCCCGTTTGACTTAGGAGACCGGCGATCTGGAATGTTATACTAAAACACGTCAAAATGTCAGCGACAGCGAGATTGACCACCAAAACGTTCGTGACCGTTCGAAGCTTTTTCGTGGTGATGACGGAGACGATAACAAGAGTATTGCCAAAGAGGCCGATAATTGCTAAACCCGCTAGGACTGATGCAACGATAACTCGATGAAGGAAAGCTATAGTTGGTGCTTCTACAGAAGATTGTGTGCCTGCTTCCATCGTTGGCGAATTAAAATAAAACTTGTGGGATTTTTACGTTATTAATTCAATATGTCCATCTGTTATTAGACGATATTTGCGGTTTAAAACTTCTTATTAGCTTGATGGCTGATGGTGTTATCTTGGAGTTTTCCAAAATATTGAAGGCGTCTTTTAGTGATAGATAGCGTAGTTTATGTCATTCGGACATTGATGGGAATCGCAGAAAATGTACGTGATCAGTAACCGATACAACAACTGGGAAATGCAGTTGATGAAGTCAGCATTTATAGTATCTCTATTTTTTTTGCCACATTGATTATCATGAACTTTTTAAAACTCGTTGACCTTGTTGAAGATGATAGATTCTGAATGTCATTCTACTTTTCAATTAAATCTAAATCAGTAGTTACCAACTGATCGATTTATGACTTTTCAAGATTGGTAGCCATGATCCAATGATATCACAGTAGGATGAATCTGCGACCGGAAATATATTGTGGTTGGGTTCATTGCATGTAAAGTTAGAGCTTCATAGAATCTCCACCGAGCCATTAGCAAACAATATACACAGTAGGGGCGCAGAAACAAGAGGGGCAAAGGAAAGAGGAGAGAAGATGTTACGACCCCCTGCTACTCCCTCTCGCCAATTAATGGCTTTAAAATGTGCATTTCATTCATCGAGTAAGACCGGTGTCGCCCCCCCCCCATCACCACTCATACATATACACACGCACAAAGACACAACGCACACATACAGTTCCAGTGCCCCCACACATTCTAGACCCGCGCTATGCCACTACAGAAACCAGTAAAATCAAGCATCATGTAAAACTGTTCCAAGATGATTGCAACCGGCCTACATTTTTCTTTATTCAATCGCGATTCAGATAAAAGATCTTTATGTCTTCGTATCAAACCATCGTGTATTCAATGAAAAGATCTGTTTGGATTGTGAAATTCTTGCCTGATTCAGGTAGCTATATATTATATTTAAAAAAAAAAAAATCGTTTTTCCCTTTCGAGCATACTTTATTTTTCAACTGAATGTTCGGTCCTATAATAAAATTTATCAAAGTCATTGTATTGAAACACTTAACATGAAAACGTGCGCACCGAGGGCTTTACAAAACTATTGTATCAGTTGAATATTTTTCTTCGGCACACGTACATACCCAGAATGTATGAATTATAGAATATTTAAAGATATTATTTGACAACAAAGTTATCTTACTGATTTGAATAACAAATATCGACTTTCTCTTTAAAGATTTTGTTGAGGAATTCATCGACTACTAGTGGTCTCAGGTAGATCTGAACCACGTGAAAGAAACATTAAACCTTGTTTATTATGTGACATACAATCAATTGGTGGTGAATTTCAAGATTTATTAAATTATTATTATTTATTATTACATAAATACATTTAATAAGAACAATTACAACTACAAACTTCAAAAGAGATGTATTTTTAAGGCCTTTCTGAAGGTAACAGGTGATGTAAACTGCCTAATTCTAAGTGGTAGATCATTCCAGTATTTTGAAGCAGATACAGTAATTGTCTTATCAGCGGCCATTGTGCGGGTAACTGAATATGTGAGACAGAGAGGATCACTGGCTGACCTCAATGCCCTGACAGGTGTATATAAATTCAAACAGGTTTCTAAATAAGTGCCTTCTTTGCTGAAGAAAGAAACTACGATCTTTAAAACAACTACACTGAACGACCAGATACCCCTAACATGAATCCACCATTTAAATGTACAAGAAAAGAAGAAAAAAACCAACCTTGTAAAATTATGTAAGAAATTGCCCCTTTTCATTTTAAACCCTTTTTTCTACATTCGAAACATTTCTACATTTTGAACCAATTACTAGTAAAGTTTCTATGCAATATAACATTAATTAGACGCCATTGTTCTCATAGTGTTAAATAGTACAGAATAAGTTGTAACATTAATGCCGAGGAAAACTTTTATGATGTTTTGTATTTATTTATTTATTTTGTTATTGGTTTATTTATTTTAGGGAACTTATTTATTGAGTTATCTATGAAATCATGAATCTATTAATCTTAAATTCTTTATTAATTCATTTATTCAATCCTCTTTATCTTTAATTACTCTATCATTTATTATAAGTAATAGCCATGTTTGCCTTTTTCTTATTAGATCTAAAATAGTGGTATTTCTTAGAAGATTCTTTGTTAATTGTGGGTATATCTCGAATGGAAAAGGCGTCACAGCAATCGATTAATGATTTAGGCCTATTTTACTACTAAATGACGTACGAAATAAGAACAGACCTTGACAAACACTCTCTGTATTACCTTTAATCGCAATTCTTTGTGATCAGTTTGAGACACGCTCGAGCGGTCTGCGACGACGGCAAAGGATTCTCTTGAAAGCCTCTTGAAAGTTGGGATGCTTCAGACCATAGATGATCGGATTGACCACGCTGTTCGCCATCAAGATCATGTAGCCATAGAGGGTGAATAGGTATATACCGGGAAGTAAAAAGTTCACACTTTGCGCTACAAAGCAAATAATGAAGAGACAGACAACCGAGAAAACATTCTTTGTGATCTCGATCTCCTTTTTGGTTGATGGCTTTGATCATGGGTGGACGAGAATCTTAAGATGTAGATGAGGAAGCCTTATTCTGTCGTGTCTCTGCTGAGCTTGAATCGGAAGCTTTATCATCTGCTGCAAACTTGTCTCGGAACTGCTTATTATGTTGCAAAACGTGACGCAATATCAGTCCGTAAAACGTCAAGGTGAGTATCAGGGCAATAATGATGACAGCGCCCTGAAACATGAAATTAACAAAGACCAGTTGGTTTGTATCGGTCAAACTGCATATGCCGTAGTATCTGAAATAACCGAGAGTCCCGACTCCAAGAACAGGAGGTATGATCACGAATGCAATGGACTCCGTCCAGATGAACAACACGACTATCGCAATATTCTTCGGAGTATTGAGACCTTGATGACCACGAATAGATCTGGTGATGACGTACCAGCGGACGAAACCGATAGCGACTAAAGTAGATGCGCTACAGCATACGCTGGTGAACGCAACTCCAGCCACAATTGCACAGATGATCTCGGGAATCGGGTACCTTCCCGTTTGACTTAGGATACCGGCGATCTGGAAAGGTAAGACGAAACACGTCAAATTGTCAGCGAAAGCGAGATTGATCACCAAGGTGTTTGTGACCGTTCGAAGCTTCTTCGTGGTGATGACGGAAAAGATAACAAGAGTATTGCCAAAGAGACCAATAATTGTAAAAACTGCTAGTACCGATGCAACGAAAACTCGGTGATTGAAAGCTATAGTTGGCGCTTCTACAGGAGATTGTGGACTTGCTTCCACCATTGGCGAATGGATATTAGACTTGTGGGAATTTTGCGTTGTTAAATCAATATGTCCATCTGTTATACGACGTTTTTTTGCGGTTTAAACCTTCTTATTAGCTTGATGGCTGATGTTGTTATCTTGGAGTTGTACAAAATATTGAATTCGTCTTTTAGTGATAGATAGCGTAGTGAATGTCATTCGGACATTGATGGGAACCGCAGAAAATGTACGTGAACAGTATCCGATACAACAACTGGGAAATGAAGTTGATCAAGTCAGCATTTATATTATCTTTATTCTATTAGCCACATTGATAATCATGACTTTTTTTTAAAATCATTATGTGCGAAAAGCTATTGACTTTTTGAAGATGACAGATCTTGAATGCCATTCTACTTTTCAATTAAATCTAAATCCGCTTTTATCAACTGATCGATTAATGACTTTTCAAGATTGATAGCCATGAATCAATGATATCACAGTAGGATGAATCTGCGATCGGAAATATAATGTGTGTCGGGTTCATGACATGTATAGTTAAAGCTTCATTGAATTTCCACCGAGCCGATAGCAAAAAATTTACACAGTAGGGGCGCAGAAACAAGAGAGGCAAAGGAAAGGGAATGGAAAAGAAGATGTTACGACCCCCTGCTACTCCCTCTCGCCAATTAATGGCTTTTAAAATGTGCATTTCATTCATCGAGTAAGACCGGTGTCGTCCCCTCCCCAAAACCAAACATACATGCACATACACACACGCGCGCGCGCGCGCAACCACACACAAGCACACCCACACAGAAACAAACATATTCCACATACATACAGTATCAGTCCCCCCACAATGTCTAGACCCGCGCCATGCCACTACAGAAACCATTGAAATTCACAATCATGTAAAGTTGTGCCTTTTCATTCAATCGTTATTCTGATACACTTTTATGTCTTCGAATCAAACCATCGTGTATTCAATAAAATAACATCTGCTTGGATTGCGAGCTCTTGCCTGATTCATGTAGGAATATATCATCTTTATAAAATCGTTTTCGTTTTGAAACATCCTTTCTTTTTCAACTGAATGTTGAGTCCTATAGTAACATTTATTATTAATTATTGTCTTGGAACACTGAACATGAAAAACGTGCACACGAAGGGCTTGTAAGAGTTGACCATATTTGTTTGGTACATGTATACTCACAATAAATAAAATCATAGAATATTTAAGAAAACAATCCTTGCCAAGAAAGATGTCTTTCCGATTTAAATAAAACAAGATCGAATTGCTTTTTGTAAATGTTGTTGTGGAACTCATCGACTACTCGGAGTCTCAGGTAGATCTGAACAACATGAAAGATAAATGAAACCTTGTTTATTATGTGACATAAAATAAATTGGTGATGAATTGTAATATTTATTTAATTTCTCCCTTCCTTGCTAAAGAAAGAAAAACCAATCTAAAAAAAAATTACACTGAACGACCAAATACCCTTTAAATAAATCATCTCTTTCAACAATCAAACAAGTTGCTCCGTCCATATAAAAATCCGTAGGAAAATATTAAAGTCCATATTCGAAGCTATTTATTTTGAACCCATTATAAGTAAAGTTTCTTTGCAATATAACAGCAAATTATGTTCATGCCATTATTCACCTTGTTTTAAATATTTTAAATTTATTTGGTTGATTCATGCTGTTTTTTTATTTGTTTTATTTATTTATTATTCATTTTGTTCTTGATTTATTAATTTCTTCAATTATTTATAAATTCTTTATCAATTCATTCATTCAATCCTTCTTTTTTTCTCTCTTAAATAACCCAATCATTTAAAAATATACTGTTTGCCTATCTGCTTGTTTGATTTTATTTCATTTTATCTGTGTACATGTTCACAATGATGGACTTCAAATTATACCTAATTTATTTATTTGTACATGTACATAAGTGATTGTATTCTCCAATACATTGATTATGATGACAGAAGAATAAATGTCATTGTCATTATCAATGTCACTCGAGAGACGATATCCTATTATTTATTGTGTTTACCCGCTTTGGAAGTTCATGAACGAGTAACGTTCAAAGAGTTTAGTAACTACTATATATCCGGCTAAGATCTAGCCAAAAGTCCCTTATATAGGCATTTCGAAGTTTGATTATTAGTATTCATTTGTATTGTCAAAGGTTGTACTGTGGTGTGATGTTAGTGACTTTTTTCATAACTTCCATTTTGCAAACCTTCATAGTGACAAATAAATGTAAAGACGTAAAACACGATGCATCTTAAGAAACACAAAAATAATTTTGAACAATTTCTGACATAGAAAAAGAAATTGTATGTATGTTGATATTGCGACTAGGAACAGTGACCTACCATTATCGATGAACCGAAAAAGAAAAATAATGTCATCTGGCGGTCATTTTTTTCACAAAACTGAAATAATTATGAGGAATAATTAAAATACGCCACGTGCATCGACTACCTTCTCCAATCCGATTCGCTGTGATGATGATACAGATGAGGCAAGAAGCTACGATGCGAATTACAATAATTCCTTTACTATTATCTTTTTGAGAACGTAAATAATGAATGTCATCCACTGAAAAATCCTAATTAGATCCACAATCCACTATCACTGACTGCAGTGAAAAACATAATTCTCTCTTACATGGCATTCCTTTTTTATTTCATTCCACAAGGAAGTCTCCTCGCCCCATCATATTCTCCTTGATCAATAACGATGTATCTGAATGTTTTAATCCACCATGCCGTAATTATCTATGTCATTCGCGACAATGTGCATGTTACCTTTTAATAATATCTCCAAATAAATATAATCAACGAATCCATTAAAAGTAAGAGTAAACTCATCCGAATTTCTTTAAATGTATAAACAGATCATGAGCTAATATTGAACAGGGAAAAAGACACCGCGTCTTGTCTAAGGGCACTATACTTGCAAGCGCACATATATCCTTGATTTATATTTTTGTTTTAAACCTTCCAAGTAACAGAAAAAAATACATTGGTTACCCTGCATAATGATCACTTCTTTTTTAAATTAGTGTCCGTCTCACTTGCCTCTACCCACTTATGTTACAGATGGGGATTTTGATAGATCTGGACCCCAAAAGTAATGCTAATTGTCTGAATATAATTTCCTCAAAACTAAACACCACAGTCATTTTTACAAAATGCCTAAGTTAACGACTGGAATCTGTTTCATGATAACATTCAAGATGCGCTTTCCTTGGATAATTCAACTAAGTATATGTTTAAGAAACCGAAATTCAATTTTGCATTATCCAACACTGTTTTAATATCTTTTCACATAAATTGATAAATATATTGATATCTGTACTTCTTGCCTTGTATTTTGTTTAATATTCACTTCAGAATTTCGGTCTGTAAGTATTCACTATTGTATTGTAAATTTTCGTTAGTATTAGTTTATTGAAAATATACAAACTGTCTGTTACTAGCAGATTGGTTCCATAATTTAAATAATTCAGTGCTGTACATTTTTATGTCTTACAGGCCCATATTATGAATCATTCCTCTACCAATGTTGGTTGTTTTCTTAAAATACGTTTTAAGTAAATAAGTAGAAATACATAGAAGATATATGAATATATATGAAAGAGTGAATAAATAATAAATTAGTGAATCAATTATTAATCAAATCTAATAAACTCATGATTTGTTACATAGAGGACTAAAACACTATGTTGGTACAAGTTGAAGGAATTGCAAAAAAGGGAAAATATCTTCCTGATATTACCCAAATACCTATGTAGGCACAACTCCTTCCCGTACAATTTTGATCTAAAATAGTGATACTTCTTTGAAGATTTTTGTTAATTGGGAGTAAATCACGAATGGAAAAAAGCCTTACAGCAATCGATGAATGATTTGGGCCTGTTTTAATACTAAAAGACGTACTAAGTAAGAACCGACCTTGAAAAACACTCTGTATTACCTTTAAACGGAATTCTTTGTAATCAGTTCGAGACCTGCTCGAGCGGTCTGCGACGACGGCAAAGGATTCTATTGAAAGCCTCTTGAAAGTTAGGGTGCTTCAGACAATAAATGATCGGATTGACCACGCTGTTCGCCATCATGATCATGAAGCAATAGAGGGCGGACAGGCTTGTCCCGGGGATTACGAAGTTCACGCCTTGCGCTACAAAGCAAATTATGAAGAGGCAGACAACAATGAATACATTCTTCGTGATCTCGATCTCCTTTTGGTTGATGGCTTTGATCATGGGTGGACGAGAATCGTGAGATGTAGATGAGGAACCCTTGTTCTGTTGTGTCTCTGCTGAGCTTGAATCGGTAGCGTTATCATCTGCAAACTTGTCTCGGAACTGCTTATTATGTTGCAAAACGTGTCGCAAGATCAGTCCGTAAAACACCAAGGTGAGTATCAGGAGAGTAATGATGACAGCGCCCCGAAAGATGAAATTAACGAAGGCCAATGGGTTTATACCAGTCAAAGTGCAAATGCCGTAGTATCTGTAATAACCGAAAGTCCCTACTCCTAGAGCAGGAGGTATGATCATGAGTGCAATTGACTCCATCCAGATGATCAGCACGACTTTCGCAATGTTCTTCGGAGTATTGAGACCTTGATGACCACGAATAGATCTGGTGATGACGTACCATCGGACGAAACCGATAGCGACTAAATTAGATGCGCTACAGCATACGCTGGTGGCCGTAACTCCAGCTACAATTGCACAGACGATCTCGGGAATCGGGTACCTTCCCGTTTGACTTAGGAGACCGGCGATCTGGAATGGTAAAAAGGAACACGCCAACCAAGATGTTTGTGACCGTACGAAGCTTCTTCGTGGTGATGACGGAGAAGATAACAAGAGTATTGCCAAAGAGACCAATTATTGTAAAAACTGCCAGTACCGATGCAACGATAACTCGGTGATGGAAAGCTATAGTTGTTGCTTCTACAGGAGATTGTGGACTTGCTTCCATCGTTGGCGAATTAAAATAAGACTTGTGGGATTTTTACGTTATCAAATCAATATGTCTATCTGTCTTTTAGGCGATTTTGGGCTTTAAAACTTCTCACTAGCTAGATGACTGATGGTGTTATTTTGTGAGTGTCCACAAAATTGAAAGCGTCTTCCAGTGATAGATAACACAGTTGATGTCATTCGGACATTGATATGAATCGCAAGAATGTACGTGATCAGTAGCTGACACAGAAAGTGGGAATTGCATCTGATCAAGTCAGCATTTATATTATCTCTATTCTTTTTGCCACATTTATAATCATGACATTTTTAAATTTCGTTACGTGCGAACAATTATTGACTTATTGTAGATAATAGATTCTGAATGACATTCTACGTTTCAATTAAATCTAAATCAGTTGTTGCCAACTGATCGGTTCTATGATTTTTCAAGATTTACTGCCATGAATTAAAAATATCACGGTAGGATGAATCTGCGACCGAAAAGATATTGTGTGTCGGGTTCATTTGATGGAAAGTTAGAGCTTCATTAAACTTCCACCAAGCCATTATCAAACAATATGCACATATATAGTGGCGCAGAAACAAGAGAGGGAATGGAAAGGGAGGGGTAAAGAAGATGTTACGACCCCCTCCTACTCCCTTTCGCCAATCAATGGCTTTTAAAATTTGCATCTCATCCACCGAGTATGACCGGTGTCGTTCCCCCGACACCACCACACACACACATGCACTCACGCCCCACAAAAATACAATGCCAGTGCCCCCACAATGTCTTGACCCGCGCTATGCCACTACAGAAACCAGTGAAATCAAGCATCATGTAAAGCTGTGCCATTATGATTACATCCGCAAGACATTTTTCTTTGTTCAATCGCGATTCAGATCAAAATATTTATGGCTTCGAATGAAACCATCGTGTATTCAATAAAAGAAGATCTACGTGGATTGAGAAATTGTGCCTGATTCAGGTAGGAATATATTATATTTCTAAAATCGTTTTTCCCTTTCAAACATACTTTCTCTTTCAACTGAATGTTCAGTTCTATAGTAAAATTCTTCAAAGTCATTGTATTGAAACAGAGGAAACCGACCCCCAAGTTATAACTTTACTTATTCTGAGAGATTTATTATATTATTGCCCATAAATCTACAAGATTCCCCACCAAAGTGTATGAGAGAGGTATAAAGCAGAAATAAAGTACAGTTTTTCAGCACGACATGGGCATCGCCATTTTCTTGATAATGTGACGTACTATGCGAAGTCGTTTATCAAGTAAATGTACCAAATTTATGGATGCTTCTTTCCCAGACATGTGTGGTGATGAAGCATTTCATTCACCTGCTATTATCCTTTGTACTATAATTACCAGAACGCAAATTACATAAATAAGTTAGTGCACTTCTGGGGTGAAGGTTTATCATAAATGAAATAGATTTGTCAACTGCTATAGTGTAGTATTTATAAATGAATTTTGTTACAATTGTGCCCCTATTATTTATTTTTCACCTAATATCATTTCTATCATCTCAGTTATTTTTTTTTTTGGTGAAAAGTAAAGGTTTCGTTATTGATTTAAAAATTATTTACAACTAAAGCTGGGTGCATGTTGCATAATACATGTACAACTTCAACAGGTACGTCACATTTTAAGAAAATGGCTGCGCCTATATCATGCTGAAAGGCATCACATCATGCCAGGAATATCTTCATTAATATATATCTTGTACATTTTCGTAAGGAATATTGTACATCAAAGGGCAGGAATACATCTCATTTGTCAGAATACCTACACTTATTCTTTGGGTTTAGGTTTCCTTTAACATGAAAACGTGCGCACCGAGGGCTTTACAAACCTATTTTATGAGTTAAACGTTTTTCTTCGGCACAAATACCCAGAATGTATGAATTATAGAATATTAAAAAACATTCTTTGCCAACTAAGTTACCTTACCGATTTCAATAAAAAAAGATCGACTTTCTCTTTATAGATTTTGTTGAGGAATTCATCGACTACCAGTAGTCTTAGGTAGATCTGAACCTCATGAACGAAACATGAAACCTTATATACTTTGTGACATACAATCAATTGGTGATGAATTTCAAGGTTTATTCACTTAGTGCCTTCTTTGCTAAAGAAAGAAAATACGATCGTCAAAACAACTACACTGAACAACTAGATACCCTTAAAATAAATCAACTCTTTAAATGTACAAGAAGAAAAAAAAACACCAGAAAACTGGTTTCAACCTTGTAAAATTATGTAAGAATATTGTCCCTTTTCTTTAAAACCCATTTTCCGCATTCGCAGCATTTTATTTTTAACAAATTACTAGTAAAGATTCTGTGCAGTATAACATTAATTAGACGCCATTATTCACCTTGTGTTAAATAGAACAGAATGAGTTGTATCATTAATGCAGATGAAAACCTTTATGATATATATATTTTATTTTTAGTTATTGGTTTATTCATTTTTGGAAATTTATTTATTGAGTCATCTATTCATCATGAATTCTTAATTAATTAATTTATTCAAATTTTTGTTCTCCTCAATTAACCAATCAGTTATTTATAGACTGTTTGCCTATTTCTTATTTGATCGCTCCTATTGTGACAAAAGAAAAATCCATAAATTTCATTTAATTTGTCCTAAACTGTTCAACTAATAATCGATCGAAAACATCGAAAGTGTATGATTACGACTGCATGAAGCTTACCCAAGAAAATACACAAGTTAAAATCCTATTGAGGATAAAAAACATATATATAAATATACAATGTAATCAGGCATCAATTATGATAACATTTTGAAGGTTCCACAAGGAAGTTTCCTCGCCCCATTCATATTCTTCTTGATCAATAACGATGTATCTGAATGTCTTGTTCCACCATGCACATCATGATTTAGCGCAACGTGCACAATGTTACTTTTTAATAATTTCCCCCAATAAATGTAATCAACCAAACAATGATTATTACAGCTAAACTCATCCGACTTTAAAACTAAATATATATACTGACCATGAGCAAATTAAAATGGGGGAAAAAGGCACCGCGCCTTGTTAAAGGTCACTTTTCCTGTGAACCGGGCTGGCCAGAAAATACACACAAAACGGTCAAATGATTTTATGTAGACAGACTGTCTGGCATCTCCGCAAAATACGAACAATTGAACAGCGTCGATTTTTTTTTCTTCTCCTTATCTTTTCTGATTCCACTTAAAATTGTTAATACAACTTGAATTCGGCGTAAATATTCATGAATGAATGACACACGCCTTTAAGACTAAAACAACAACAACAACAACCACATATCCCCTTGATTTATAGTTTTGAAGAAAAAAAGAATCCTTCCAAGTAACAACAAAATAAATGATCTTTGTTACCCTGATCACCTTTTCTACATTAAAGATGTGCCTCTTGCAGCCAACATCAAATTATGTAGAGCTTTACAGGAATTATGAATATGTAATGTATGGCCTATTTTTGAAATTTAAGCATTTAATTTAGCAGTGTCCTAGTATTCAAATTATGCAACCAAACCAGTTTAACTTCTAGACTTCACTGTCAGACAATATTAAGTGACTGACCGACATCTTTTTTCTTTGGTAATAACATACATTGAAGAAGCTGTAACAGGTTCACGACCATTTGCCTACATCAATAACCCACTACTTGTAATAGCCAACATTAAACTAATTGATTCTGTGTGCAGCACAAAACGTACGACCACTCGGTAAAAGGAGACTTTTACTTAGGTAAGTCTATTCGACAACTGATGGTCGCTATTTTCCTGTGCCTATACCCGCTAATCAAACAAATGCGTATTTTGATAGATCTGGATCCAATGAGGCAATGCTGATTCTCTGAATGTAATTCCCTCAATACTAAACACCGCATTCATTCTTACAAAACGCCTGAGCCAATGACTGGAATTCATTATGTGATAACATTCAAGATGTGCTATCCTTGGATAATTCAAATAAGTATATGATTAAGAAACTAAAATTCGACATGATATATTTTCTTATAAAATATTAAAAGATATTGATGTCTGTTCTCCTTGCTTTGTATTTGATTAATATTCAGTTTAAAATTTCGGTCTGTAAGTACTAACTATTGTATATTAAATTTGTGTTAATGTTTTTTCTGTGAATATACAAACTTTCTGTTATTAGCAGTCAGATCTTTGGTTCCATAATTCTAATAAATCTTTGTTGTACAATTCTTATGTTTTACAGGATCATTTTTATGAATTATTCCCCACCGATTTTGTTGTCCTATCAAGATACGTTTTAGTAATATGTAGAAGAATAAATATATAAATAAACAAATGTATGAATAAACGAAGGAGTGGATAAATAAGTTTAAACAAAAAAGATTAATCAAAGCTTCAAAACAATAATGAGGTAAGCTCATGATTTGTTACATAAAGGACTAATACACTTTGTTGGTAAAAATTGAAGGAATTAAAATAAAGGGGAAAATATCTTTCCATTTTCCCCAGATACCTATGGAGGTACAACTCCATCCTGTTAAATTTTGATCTAAATAGTCGTAAATATTAGAAAAAAATGTTAATTGTGAGTATATAACATAATTATAATACTTCCCCCAGATACCTATGGAGGTACAACTCCATCCTGTTAAATTTTGATCTAAATAGTCGTAAATATTAGAAAAAAATGTTAATTGTGAGTATATCACATAATTATAATACTAAACGACGTACCAAATAAGAAAAGACCGTGACAAACACTCTGTATTACCTATAATCGGACTTCCTTGTAATCAATTTGAGACAAACTCCTGCGGTGCGCGACGACAGCAAAGGATTTTCTTGAAGGCTTCTTGAAAGTTGGGATGCTTCAATCCATAGATGATCGGATTGACTACACTGTTTGTCAGCATGATCATGTAGCCATAGAGGGTTGACACACTGCTGCCAGGTATGATGAAGTTCACGCTGGACGCCAAAAAACAGACGATGAAGAGACAGACGACTGTGAAAACATTCTTAGTGATCTCGATCTCCTTTTGGTTGATGGCCTTGATCATCGGTAGAGGAGAATCAGATGTAGAAGCCTTGTTCTGATGCCCCTCTGTTGAGCTTGCAGAGGTATCTTTGTCGACCGCAAACTTGCCACGAAATTGCTTATTGTGTCGCAAAACATGACGCAGAATCAGACCGTAAAATATCAGGGTAAGCATCAGGATGGTGGCGATGAAAATGCCTTGACATGCGACATAATACAGGGCCATTCTGGTATAACCAATGAATGCACACATGCCGTAGAATGAGGAATAACCTAGTCTCCCGATTCCTAGAACAGGGGGTAAGACCATGAACGCAGCTGACTCTATCCAGATGAACACAGCCACTGTGGCGATTTTCTTCGGGGTATGGAAACCTTGATGGCCGCGGATAGATCTGGTAATGACGTACCTTCGGATGAATCCGATGACGACAAGGGTCGAAGCGCTACACACCAGGCAAGTGTGAAGCACAGCTGCAACAGTAGCGCAAACGCCCTCAGGGAGGGGATAGCTTCCCGTCTGACTTAAGAAACCTATGACCTGAAATGGCAAGCAGGCGCATGTCAAGAAATCAGCGATGGCGAGATTGACGACCAAGATGTTGGTGATCGTACGAAGCTTCTTCGTAATAAGGACGGAGATGATCACGAGAGTGTTGCCAAAGAGACCAATAATCGATGCTCCTATCAGGATGGATGCTACAATCACTCGATGATAGAACGCTATCGTAGCTATTTCTGTGGTGGTTCCTTCGGTTGCCTCCATCGTTAGGTAATGGAAATCAAGCTTATTTACGTTGTAAATGAAATTGTGCTCATCTGAATGAGACGAATTGCTCTTAAAACTTAATGAGAAATAGCCCAAGATCGGATCGTTTATAAATATCTAAACGAGAATCGTTTTGCATTGAGAGAGCAACAAAGTTCATGTGTCACATGATCTCCAATACGGACAGCTTTAAGTGAGCCAATTGGCGATTTGGAGATGCGGACAGTTTTTCACGCGTAATCGTTTTTCAGTTTTATCCCAGCTTTTAGATTCCTTTGAACTCTTTGAAGCTATTTTGTTTTGTTTTCAGAAGATTTAGAATGTTTGATAACCGTAGATTATGACTGGTTCCCTACTTTTCGCTAAACTACAGATCCACTAGTTCCAACTTTCGTGTTTGAAATGACCTTTCGAGATTTATATTAACGAAGCAAATTGATCACGATAGATTGAACCAATTAGCGGTCAGAGTTTTTTGAGTGATGTAATCATGTAGAAAAAATCATTTCTTCCACGGATCCATTAGCACTAAACTCAACACTTAAGACGAGGCTGTATTTTTTATTACAGAGGTTTACATGTTATGAAAGGAAGCTGTGATATTGAACATTCATCCGCAAGATATGTCCTTTAATTCAATCCTGATTCAGATTCAAACACAAAGAATATGTATGAGTTGCACAATTTTCAAAGTCAGAGTAATTCATTTTTAAACATTTATTTCTTTCATCTTTTTCTTTTTCTCCCTTTTATTTTGTAATATCCCTTTCATCTTCATAATACAAATGCAAAGATTATAAAGGTCTGGCAACTGCATATGCAAGTACATATATGCCACAAACATGCAATATTTCATTTGTTATTTTTAAAGGTGATTGCATGCCTTTAGTTACAGAAACATCTCATTTTGGCCATAAGCTGACATCGAATAATCGGCTCATTGCGTCCGGTCGGGTGGTCGCGTTACAAGACCTTTTATGAAACGAAAGCGGAAGATCACGCGACCTTTCGTAGATTTGCCTTAGTGTTTTCACAAAGTGTAGGGTGAATTGGACTAGACAATTTGTAGATCAGCGGGGTATCTCACAAACATTACCTCCGCCATTTCGTGAATATTTAATGAGACACGAAAGGTCGGGTAACGCGACCAACCAACCCCGGAAGCGATGACCCGATGATTCGAGGTAATTAAGCCGGGCCCAAATGAGGTATTTTGCGGTGTGAGAAGAATCAACAGAAGTGCGTTTGCCAGTTTTATAACTATTATAATGTTTTTTGTTTTACATGTGTTTAAATCATTTTTAATTGAATCAAACAAACAGCAGAGAATACAATAATTTCGCCTTATCACATTCCTATAAAAGGAACAGTTTGATATTTTGTATACATATATATATATATATGCAAAATTAAATGATAATGATAATTCTAATAAAAAATAAATCAATAAAAATAATAAAGAAAATTGTGAGACATTAATGATAGGAAGTCTTACATAAATGTAATTAGCATGATGATATATAGCCTAGATCAGTATTACTCGGGGAAGTAACTGAATAAAATTTGCTTAGGGATAACATGGAAATTTATATTAAAAATCTACAATAAAAGTGGTAGTGAGAGAATTTTGTACAATCAAAGAAATATAACTTTCTCATAACTAATCTGATTTGCTTAAACATTCCTCTTTTCATCTGGTCTTTCTGTTTTTGTTGAAATCAAGTTATTTTCGGATCGAGGTTGGCCTTTCAGAAAACAAAATGCGTAGTGCCTGTGGGATTCATCATCAATATCCTTTTTTTTGTTTTTTAATACATGACAAAATATTTCATACTGAAATATAAAACGTGAAAGGTACTTAAGTAAGGAAAGTCTTTTGCTTGAAGTGGCAATTTCTCATCTGGAAGCAGATACTCCTTTTATTCGAAAATGATTTTAACATACAACCCGTCTGCGCATGTTATTTTTTCGATTACGACACAAATAAGGTCACTCAGCAGAGTTACTCCCTATATACCCAGATCAGATGGAGAAAAGAACGGTATGGACAGAGCCCAATCTCATCTCCCTGCTCATACCTTGATAGGTTGCTAAATGTATATTGACGTATACCATGACTGTGTGTCTATTATTGTCTGTACTAGTCTCTTCATTTAGTTTTCCCTCTCTGTCATCCTTCTTCCCCCTCTATCTTTATCTCTCTCTTTCTCTCTCTCTCCCTTTCTCTCTTTCTTTTATACAACTCTTCTTTTGTCTCTTTATCTTATACAACTCTTCCTTTCTCCTCCCTCTCACCCCTCTATCTCCCCTCTCACTCTCTCTCTCTCTCCCTTTCCCTCTTTCTCTTATACAACTATTCCTTTGTCCCTTTCTCTTATACAACTCGTCCTTTCTCCTCCCTCTTTCCCTCTCTATCTCCCCTCTCTCTCTCTCTCTCTCTCTTTCTCTCTCTCCCTTTCTCTCTCTTTCTCACTCCTTCTCTCTCTTTCTCTTATACAACTCTTCCTTTCTCCTCCCTCTCCTCTCTCTCTCTCTCTCTCTCTCCCTTTCTCTCTTTCTCTTACACAACTATTCCTTTGTCTTTTTCTCTTATACAACTCTTCCTTCTCCCCCCTCTCTTTCCTCTATCTTTCTCACTCTCTCTCCCTCTCTCTCTTTCTCTTATGCAACTCTTCCTTTCTCCTCCCTCTCTCTCTCCTCGTTATCTTTCTCTCCTTCTCTCTCTTTCCTTCTTTCTCTCTTACTCTTCCTTTCTCCTCCCTCTCCTCCTCTAATTTTCTCAATCTCAATCAAATTCTATACAACTTTTCCTTTTTTCTCCCTCCCCCTCTATTATTTTCCTTATATTTCTATTTATATCTAGACACATATATCTGTTTCCTTTTTTTTCTCAATGAATTTTACTTTTGCGTTTTCTACTTTCTTTCCCTTCTAAAGAAAAGTTAGCAAATTTGATTATATTATAAATTATGTTAATTATGGATCACATTTATATACCATGCCGAATCACGTATCATTCCCCTTCCCCCTTATATGTTCGCTAGAGTGATGTTTTGTATTTAAATATGGATTTGGTTTTTATTTGTAAAACATTTGTACAATTAAGTCTAGGCTGCGACGGAGAAAGATTTAAAATCGATATACCATCAAATAAAATTAATAACATGGCTATTGAGAAGACGATCTTTTTTCTTTTAAGTTTTATAGTGCGTTACATTAGAAAGTGACTTTACTCTGTTAGAAAACTCTTTTAATTTTCGGAATCGAACTATATCACAATTATATAAGCTGGTATATACACACTCTTGAACACAAGACTTCAATACCTCGTGTCTTTTCCCCTTTCTAATAGCTGACCGATGAGTAGTACACTTCTTTATGAAAACCCGATCCGTTTGTCCTATGTCAAAGTCGCTCTACTGGAAGAGACGTTGCTCTTTTGAAACAAAGAAATTGTTAATGGTTGGAACAGGGTAACATATATAATCCGGTATGAACGCACCCTTAGAAATATATTCCTTTGCTCGTAATAATAGAAGCAATCAGTTCACCTCGAAAAATTCATCTCTATAGCTTTTCAATCTGCCTCTCTTCGTTTCCCCTCAATTATAATCTTTATGCTCATCTTGATTACTGAATACAACAATAATGGAGCTCTCACCATTCATTGGGAAAAACAGAATATTCACTAAATGTTTTTGATTTTTATGACAAATGACAAATACCAGATACCCAATTAGATTCTTGACTATACACGATCTCCGAGGCGAATAGCAATTTGATGAATAGTCGTGGTATTTACTGGAAGCCAATAATGTGAAGGCCCTTTGTATCCATCCTTCTAATGGTTATATGTCTGTTTTTGAAGTAAAGAAAACCTACGAATGAGAAATCAAAGAATTTTTTTTTAAAGGAAAACATTATCCAGTTCAAGCCCCTCCCCCTTTTTTTATGGAAAATACCATTAAAGTCATTTCAATATCGTTAATTCAGCTTGTCTATATATTGTTGCTTCTTCCGCTCAAATGTTGGCAAATGTCAATGTCGTTTTCACTGAAACAACTTTGCAAAGGTATTATGTTATTTTTTTATCCATATAACCAACCGGAGAGGAATTAACTCTTTCTTTGATTAAAAAAAGAATTCTCAAGGTAGAAGGTGAAATATCATAAATAACAAATAAAACAATATATGAATATTTCAAAACTACATTTAGTATGGAGAATGTTTTTCGAGCGGAATTTGGCTAAAAGCGGTGTAGGTGTGTGTTAAGGTGCGTATGTGTGAGGGCGCATGCGCACTTCCTGATTTAAGGGAAGGGGGGGGGGAGAAGAGAGTCAATGTTGCGTTGTTACAATTAGTGTGAAAAGGTTGGGGGCTTATTTATATATTTCCTGATAGATTTCATTCTCTATCTGTTTTTGACTCTCAGCTAATGCATTGAAATATGTCTATTTTTATTATCATTTTTTAACGTGGTCTCATTATTGGATTGTAATATGTTATAATGTATCAATCAACTTAAGCATCAGTGCTCATAATTCATTTACCTTTCTCTGTATAATCATGTTGTATCAATCACATTTTCAAATGGAATGCAATTGAAGTTGAATTGAATCGAATATAAATTACAGGGAAAAGGTATGTGCGTATGATTTCATGAATTGAGTACTCCTTATTTATTTTATACAGGAACGGATCCAGACGGCACAACCAGCTCTTGCCCCCCTTATTTAATATTTACTTATTTTAGTCTTCTTTACAAAGAGTGGCCATTTCATGTTCGAAATGAGAGATACTTGGAAGTGAAGGCATTTTGGGAATCAATCCGTTCTAGGATTTTTTAGTTTAAATAGTAGGGGATTTGCCGCATGTCTTGTCTATACATAAAAATCTTTCTCGGAATAATAAACCCAACTGATATACTTTAAGCACACAAAATATTGTTTACACATCTTTGCTAAACAATCCCCCTTCCAATTGTTTTTAAATAAATTACTTTTGTGGAAGGAACATTCCGGTAAGTTTGTCGGAAAAAATTGAACACGAACATAAATTAGTGCAAACACGTGGGAGCGGCCTTTAAACTGGGGATGCTGATTGATGCCCGGTGTCTCTCTAAAATGTTAGAACAAGTAAACGATAGATGATTAAATAGAAAGAAAAAGAATAACCAACCCCAGGACCTCTTGAGCGCATTGTCAAGTATTATTCGTTTACGCCCTAATAAATTAAGAGAAAAGAAATATTTCGGAGAGTTAAATAACTATGGCATCGCACATTACGACCATAAATGATGAGATTTGTATGGTTTCTATTGCCTTAGCACTTACTAACCATTGGAATGAGTTCATTTGAGTGAAAGCGAGAAAAAGGGACAAAGAGACAAACAAAATAAACGAAAGCTATAAATGAGTTAAAAATATAGTCTATTTTAATTTCAGACTGGCCATTTGGTCAGTGGATTGTGACGTATTCACGGGTTAAGTCTCCTAATTGTTGTGTGCTAATTTTTTTTTAATTGATTCATGGTTTCCACTAAAGCACCTTATGATCCGAAAATAATTTATACAGACTGAAAAAACAATTTCAAAAATTTCAGTGGCAATAGTGTTGGGTTTATTCTCCAGTTCAGATATTTTTTTAGGAGGCTATGTCGAATGTCCACCTAACACGCTAAATGCGTGGGATGTTCATATATATATATATGTGGGCAGCATAAATAAACACAGGTCGCAATATCTGCCTTTTAAATACAATTCCCGCAGTACATGCCTTTACGAAACGCTCTCAGAAATAATAAAAAAATACTAAGGCGGCAATCATCTCCTTGTATGCACTGAACAATGGATTTGAATTTAGCCTACACTCTTTTTGGCATTTCAAGCAGTGTAAGGAATAATTTTGAAAAATTCAGTTATCAAGTGTTTTCACGTTGATGACGGTAGCTCTAAGCAAGTCTGTTTAAAAGAAATTCATTGTATATTTTATATTTCATCGATAGATGGCTCTGTTGCATTTTTCGGATTTCGTTATATTGACCATCAGGCTCGTGATCTTTAACAGGAGAGCCATAAGAATTCTTGATAAGTATTCCAACTTATAATATTCAGCGCTCATGACCAGAAGACAAGGACTTGATAACAAGACAGTGAAAGCGAGGTCAAAGTCTATTTACGGTTGTTGTGAGCCCCAAAAGTGAAAATAAATAAATTAGTATATGAAGATAAAATCTTTCGTCGGATTCGTTTGATTTCAGCTGATAACTTATTTATTTCTATAACAACTTTTTAAAAGCTACATGGTAATAATTATAAATGTATATTAAGTTGAAAAGCCAATTTCACTGATATTTATCGTGTTTACATAATGCCAGTGTACTAATAGAAGTTACCAGACTAATATAGTTACTAACAGTCTAATTTCATGTGACAGCATTTCCTCTTTTGATTGAATATAGAAAAGGGAAGTGAAAAATAATTTACATCCCAGGCCAAGGATTTTAATTCCCTCGTGGAGTGGCCAAGTATCAGACAAACGACAAACTGTGTATTCAGTGTTTTCTGTGCACCACTGTATATAAGATTGACGAAACATCAGCAAATCTCAGTGACACTCTTTACCTTCTGAAAGAAATGGAACAAAATGACGACATTTTATTTATTTATTTATTTATTCATACATGTTCACAATTTCATAATTCATTGGAGTTAACATAACATGAAACGGAATATAATATGACAAATCATTTTTAATTTTTACAATCCATTTTAATTGACTTCACATGAAAAAGAATATAACAATGTTTTATCTAAGACAAGTTGCAACTATTATACAGTTTAAAGAATGAACACAAAGGTGATGAAACATAAGCAAATAGAGCTTGAATCGTTACAACACCTTTGAAATATATGATATTAAACAAATAAAATCCCCAAAGGGTTGTGAACTATTTACACTATTTACAAAGAACAAGACAAAATAGAAGAAAAACAGAAGTATATTGTTAAGTCAAGTACAAATTAATGTTTGATATAATGAAAACTGATATATAAATTATTATATAAGTAATATTTTACATCTGTGAAATGATAATACATTTGACTTTTTTAAAGGAGTTTGGTGATTTTATATTTCGAAAATTATTAGATAAAGAATTCCATACATCTGGACCCCTATGTCTGACATACTCAACACGTTCCAATACAATTTTATTTTTCGCTATCCCAACCAGGTATTATTCTTCCTAATTTAGAAGTCAATGATTGACGAGATATATTTAAAAGGGAAATACACAAAAAAGACAATTTATTGCCAATCCAATGAATTTCGAAAATTGTATGTTTATAAAATATATCGACACTTCTAGACGTGTTGGAATACTAGTTATGCCCTGTAAAGATTTCCCTTATTTAAACCAAAAAAGTGTCAAATTTCATTTCTTAAGGACTTATAATTGACTTAACTCAAGGCTTACCTTCTAGTTCTATCATATAACATATCCATTTTAATTCAAAGTGTTGTAAGACTTATACGAGGAATAGGGCAAAATTGTTCATATTAAAGGGTTCGATAAGGGTTCATTCACAAGCTGAGCTTCACTGGGGTCCCAAACCTATCATTCTTGTGTTCCTTGCTGTTATATCTTGTTCCATTGTTTATGTTTGATTTGGTTTGAATAAACTTGAACTTGAACTTGGATACCCTTGATAGGAGGCAAGCGAACCCCAGCATTCGAAGTTAAGTTTATAAGATGATTACAATAAGTTTCATGATGATGTGTACGCTTATTCAGACGATTCTATCATTTGATTTGAAAATGTTCGTTTAGTAATTTTCCTCTTTTTTTTAATATTTATATATATATATCTTTTTTTACCGCATCTGCATATTATGACAATGGAACCCAACTGAAAAGACCTTATATTAAATTCAGAAAATTTCGTCCGATAGCATGGATCGGGTTCTATTACTGTCATGTTTAAACTGCGTTCTTTTCATCTGAATTTCATTTAAATTGTTAAAGGTAGTGTACCCCTTTTGCTGCAAACATCACATTCTGTAGAAGTTTGCAGGAATTTTGAATATGTCTCGTATGTCCTATCTGTGAAATGTAAGCGTTAGCAATGTCCTAGTATTGAAATTATGCAAGGAAAGGAAACCCGTTTACTTTCTAGACTTCACTGTAAGACACTATTGTGTGATTGACTGACTTCTTTTTTTCTTTGGTAATAACATACATGAAATGAGCTGTAAAGGGTACATGAGCATTTGTCCACACCAATTACTCACTTCTTGTAATGGCCGAAATGAAGCTGATTGAATCTTTGCGCAGCATAAAACGTACGACCATTCGGTACAGGTGTATGAAAATCAGACTATTTGATTAAACGAGCGCGCTCGCTAAACTCGATTCGACTGCCAACGGTCGTAGCTTTCCCACAAAAATACTTTTCCAGGCCCTTTTGCTTTTGATGGAAGTTCTAAATTAGTATTATCTTTCAAATGCCTTTGAAATTTAACCTTTTAATTTGTTGGACTACAAATGGGACATACTATAGTACGTCCCTTTTGCAGCCAACATCACATCCTGTAGAAGTTTGCAGGAATTTTGAATATGTCATGTATGTCCTATCTTTGAAATGTAAACGTTAGCAGTGTCCTTTTATTAAAATTATGCAAGGAAACCCGTTTACTTGCTAGACTCCATCGTCAGACACTATTGAGTGACTGACTGGCTTTGTTTGTCTTTGGTATTAACAAACATTAACTGAGCTGTAAAGGGTACATGAGCATTTGCCTACATCAATTTTAGTTTAGTCTTTTCAGTACGTAATTCTGTATTTATTAACTTGCCATTTTTATTTTCTATGTCAAAATGCCGTTCAATCAAATCAGGTTCTGAGCATTCTAAAACTCATTTTAAAAGGTGCTGTATTTTAAAGCCAAAAATACTTTCTGTGTTGGTCTTGTTATTCATTTTACATATGCCAAAAAAGATGATAACAAACTAGTCTTTTACCATATAAAAGTGTTTCATTTACTTCGTTTGTTTAAATGCTTGACATCCCAATGATCTTTTAATTTTGTATGGAAAAAAAAAGGGAAAAAATATATATATTTTTTTTTTAATCTGCCAAATATCAACCCAAAGCGTTTCAGAGTTGTGTAAAGGTCAATATAAATCAGCTTTTTCTCATAAAATTGGCCACCAAAAATTGTTTGTTTTCTACTATTTAATAATTAATACATAACAATGTATATTGTTTACGTTATTGAATCAGGTTTTGTGCCTTTTTAAAGAGTGAGGCAAAGCAATACATAATCAAAGTCTAATCGTTTGTGACCTCTTTGCAAGCTTTCGTAGCTTGTTATGTATGAAAATGAGTTCCTACTGGAATCTGGGCTGGCTGTGGTACGAACAAATGAGACGCGCTTCGGACATCCGGACAAAATCAAGGTGTTGCTGTTGTGGTTCGCGACGACAGCAAATGAAGACCTCTTGAAAGTTGGGGGTGTTTAGAGCATAAATGATCGGACCTACTACGCTGATGGCAGTACGAATCATTGCGGTATACGGGGTCGACAAACTGTCACCGGGCATGATGATATTCATGCTGCTGGCGATTAAACAGCACATAAAGACACAGACAACCGTGAAGAGATTCTTGTTAATCTTTATCTCCTTTTGGTTAATGGCTTTGATTATGGGTGGACGAGAACCGGAAGCTGCGTGCGGATGAATTATTACTCTTTTGTGCCGAAATCGAGCTTGAAGAGGTGAATTTATTATCGTCAAACCTGTCTCGTAACTTCCTGTTGTGATACAAATCATGACGCAGAATTAGACAGTAAAATGTGAAGATTAGACATAGGGCAATGGCTATAGAACTTGAAGAATCAAGTAATAACAAGTCAGAGGGTTTGTGTCTTTTAAAGAACACATTCCGTAGTGCCTGGAGTACCCTGGAGTCCCAATTCGGAGAATGACCATAAAATAATATGTGGCGATACTTTTCGGAGTAGATGCCTTGACGGCCTTGACGGCCGCAGGAGATGATGGCAAGGGTCACAGCACTGAATCACACGGAGGTGTATCCCACCCCTGCCGCATTTCCGCAGATGATCTTGGGGACCATGTATACCTTCCAGTTCGACTGAGGAGACATAGACTCACAAATGGTAGGCAGGCACACAACATGAAATTAGCGAAAGCGAGATGTTGGTGATCGTACGAAGTTCTTGGTGATGATCACAGAAAGGATGACGAGGCCGTTAAAGAAAAGAATCAGTGCGAACACGATTAATATAAATGCAACAGTGGCTCGATGATGGAAGGTACTACATACACCTCTGTTTCCATATACAGTGCGTCCCAGAAAAAACGAAACCGAGAATTATCGATGTTTTATCATAACTTAATCACATTATATAATAATCATATCACAATATAATCGATAAATCACACATATTTGGAAAACTTACATTCTCCTTTTTCATTTATTAAATGCAACTCATATGATGCATATTTCACGCACGAGTGAGTCAAATGAATTTGAAGAGAGGAAACCAAAAAGTCATTTGGCGGACGGTATCTGAATTTCAAGGAGAAAATCACATTTCTAAAAAGATTAGTTTCTGCCCTTTCATATGACACCTCAATCAGGAAAAATGAGCAAGGAATGAAAAAGTTCTGTTTGTTTAAAGTAGTGCTTGCATTTCCATTATTTCATCAAACGAATTATTTTTCTCTGGCTGCCTGCCGTTGCAAAGAACAGAGTTGACAAAAGACTTAACTCCGTTTCTTTGACAATCAGCCGTAGACGAAAGACTTCATGCATGGTTGATTGTCAACGAAACGAAGTTAAGTCTGTTGTCAATTCTGCTGTCAGAACTACGAGAAAAAAATTGTAGTTGAATGGTTGTACCTTGAAATTTTGCTTTTAATCGCTTCCGATTCTATTTGCCACGGACGAAGTTTCCAGACCTCTCTCCTTTGCTTTGTGAACTTATTGAATTTTAATAGCCATAAAACACGAATAAATCCCCGTCACTGAATAATTTAAGATACCATTGTTATCAGTTATCATTGCATATGGTTTGAAATAACTTTCAAGAGAGATAATGATCATTCAATTACCGGAGTGTGCATGTCAAAAAAGACTAATATGTGCATCGAAGAAAGCTAAATTTATTTCGCTATATGACGTAAAACCAGCCAAGCATTTTCTATTTTTCTTTATATTATCTATTTATATGAATATCTCTCTCTGTCTCTCCCCTGTCTCTCTTTCTTTCTTTCCATTTCTCTACCTCTGTCTATCAATCTCTATCCATCGACCCCTGTATTCAAAGTAAATCTCTATTATTTTACCTTGGCTATATCTCTTCCTATTTCGCTGTGTCATTGTCTCTTTGTCCTTAACTCACCGTGACTATGAGCATGTCTTTTTTTAATGGTTGACATGAACAGTTATGAGTAGCCTCGCGAGGGCTTCACCAAATACCCAGCAGAGCTCTGTAAAGGCCAATATATAATTAATTATGTTTATCAAATCATAAAAAAAGATGATGAGCAGTACTTTCTTCGTGACATTTCCTTCCTCCTTGAAAATATTAATTAGTTTGCTTGCTAGAGAAACGGCAAATACTTAAAACTCAATCGAAAGACTATCGACGGCAAACACACCTCAGATAATGCATTATTCATCCTTTTCTAAATGTCCTTTGTCAAATTAAAAACGTTAAAAGGAGATATTTTAAAATAAATTTGAAAGAAAAAGTTTGTTCATAGGCCTATAAACATATCGTTTCAGATGTGTGCATTAGTGCATTTTATTATCTTTTTCATAAATATAAGGAGCAGTTCAAGAAAATCGATTATCCTTGTAAATTAAAACGAAAGTTGACTTTTAAAATACAATTGTAAACCCTTAATTTTGTATCTTTTTTATTGCACATTTGTCTACCTAAATTCGGCACCGAATCCATTACGTCATATATTTATTTGTATCGTTTAGTATCATACATGCTAAAACTGTTTTGATGGTGAACGTTTCAGAGACTGGTGCCACTGCCCTCACAAACATGTGTTGTGAACACATTTTTATCCAAATCTGGTTATTATCTTTTAATCTACATAACGTGCCGAATGCTGTGGTTTTATTAAACATTACATTAAACATTACATTAAACATTAAACATTTACAAACAAAATATTCGAAACAAAATTTTTGATAAAATCTTCTTTTTCACTGTTTAAAGTGATAGTTGAGTTCTGTTTTCAGACCGCAAATGACTTCAAAGTGCATGGTTGTTGCTCTTATTCTTATCTATGACGTTTCTAATGCCCTTTTAGGACCTACAATTGATATGAAGGTAATTTTAGACCCCCAAATGTGTGAAATTTAGCCAATACGATCATACCAATACGGTAACCGTTAATTGATTAATTCATTTAAAAAAACAATACATGGGCCGGGTGGTTGTGAGTAATATAAAAAATACGAAAAAGTCAACAACATAAAGCCAACATCAGCATTGACTTAAATACGACGTAAAAGGCGCTATTTCGTTTTTTTTCGACGGCTTTTTCAAATTATTGAATATTTGTGGTGGTACACAAGTATTCGAAATCGTTATATTTATGGATATTTAAGCCGTCTCTGAACCGATTTTGATCAAACAAAGATTTTGAAACTCATTGTTTTATTATCTCACACACAAAACAAAAAAAATTGTGTAGCGCCCTCTGCAACAGAACTCCACTATCCCTTTAAAATATTTTCGCGAAGATCTTAACTCGCTCACTCACTTAGCTTGTACAAACATATATGTGAATCATTTTATTGTGTCGTGGACAAGTGGATATGTCACCGGACTGTGGATCACAAGGTCCGTGATTCAAGTCCCACCGCGGCACTAATGTCCCTTGGCAAGACATTGATCTACATTTGCCACTCTCCACCCAGGTGTTAAATGGGTACCCGGTAGAATGCGAAAGCTAATGTGCTTAGATTAGCAAGCGTGCGCTTGTACAAAGGGAGTGGAGAATGTGCATACATTGTGTGCGGGTAAGGCTGAATCCGATGACCGGGGTAATAATATATATGTATATGTATATATATATTCATATATCTGTAAGGCGCTTTGAGAGGGCCTTCGGTCTTGAAAAGCGCTATATAAGAACTAGCTATTATTATTATCATTGTTTGATCATTCATTCAATCATTTTTTTGTTCAAATACCCAATCATTTGAATACAAACTGTTTGCCTATTTGTCTGTTTGCTTTTTTTCCCGTTTTTGTTTGTACATGTTCACAAATGGTGTACTTTGAATACTATGTAATTTTTGCTTGTTTACAATAATATCTGTTATTTGTACATATGTGATTGTTTTCGCCAATACCCTGATTATAAGTGACAGAAGAATAAGTGACATTGTCATTGTCAATGTCACTCAAGAAACGAATTCCTATTATTTTCTTTTTTTACCCGCATTGGAAGTTCTTGAACGAGTAAGCTGCAAAGAGTTTAGTATATGTATCCGGACCAAAGTCCAATATATAGGCATTTAGAAATTTGCTTAACAAGATTAATTTTCATTGTCAAAGGTTATACTGTGATGTCATGTCATGGACTTATTTCATAACTTCCACTTTGTGAACCTTCATAGTGACAAATATATGCAAAAACGTAAATGAAGATGCATCTAAAAATATAAAAAATTGAACAATTTCTGACAGAGTAAAAGAAATTTGTATGTATGTTAATATTGTGACTAGGAACAACGACCTACCATTATCGATAAACTGAAGAAAAAAAATAATGTCACCAGGCGGTCATTTTTTTCAGAAAACTGAAATAATTATGAGGAATAATTAAGATATGCCCTCGTGCATCGACTTCTTCTCCCATCCGATTCGCTGTGATGATGATACAGATGAGGTACGAAGCTATACGAGGCGAATTATAATTATTCCTCGACTATTATTTATGAGAACGTAAATAATAATTGTCATCCACAATCACTGACAGCACTGAAAATCATAATTCTCCCTTACATGACAAATCTTTTTATTGCATTTAATCGATAATGTTCGGTCGTTCCTATTGTGAAAAAAGAAAATTCAATAAATTTCATGTAATTTGTCCTAAAGTGTTTAATAATCGATCGCCAAAATCGAAATAGTATGATAACGGGACTGAAGCGCATCAAAAAACAAACACACAAGTCAATATGCTCTAGAGGAAAAATAATTATATTGTATACCATGTGTGAAGGCATCAGTCATGTTAACAGTTTGAGGGTTCCACAAGGAAGTCTCCTCGCCCCCATCATATTCTCCTTGATTAAAAACCGATGTATCTGAATGTTTAAGTTCACCCTGCCGTAATTATCTGTGTCATTCGCGGCAATGTGCATGTTATTTTTTAATAATATCTCCAAATAAATGTAATCAACGAAACAACGATAAGTAAAAGTCAACTCATCCGACTTTAAGAAAATATAAACACTGACCATTAATTGAACAGGGAAAAATGCACCGCGCCTTCTTGTGAGCGCACATATCGCGTTGATTAAAAAAAAATCCTTCTAAGTGACAGAAAATGGGTATTTTGATAGATCTGGATCCAATTAAGCATTGCTAATTCTCTGAATGTGATTCCCTCAAAACTAAACACCACAGTCATTATTTCAAGACGCCTGAGCCATTGACTGGAATTCATTATGTGATAACATTCAAGATGCGCTTTCCTTGGATAATTCAACTATAAAGTATATGTTTAAGAAACCAAAATTCAAATTCGCATTATCCAACACTATTCTGATATGTTTTCTCATAGGATGATACATTTAATGATATCTGTAATCATCGCCTTGTACTTTGATTATCATTCGTATTAGAATTTCGGACCGTAAGTACTAACTATTCAATTGTACATTTTTATTTGTAATTGTTTATTGTGAATATACAAACTTTCTGTTACTAGCATTGGTTCCGCAATTATTATAAGTCGTTACTGTACATTGTTTATGTCTTGCAAGACCACATTATAAACCATTCCTCTCCCAATTTTGTTGTTCTCTCAAAATACGTTTTTAGGAAATAAGTACATGAATAAAATAAATAGATAGAAGATATATGAATCAATGAAAAAGTGAATAAATAATTAATAAATGACTAAATAAATTAATAATCAAATCTTATACACAATAATTAGGTAAACTTATCATTTGTTACATATAGCACCAATGTTAGTTAAAGTTGAAGGAATTGCAAAAAAAGAAAAAATATCTTCCTAATATTCCCCAAATACCTATGAAGGCACAACTCCCGTACAATTTTGATCTAAAAGAGTGGTATTTCTTAGAAGATTTTTGTTAGTTGTGAGTATATCACTAATGGTTAAAGACTAAGAGCAATCGATAAAATGATTTAAGCCTTTTTTTAATACTAAACGACGTTCCAAATAAGAAAAGACCTTTACAAACACTATTTTTTTCCTCTTATTCTCAAGCGAGGTTTTTATTTTCATAATAGCAATACATATTTACATTAATAACTCAATGATTGAGTGAAACATCACATAGGCTAACAATTAAAGTATATTCAATAATTCTTTCAGCTTAGTATTATTTTCTTTGTTAACACAAAAATAATCTTAGCAACGACTTGAATTAAAAAAAAAAGGATGTGGGTAGTAAACAGAACCATTAACAATCTTCTTAACGTAACATTTATATATTGCATATTGCGCATAATTTAAAATAATATTCAGAAGTGAATATTTCTTGTTTCCAATATCCTTACCTACAACTATTATCTTCTGGTCTAATTGTATTTCTTTTTGGAATAGATTAAATATCAAATTACATATTATTTTCCAAAACAAAGTCACATCCTTGCAATATAACATAAAGTGAAAAGTTGAGTCAACTTGTCCACAAGAGTTGCATATAAAATTATTATTAACAATTTGCCATTTATATACATTTTCTTTTGAGGCAATAAGCCTATGAATCATCTTGAAATTAAATTTGTTAACTTTATTATTACGAATTTGCTTTAATTTAAATAAAAAATACATCCTTCCAAACTAAGTCACTATCCAAATCTAAAAAGGAATTCCAAAAGTAAATGATATTTGGTTTTCTTGACTTTTTACGTATTAACAAACGATGATAATCTTTCACTTTCATAACAAAAACATTCACTTTATCCCCTGTTTCTATTTCTATAATATTCGAAATATCACATTCTTGTTCAAAATCATAGCTTAATCTATCCAACCAACACTGTGGAAACGCTTTCTTTAATTTTGTATATTTAAAATCAAATAAGAGCTGTTGTGCTTTCACTTTTGTATTTAGTATTGTAGAGTCATTCCTAATACCATTTGTAATCAAATTATGAATTTTCAATATTAAACCGGCCTCTTACCATTCTCGATAAAACAATATTTTTTTCTTAAAGATAATGTTACTATTTTTCCAAATTATTTCATTTGGAATATTTCTTACTTTAAACATATCAATGAATTTTAGTTCTGACCAAGTACAAAAAAGATCTAGAATTCTGGCTAATTATGTTTAGAGCATATAAATTCATATCCTTTATGTTACAATTGAAATGTTAACAAAGTGGCCCTATTTTATCGGACCAGTATCATAAACATATTGTTCCAATAAGAGCCATTATCATTAAAAAAAACGAGATATCCATGCCTAACGAAGTGAAGATATTTTACTAGCAATATCAATCATATTCAATCCACAATTTTCAATATCACTTATAATTACTTTACGTTAAATTTTTAAATCTTTTTTGGAGTTCCATAAGAAACAAAATAATAGTCTGTTCAATATCTGTAAAACGTGTTTTTGTACTGGTACAACAGTTGCGGTATATACAATTTGTGACGCCGCTAACATTTTCAAAACAATTATACTGCCATGAAAAGTAAGATCTCTCATTTTCCTCATATTTAATACATTTCGAATTTTATCTATTTTTACATTCCAGTCTAAATTTTGTAACAATTTCTTATTTTCAACACTACCTGTAATCGGACTTTTTTGTAATCAGTTTGAGACATGCTCGAGCGGTCTGCGACGACGGCATAGGATTCTCTTGAAAGCCTCTTGAAAGTTGGGATGCTTCAGACCATAGATGATCGGATTGACTATGCTGTTCGCCATCAAGATCACGTAGCCATAGAGGGTAAATAGGCTTACACCGGGAATTAAAAAGTTCACACTTTGCGCTACAAAGCAAATCATGAAGAGGCAGACAACCGTGAAAACATTCTTTGTGATCTCGATCTCCTTTTGGTTGATGGCTTTGATCATGGGTGGACGAGAATCCTGAGATGAAGATGAAGAAGCCTTGTTCTTTTGTGTCTCTGCTGAGCTTGAGCCGGTAGTTTTATCTTCTGCAAACTTGTCTCGGAATTGCTTATTGTGTTGCAAAACGTGGCGCAATATCAGTCCGTAAAACGTCAGGGTGAGTGCCAGGGCAGTAATGATGACAGAGCCCTGAAATATGACAAAAACGGAGGCCAATGGGTTTGTATCGGTCAAAGTGCATAAGCCGTAGTATCTGTAGTAACCGAGAGTCCCGACCCCTAGAACAGGAGGTATAATCATGAGTGCAATTGATTCCATCCAGATGATCAGCACGACTTTCGCAATATTCTTCGGAGTATTGAGACCTTGATGACCACGAATAGATCTGGTGATGACATACCAGCGGACGAAATCGATAGCGACTAAGGTAGATACACTGCAGCATATGCTGGTGGTTCCAACTCCAGCCACAATTGCACAGATGATCTCGGGAATCGGGTACCTTCCCGTTTGACTTAGGAGACCGGCGATGTGGAATGTTAAGCTTGAACACGACAAAATGTCAGCGATAGCGAGATTGACAACCAACATGTTGGTGACCGTACGCAGCTTTTTCGTGGTGATGACGGAGACGATAACAAGAGTATTGCCAAAGAGGCCGATAATTGCTAAACCCGCTAGGACTGATGCAGCGATAACTCGATGAAGGAAAGCTATAGTTGGCGCTTCTATACAGAAGATTGTGTGCTTGTTTCCATCGTTGGCGAATTGAAATTAGACTTTTTACGATATCAAATAAATATATGTCTACACCCACAACAAAAAGTGAGTCATTTGACACATTTAAGCATAATTTTCGTGAGTCAGGTGTAAATTGACTCATTAGTAACAACCAATGAGTCTCTATTGACTCATTTATATTTCACCAGTGTGTCAATCATGAGCTGACGCATTTGCAAAATGCTTCGACTGACTCACATGGTCGTAAAAAATGAGTCAAGATCGACATAAGAGCATTTTAGAAGAAAAAAGTGAGTCAACTTGAAAGTGAGGCTGTATGCATGCGCGCGCATGCTTTCGTGACGTCATCCAAAATGCGCATTCTCGAGCCATATTTGAATTCCCGATCGACGACGCGACGTCGCCATCTTATATCTTGGATTCAGAAGAGTTTTGACTGCAGCTAGTGAAAAATTGGTACGCATAATTATTCATATGGTTTTAAACGATGATTTTTATGACTGGATTCGTGGGCTGAATCTTCTGATTATTATACAAATGATGCATGCGTTCATTTTACGATATCCGCACTCGAGTTGATGAGGCTGTGTGTAACTTAACTATAGATTCTCACTATGAACATGACATACAATGAAAGCGGACAAAATATACAGTTCCTCAGGAAAACAAAGGAACATCCCTTCACTGCTATTATGTAAAAATGTGTAGAACAGGTGAATATGCATGTGACACCTGTTCTACACATTTTTACATAATAGCAGTGAAGGGCTGTCCCTTTGTCTACCTGAGGAACTGTATATTTTGTCCGCTTTCATTGTCTGTCATGTTCATAGTGTCTACTGTATCGCACGAAGCCGTGTCGAATGAAAACATGCATGATCTTGCATCATTGTTTTATACAACGAAACTCCTAGATCCTTGTTATTTGATGTAAAACGAATTAATTCAAGATTGTTTCGTGATAGTATGGGTGACAAATAAATCTCAAGTTAAGGCTTAATTTAGTGCGTACAAAGTAGATTTTTCAGATTCGGGTAGCGGGACCACCGATTACATCGCTAAAATGTGATATTTTAGGATATATTTTCCATTGCAAATGTGGACAGTGACTCTGGCATGGTATGGTATGTGTGTGATAGGCCTAGGGAGTAGGGGGGTCTATGTCATGATGCACCCACAACAAAAAGTGAGTCACCCTTACTCAAATTGATGAGTCACTGGTTTGTCCGTACAGCGAAACACTTGAAGGATCATGTGAGTCACTATGACTCGATACAAATGAGTCTTATTTATCTAAGACTCACTTGAAGTGAGTCTTAGAGACTCATTTGTATCGAGTCATAGTGACTCACATGATCCTTCAAGTGTTTCGCTGTACGGACAAACCAGTGACTCATCAATTTGAGTAAGGGTGACTCACTTTTTGTTGTGGGTGTATCTGTTTTTTGTTATGACTTTGCGCTTTAAAACTTGGTATTAGCATGATGGCTCCTGGTATTATTTTCTAAGTGACCAACATATTGAAGGCGTCTTCCAGTGATAGATCGCAGGAATGTACGTGATCAGTAGCTTATCCAAAAAGTGGGAATTACAGATGATCAAGACAGCATTTAAATCATCTCTATTCTCTTTGCCACATTTATAAGCAGGACAATTTTAAATATCGTTATGCGCGAAAAGCTCCTGACTTATTGAAGATAAGAGATTCTGAATGATATTATACTTTTCAATTCAATTTAAATCAGTTGTTGCCAACTGTGCAGTTTTATGACTTTCCATGAGTGATAGCCATGAATAAATCAATATCACAGTATGATGAATCTGCGAACGGAAATATATTGTATGTCGGGTTCATTAGATGTAAAGTTAGAGCTTTATTGATCTTCAACCGAGCCATTAGCAAACAATAAACACATAGCCTACATAGGGGCGCAGAAACAAGAGATGCGAAGGAAAGGGGAAAGAAGATGTTACGAACCCCTTCTACTCCCTCTCGCCAATTGGCATTTCATCCACCGAGTATTGCCACCCCCGACACACACACACACACACACACATGTCCCACATACATACAGTATCAGTGCCCCCACAATGTCTAGACCCGCGCTATGCCCCAACAGAAACCATCGAAATTCACCATCATGTAAAGTTGTGCCTTTTCATTCAATCGCTATTCTGATACAATATATTTATGTCTTCGAATCAAACCATCGTCTATTCAGCCGTAAACGAAAGACTCCATGCATGGCCATTGTCAACGAAACGGAGTTAAGTTTTTTGTCAACTCTGTTTGTTACTACGGCAGGCACCTAGTGAAAACGAATTCGTTTGATAAAATTATGGAAATGCAAGCAGTACTTTATTAAACCAACAGAACTTTGTCATTCCTTGCTCATTTTTCCTGATTGAGGTGTCATATAAAAGGGCAGAAACTCAAATTTCTAAAAATGTGATTTTCTTCTTGAAATTCAGATACCGTCCGCCAAATGACTTTTTGGTTTCCTCTCTTCAAATTCATTCTAATCACTCATGCGTGAAATATGCATCATATGGGTTTCATCAAATGCAAGAGGAGGATCTAAGCTTTCCAAATATGTGTCATTTATTAATTATAATTGTGATTAAGTTATGATAAAACATCGATAATTCTCGGTTTTGTTTTTTCTGGGACGCACTGTATAACAGCAAATTATGTTCATGCCATTATTCACCTGTTTTTAATATTTTAGATTTATTTGGTTGATTGATGCTGTTTTTATAAATTATATTTATTTGTTTATTTATTCAATTTGTTCTTAATTCATTCATTTTTTCAATTATTCATGAATTCTTTATTAAATCATGCATTCAATCTTTTTTTTCTCTTCAATTACCCACACATTTAATAATAGACTGTTTGCCTATCTGTTTGTTTGCTTTTATTTCCTTTTTTTGTTTGTACGTGTTCACAAATTATGTACTTCAAATTCTACGTAATGTATTTTTTTTTGAGAACGTAAATAATGAATGTCATCCACTGAAAAATACTGATTCAATCCACCATCCACTATCACTGACTGCAGTGAAAAACATAATTCTCTCTTACATGACATTCCTTTTCATTTCATTCCACAAGGAAGTCTCCTCGCCCCCATCATATTCTCCTTGATCAATACCGATGTATCTGAATGTTTTAATCCACCATTCCGTAATTATCTATGTCATTTGCGACAGTGTGCATGTTACCTTTTAATAATATCTCCAAATAAATGTAATCAATATCACTGATAATTGAAGGTAAACTCATCAGACTATCTTTAAATGTATGAACTGACCGTGAGCTAATTGAACAGGGGAAAAAAGACACCGCGTCTTAAGCTATGGTCACAACCCCATAAATTAGCCTGGTCGGCATCACTCGGTCGCCGCTGAAGTTTTAGCGCGGAGTTAAAATTCGGCGGCGCCTGCTCACTTTTCACTCGCCGCCCGAAATACACTCGGTGCCCGTGCGGTTGCCGCCCGGGCACCGACCTAAGCGAGCGCTCGCCGTCGAGCGATATAGGTCAAAAATCGAAGCCGCTAGGTCAAAGGCTGCCGAGTGGTCGCCGCCCGGTCGCTGCTGGGAGATCATTCCGTCACTGGGAGCCAAGTTTAATATCGGTCGGCAGCCTTTGACCTAGCGGCTACGACTTTTGACCTAAATCGCTCGACGGTTACCGCTCGTTTAGGTCGATGCCCGGGCGGCGATCGCCCGGGCACCGAGCGTATTTTGGTGTCCCGCCGACCACCGGACGGCCGCCGGGCAATTTCTTTAAAATCAGCCGGTAGTGAATCGGTGAGACACCAGTCGGTCACTGCCGGGACGCCCCCGGAGAAGCTTCCCGATTTTGCCCAGTTTTTACCTAAAATCGACCAGCGACCGACGGGAAATCGACAAGGCACCGCCCAGGCATCGCTGGGGTTCTACAGCCTACTCGACTTCTCCCAAAATTGTTGGGCGATGCCTAAAGCCCAGCGGCGACCGAGCAGGCTTTTCACGAAGTGACGGTAGTGAGGAAAATCGTAACGCAAAGTGAATGCGATTTTCATTCACTACCGTCACTTCGTGAAAATAGGGACGTACTAACCGGTTGGTCGCCGCTCTGAGTCGTGACCATGCATAGCTTTAAAGTCACTATACTTGCAAGCGCTCATATAGCCTTGATTTGTATTTTTGTTTTAAACCTTCCAATTAACAGAAAAATTACCTTGGTTACCCTGCATAATGATCACTTTTTGTTTTTGGTTATTATTAGTGTCCGTCTAACGTGCCTCTACCCGCTTATGTAACAGATGGGTATTTTAATAGATCTGGATCCAATTAGGCAATGCTAATTCTCTGGATGTAATTCCCCTCAAAACTAAACACCACGGTCATTCTTACAAGACGCCTGAGCTAATGACTGGAATTCATTACATGATAACATTCAAGATGCGCTTTCCTTAGATAATTCAACTAAGTATATGTTAAATAAACCAAAGATCAACTTCGCATTATCCAACACTATTAAAATATATTTTCTTATATGATTAATATATTGATACGTGTACTCCTTGCCTTGTATTTTGATTAATATTCATTTTAGAATATCGGTTTGTAAGTAATAACTTTTGTATTGTAAATTTTCGTTAGTATTTGTTTATTGTGAATATACAAACCTTCTGTTACTAGCGGATTGGGTCCACTATTCTAAATAAACCACTACCGTACAATTTTTTATGTCTCACAGGACCATTATTATAAATCATTCCTCTACCAATTTTGTTGTGGTAAGAAGTGGTAATTCTTAGAAGATTTTTGTTAATTGTGAGTATATCACGAATAAATGCCTAACAGCAATCGATAAATGATTTAGGCTTATTCTAATATATACTTAACGATGTACCAAATAAGAAAAGACCCTGACTAACACTCTGTATTACCTGCAATTGGAATTCTTTGTTATCAGTTCGAGACACGCTCGAGCGGTCTGCGACGACGGCAAAGGATTCTCTTGAAAGCCTCTTGAAAGTTGGGATGCTTCAGACCATAAATGATCGGATTGACCACGCTGTTCGCCATCATGATCATGAAGCCATAGAGGGTGGACAGGCTTGCACCGGGAATTACGAAGTTCACGCTTGACGCTAAAAAGCAAATAATGAAGAGGCAGACAACAATGAAAACATTCTTTGTGATCTCGATCTCCTTTTGGTTGATGACTTTGATCATGGGGGAAGCCTTGTTCTGCTGTGTCTCTGCTGCAGGAGAGTTTGGCCAACCCGTTTCAATTTGGACACAATATGGCGACTACTGCTTTGTTGGGCAAGCACAAAACAAAAGAATATACGCCATGTTGTGACCCAGTGAAATCAAGTTGGCCAAACTGGTTGCATTTGGTCACAACATGGCTTATATTGTTATGTTTGGTGCTTGTCCAACCAAAACCGGATTGGAAAAACTCTCCTGATCGATGACAGTGGTAATCACGGTTGGTGTCTAATTTTTGGACATTTATTTTTGTAGTTGTGGTACTGCAACCCAATATTAATGCTCTTCAGGCTCTGAGCACACAATACCAAATTTTGTTTAAAATTTAAAATTTGCATGTTGCACCAATGGAAACAAATCTGTTCATTACATATATAGACAGGCAAACTTGAATCTTGATGAGTGGGGACAATATTCCTTGATTTGTATGAAGGAAATTCTGAAGAAGAAAATGGAAAATTCTTTTCTCTGAACCATTTTAATTTGATTACAGATACGACAGTAATGAAAGTGATGATTATATTAGTTGAATCTGATGAGATAATGATAAAGAAGAAATGAATTTAAATAGCTGAACTTATGTTGGGGGCAGATTTAGAGGCTTGACCAACCTATCCCCCTTTAAAAACCAATGTGGAATCCCCTATCTTGCCATCGTATCAAGTGTCAGGACAGTTGCAGACATCCCTCCATTTCTGTCTGTTATCTGCTATTCTTAACAAGCTTGTGTTGCTCATTTAATTTTGGTAGCCCATTTGTTCGGGTAAATTTGTAGATTTTGTCTGAGTAAAAAAACAGAAACATGTGAATAATATGTACGTGTATGGGAATTAGTAAGAGTATTGAGACCTTTCAAAGAAAGAAAAAGAAAGAAAAGGGAATTTGGCAATGGCAAAACATTTTTACACATTATTAGAAGACAAAATTACAGATGGATAAATCAGAATATGTGAAATTCTTATCATTATTCCTCTTCTCTTTTATTCACAGCGTGGTGATGTCGTTGAATGTGAAATCGATGAGATCGGAACTATCAGGAATCGCATCGTGTGAGACTTACAGTCGGACATTCTGGTCATTGCGACAAAAACAAAATTTGATGAATTTGTTGTTGAACGGTGATGTACTCCTGATAATTCTCCATAATGCATATAGCTCTCTGAATTCCACCAATTGTGATGCTCTATTTTTTTCAAATGGAAATCAGCTGAGTTGCTGGGAAGGGTTCTTTTGATTATAATCCTCCATGCACACCTTTGATATTGGTGGCCATGGACTATATTTTAAGAGATGCATTCATTCTATCAAAAAGAAAGTCTTCCTTATGCTAGATGGACATTCTTGAAGTTGGTCATGAGGACAATCTGTGACAAAGAATGATTAAAAAACAACGAAAATTGAAAGTCAAAACTTGGCAAAATAATTAAGAAGGAAAGGATTACAAGTGATGAAGGTAGACCAGGGTGAGGGGGGTGTTTCACAAAGACTAAGATAAACTTAAGTTGGACTTGAACTATGGCAGGCCATTCATGCCACTCGTTGCTCTCACCATCGGTCTCTCAAGGGACGTCACAAATCTACAGAATCTACATTTTTTACCACGATTTTGTACATCCCTTGAGAGACCAATGCCAAAAAATGGTGATAGTAAACAGTGGCATGAGTGGCCTGCCATAGTTCGAGTCCAACTTGAGTCAATCTTAGCCTTTGTGAAACACTCCCAAGAAGTTGTCCCAGCGTCTTCATCTTTGATATGTGTTTATGAAAGTGGTTTTGCATTTTTGTTATGAAAGTGGTGAATAAATTCAATTCAATTCAAATATCAGAATCAGGAGCTAATATTGGTTAATATTGGCTATATATTTGATAGGGAGAATTCATCAAGGTTTCCATCCATTATCAGATATTCAGATCATGCTAACAAATTATTCTCTCAGTTTGAGTCTGTAAAAAGAAAATGCAAATTCAAATATCTTGGGAACCATTTGAAATGTCTGATATGTTATATTCTGGTGTGAAACGTTGTGAATTTCCATTTAATAATTATGATAAGTGAAACAAATGTATATTAATAAGATGGAACATTGATCTTTTCCCAAAACATGTCAGATTCGCACTTCTGCCCACGTTTTTGAATGCTTGTTCTGCATAATTATATTGAGCGAGTTCTGTGTGATCCTGAAAACTGGATGTTACAATGAGCAAATGGTCATACTTTCAATTATTGTAATAAATGTAAATGCTCTGTTCATGCCTTTGCAATACATTTGTGTTATCATACTTCTTGTCATATGTTGAATATGAGGGCATTTAGAGAGTATATCTACTATGATAATTAAAGATAGAACATGAATGACATTACAATGAAAAAAATAAGGATCAGACTCGATCTTCTTCATAGTGATCAAAATACCATTTATTGAAAGTGTGTTACATTGCAGCATACTGAATTGAACCAGTGCATATACATTTTGACAGACTTTATCACAATCACTCTAATAAACATATTGTACAAATATTGCATGCCCCGGGGCCCGTTTCATAAAACTTTTTATCTATAACAAATGACTAATTTTTATGATAAATTTGCTCTCAGCCAATCAGATGCCTTGGCTTCAGTAGCTTATAACAGTAGCTTGTAACTTGTTATTGGTATCAAGTTTTATGAAACGGGGCCCTGGCGTTCTATATTACAAAATATGTGAACTGATACATTTAGAACTTCCCTAAATGGCTAAGGCTAAGGTTGATATTCAGATTTTTTGAATTTATAATCTTAATATAGTATTGAAAAAACAACGAAAAGCATTCAATATATGTTAAGTAAAATATAAGGTATTTGGGAAAGGCTTTCCCAATTAAATTTAGGTTGCCTTTGCGTCAGATGCGCACAGCTAAGATAATGCAAACAAAGGATGCACAATCTAATTAATATTTTGTGCGTCTTTAACCGTGCCAAAAAAGATTTCTGTTACAATACTGCTCGTGCATATAACAAAATGTTGATTGTCACGTGACACCTTTTCAGCCAATAGGATACTCGCTAACAAACACCCTCTTTTATATTTACAAATGTTAAATTATATGAGCTGAACAGCAACTAGAATACAAAGATATAATAATAATAATAAATATTTATAGAGCGCATAAAAAACAAAATTTCTCTATGCGCTGTACAAGCATGAATGACGAGAAATACAATTACACAAAGAAATCAATGAAGAGAAGTACACAACTCTTATAACTACTAAAATGACTAACTTTAACATAGTAACTAACATCGTAGAAAGATAACTAACATAGTAAAAAAGAAATAACGTAAGTAAAGACAAAATACAGTTTAAGCTTTAGAGCCAAAGAGGTGCATTTTTTAGTACAGATTTGTAGTCGCCATAATTATATGTAATAAATAATTTAATGTTGATAATATTCATGGACACAAAAAAAATCGTAGTCAAATACATTTACAATATGTATGCAATCAATAACTAGATGACACAAGTAATATATATATATTTAGGGGTTTTGAATTATTTCTAAGCAAATTCATCTCATAAAAAAGAAAAGTTATTTATATATACATTCTAAATTCGTGATAGTTATTCATAAAAAGCTCTATTTATTCACTACATTCATTTGGAAAAGAATAAATTGATTTAAAGTACTTCGTGTTATTACTTTTGTTTGTTTGCCAAGTTGTTAAAAATAATGGCCGTTGACCAAAGACATTAGGATATCAAGATAACCATGTTACATTTTTCTTTTAAATGTAGTTTTGCCATTTTTTGAAATGCAGCCAGTAAACATAAACGGCCATAGATGTAATTCCTCTTTCAATATATGCACATAATAAGCCTACATTACATGAAATACTCTTTCCCATCTTGCCTGAAACTTTCCAATATACATTAGGAACAAAACGAAAGCAAATTAGATATTGATGCATAATTTCATTCTTTTCTCAGAAAGTACGATTCAGTGACCTTTTTATTGCTGCTCTTGATATTTTGCAAAGTATACAAACGAGAAGCCGCTAAACCATTTGGAATAGGGAGTGGGAGGTGTTTGACAAATGACTCGCCGACATGTATTCATATTTTTCGCAAAAAAAGAAGAAAAAAAGCAGGAACAGTATAGGTAATTATTACAATTTGATGACGGCTTATCATACGTATGTTAATGTTAACACCTTCCCACATCACCAGATCCCTTTAGCGACGTCCCCGTCAAAGAGTCAATTTAGGATGACTATAATTACAGCTGATCTTCTCAGAAAAATCAAGTACTGACAGTTAATATCCGACAGACCACAAGAGGGTCTTGACAGAAAAAAAAATCAAAGAAATACTTGATGAAAGCAAAATAATTAATTTTAGTCACTCAATTGCCAGTTTTCCCGGGGAGGCACTTAACTGCAATAAAGCAAATCGTTGTTATGAAATGCTTGCAATTTCTAAACATTTTTTCTAACGTCATGATTTCGGTAGGCTCCATTAATTATAGTACAACTCTTTCTTTTTTCGAATAGTAACCCATAAACCTACGAGCATTATATGAACCATATATTGCATTCAACTGAATCTATTCGACATAAAAAAGTTCACAACATTCTTCATTCTAGAAATTATCTATGCAAGTCAAGTTAATTATTTAAAAAACCTAACAATCAACAAAAAAAGGCTAATGAATCGTGATGAAAAGCATAAAAGTGCATGTTTTCAGAAAATAAGTTAAAACTGATATTGCGGTGCTTGACTATTTTGAGTAAAAGGGTGTCAGACCAAAATTTTATTTGCCGACAGGGTATATTTAAAATCAGATGTTTATGTTTACTAATATGGAAAAAGGTCATAATTTATGTGTTTGCCGAGAGCCTTTACAGATTTCGATTTCTTAACCCAAACATCCCCTCTTGCGACGCTTCTGTTATAATGAGCAGGATATCATTCTCTTTCAATTTCAATTCTCTTTTTTCTCTTTTTCATCTCTCCGTACTTCCCCATCCCTAAATTCGAATAATTGTTCGGCCTCGCCTCAATCCAGATTCCCGAGGAGAAAGATTCAAGTCTTCATATGATAATGCATAACAATTCTGTACCAGTCTGAGAACCAAGGGCAAGACGATTATACGTAGTAAGGCCAAATCAAGATATAGACCTACAATTAAAAAAAAAATTAACCGGCATAATGCAGATTTCTTAATTCGTTCTAAAGATGTTTATTAAAGTATTATTTACCTCAATTCCTACTCAAAACTCTATACCATCACATATAATAATTATGCCATGATCAAATTCGTCTTTGGTCATTCATTTTCGTATCTTGACCAATCAATGGGCATCATCCATAACTTAGTGCAGTTGGGTCAGACAATACTCAGTGGCAGATGACCGTTGCACACGAGACGTCATTTCGATTACGTTATAACCTGCGCTAATTGAACCCGTGAAGACAATTAGCCAATATGACAGTGATTCAACGCCATTACTGCAAATTTCATTTTGCATCCAATAACACTCTTATTATGACGCATCCGACAGCAACGGGTAGCTGACGGCATCCTACGTCAGCCAAATGACATCTCGTGTGCAACGGGCGAATAGGCGAATATTGTTTCCAAATGAAGTTTGGTATCTTAAAATCCATTTCATAATATCGGAATGACTAGATGATCTTATAGGGCTGATGGTTAGTTCTAAAGACTTCATGGGACACACTTTAGGTTAAAAGGATGAGCAAATTTATTGTAACTGGGCAGGCAAAGCTCAACAACAGTGACAACGACAAGGGCACTCCCTCGTGTATATCCTCCACCAACCAGCGGACTCGGGGACGGGGAGACAGTAGAACATGCATTTAAATGCTCCTCACTCTACAAAGAGAAAGCAGACGAAACAGACCATTCAAATATAGAGTACCAGAAGATTAAAACACCCTTTCGTCCTTGAGATCTTTCATTCTATTTCTAACCGTTTACCCCGTTTTGTCCACGAAAATGAAGTCAATCATAAAAAAGCTTAGATATGCTTTATTACAATGGCCACCATCAACTTCTAGCCGCCATGAATTAATTCGTATACCTTTTTTTTTATCGTTTTGAGACAGCTAGCCCAGTAGAACGACAGCCTAGGAGATGGAAACACACAAACGGTAGATGTGTCTTGGACTAGTGGCGACGTCGTCGCACTGACGACCACAGGGTTCGCCGCGGCACTAATGTCCTTTGTCAAGACTTTAATCTACATTTGCCACTCTCCACCCAGGTGTTCACCCAGGGATACCGGCAGAAAAGGATTCCTTGAATGCTGCGAGCACTAAAAACGGTATTCTTGCCTTGAGCATCTTACATGGTGGATATGAGCGCTGTATACACATTCAACATTATTATCATTATTATTTCATTATTATTAAAAAGGTTGTCAGACTAAGGCCCTGGAGCCCCAGATACCGGTGTTCCGTTTGCTGACGGTCGGGTGAACCTTCTGATAATTTGTCAAGGTGTCAATGACACCAACACTTTTTGTCTCATGGGCTGCGGGCCCAACATGTTAGTGTACCTACAGAAAAAGCTACTAGGAGATCATCAACGGGAAAATTGGCTGACAAAGAGACCCATCAACGAAAGCCAACAAGCAACAACATTATGATCATTAGGACACTTATCGGCGAAATCTGACAGGTATTCTACTATGCTTCAGCGTCGACAGGGTGATTTGTGAGTAGCCCTTAGTATTATGTTTGCGTCAACTCGGGTGGAGACGTTCTACTTTTATTCGCGACGGCAGCAAAGGATTCTCTTGAAGGCTTCTGGGAAGTTAGGATACTTCAGTCCATAGATTATCGGATTGACTACGCTGTTAGCCACGAGGATCATCGTAGTATACAGTGTGGATAAACTGGAACCGGGTATTGCGTAATTCACAAGTGTGGCTAGGAAACTGGCTAAGTAGAGCATGAACACACAGACAACCATGAATATATTCTTGGTGATCTCAATTTCCTTTTGGTTGAAGGCCTTAATCATGGGTGGACGTGAACCTACAGAAACGGAGGAAGAAGCCTTGTTCTGATGTGCCTCTGTAATTGAGCTCGAACCGGTATCTTCATCAACCGCGTACTTGTCTCGAAACTGCTTATTGTGTCGCAAAATAAAGCGCAAAAGCATGGTGTAAAACATCAGGGTTAGCACCAGAGCAATGGCAATGACAACCCCCTGAAGCATGGAATAATAGGAGTTTAGTTTGTTTGGACCTGCCAAAGAACATGTGCCGTAGAATGTGGAATAACCGAGTGTCCCGAAGCCTAGGAGAGGAGGTACGACCATGAGTGCGACTGACCCTATCCAGATGATGACCGCTACGGTGACGATTTTCTTAAGCGGACACTTTTTTATTCTCAATTATTATGTCTCACTCATATCGTGTATCTGTCTCACCATTTCAAAATTTGTATCTCCCCTTTCCTCATATACATTCATATATTGCTTTATTGCTCATTCTGTGTTCTATCTCCTTCTTATGGCCTATCTATACCAGAGTTCAAACGAAGTGATTTTTTCAAAAATTTGGATGTTGCTTATCTATCATTATAACATCGCGATAAAAGTATATAAATCACGTGTTTACATGAAGTTACTATGTTTGCATATTTTTGTTTGTTATATATCTTAATTTTGACTTTTTTTTGTTATTCAGTTATTGTATTTGGAAAATGCGGAAAAATAAATAGATATCAAGATCGATTAGGAAAAACGGCCCTTATACTTCACTGTTATAATATTCTTCTCCTTCTCTTATTGTACACGAGTATTATTTGAGTGGCTTGAACAGTCACTGAAGATGCGAAGGTCATGATTTCGATCCCCGGTATGGAACTTATGTCCTGAAGCAAGGCATTTTATAAAATTTGCTTCTCTCAACCCAAGTGTTGATTTTGTACCCGGTAGTTTTATCTTTATTGGGAGCGTCTTTAAAATGGTGCATGGGTGGAATGCTCCTCAGGGACTGGAGAATGTGCATACATTGTGTGCGGACTAGCCTGAGTGCGAAGGCCGGGTTTATATTCTTATAAAGCGACATGGTCGTTTTAAGGTCTGATCGTTTCTAAATTTCCATAACTACTGTGTTTTTTTTGTCTAACAGTTGCAATTAAGACGAAATATGCTATAATTTGTAAATTTAAGAAAACTATAACATTTGGACTAATAATTATTAAGCCCTCCTTGAATCATCCACACTGTCATCCAGAGCTCAGTGAACAGCAGATGACAGGTTAATTCCTCACTGCAACGGGGGTTTACGGGGAGGGGTCAACCCCCTCTCAACAAATATTCCTCAAGTCCTCAAAATTTTCGCGAGGCACATGTAGAAAACGAGCGCTAAACCCCTAAGCTCCTAAACATCCCAAGCAACCCCAAAGATTATTCTTTAAGAACCGCTACTGCCCCAACTTTTTTCAAACGCCTATGGGGATCCCCTGTTTAGTCTAATGTTCCATCGGTTCTATGGTGTTGTGTACACCAGGTCCTCAACCATAACGGAATGTTGCCCACTTGAAGAAAATGGAAGGGGATTTGTGCGTGAGAGATAACCACCACCACCTATCTTAAAGTGACTCGGTAACATTGCCTCAGAGCCTGAAACAGAATCCTTGATTTAGTTCATACTACAATCATGATTATAAACATTTATGTCAGGAATCACATGAATTTAACAAGCAGATCGCCTGTCTGATTATCAAGATATTTATGATTGGAAATCGAAATTTATTTTTTCGTTTTCCGAACGGATTTTATAACACTACATTTTATAGGGGGAAATTGAGTATGGTAAAACCGGTCACTTAAAGATTTTTACTTTTTTGAGGCACTTCATGATTATTTTGAAGCGCAATTTTTTAGGGCTTCAATATAACGGCATATACCACAGTCACTGATAACACGTAGGGCCATGCATCGCAGATTTAACATTATTTTGTTAAACGATGCCTTTGAATACATTTAGATTCTACAGCTAACTGAGGAAAACTGATTGATGTGGTCATAATAACAAGACATTCAAAGAGCTTGGCCAATACGCTGTAACTATTACCTGCAATCGGGCTTCTTTGTAATCAGTTTCAGACACGCTCGAGCGGTCTGCGACGACAGCATATGATTCTCTTGAAAGCCTCTTGAAAGTTGGGATGCTTTAGACCATAGATGATCGGATTGACCACGCTGTTCGCCATTATGATCATGTAGCCATAGAGGGTGAACAGACTTGCTCTGGGAATTACGGAGTTCACGCCTAGCGCTACAAAGCAAATCATGAAGAGGCAGACAACCGTGAAAACATTCTTTGTGATCTCGATCTCCTTTTGGTTGATGGCTTTGATCATAGGTGGACGGGAATCTTGAGATGAAGATGAAGAAGCCTTTTTCTGTTGTGTCTCTGCTGAGCTTGAATCGGTAGCTTTATCATCTGCAAACTTGTCTCGGAACTGCTTATTATGTTTCAAAACGTGGCGCAATATCAGTCCGTAAAACGTCGAGGTGAGTATCAGGGCAGAAATGATGACAGCGCCCTGAAACATGACATAATCGAAGGCCCGTGGGTTTGTATCCGTCAAAGTGCAAATGGCGTAGTATCTTGAATAACCGAGAGTCCCGACTCCTAGAACAGGTGGTATGATCATGAGTGCAATTGACTCCATCCAGATGATCAGCACGACTTTCGCGATATTCTTCGGAGTATTAAGACCTTGATGACCACGAATAGATCTGGTGATGACGTACCAGCGGACGAAACCGATAGCGACTAAATTAGATACACTACTGCATACGCTGGTGTATCCAACTCCAGCCACAATTGCACAGATGATCTCGGGAATCGGGTACCTTCCCGTTTGACTTAAGAGACCGGCGATCTGGAACGGTAGGCTGGAACACGTCAAAATGTCAGCGATAGCGAGATTGACAACCAGCATGTTGGTGACCGTACGAAGATTCTTCGTGGTGATGACGGAGACAATAACAAGAGTATTGCCAAACAGACCAATAATCGCTAAACCCGCTAGAACTGATGCAATGATAGCTCGATGAAGGAAAGCTATAGTTGGTGCTTCTAAAGGAGATTGTGGACTTGCTTCCATCGTTGGCGAATTGATATTAGACTTTTGGGATTTTTACGTTATTCAATCGATATGTCCATGTGGTATTAGACAATTTTGTGCTTTGAAACTTCGTATCAGTAAGCTTGATGGCTGATGGTGTTATTTTGTAAGTGTCCAAAATATTGAACGCTTCTTGCGATGAAAGATAGCGCAGTTGATATCATTCGGACATTTATGGGAATCGCAAAAATGTACGTGACCAGTAGCCGATACAACAAGTGGGAATGCAGGTGATCAAGTCAGCATTTATATCATCTCGATGGATTTTGCCACATTTATAATCATGAAAAAATGTAAAACTCGTTATGCGCGAAAAGCTATAGACTTGTTGAAGATAGTAGATTGTGAATGACATTCAACTACCCAATTAAATCTAAATCAGCTGTTGCCAACCGATCGGTTTAATGATTGACGGCCATGAACATAATTTATCACGGCAGTATTTATCTGCGACCAGAAAAGCTTTGTTTGCCCTGTTCATTAGATAAGTAAGAGCTTCATTGAACCTCCCCCGAGCCATTAGCAAGCTATATACACATAACCTACATAGAGGCGCAGAAACAAGATAGGGAAGGAAAGGGAAGGGAAAAGAAGAAGTGACGACCCCCTCCTACTTCCTCTCGCCAATTAATGGCTTTTATAATGTCCATTTCATCCACCAAGTAGTGTCGTCCCCCGACACACACACACACACACGCTCCACATGCATACAATATGAGTGCCCCCACAAAGACTAGATCCGCGGTATGCTACTACAGAAACCATTGAAATCCACCATCATGTAAAGATGTGCAATTATGATTGCCCCCGCAAGACATTTTGCTTTAATATTTCAATCGCGATTCAGATGAAAATATTAATGTCTTCGAATCAGACCATCGTGTATTTAATAGAAAAAGATCTTCTTGGATTTGGAAGTTCTTGCCTTATTCAGGTAGGAATACATTATATTTGTAAAATCGTTTTGCCCCTTTGAAACTTCCTTTCTTTTTCCACTGAATGTTCAGTCCTTCAGTAACAATTATGAAGAGTTCTTTTCGTGAAATACTTAGCATGAAAACTTGCGCACAGAGGGCTTAAAAAAAAACTGGATGAGTTGAAATTTGTTCATTGGTACATAATACTCACAATGTATAAAATGATAGAATTTGTAAACAATTTTTGCCAAGTAAGATACCTTACCGATTTAAATAAAACAAGATCTAATTGCTTTTTGTAAATGTTGTTGTGGAACTCATCGACTTCCAGTAGTCTCAAGTAGATATGAACGACGCTAAAGAAACAAGAGACCTTATTCGCTATGTAACTTACAGTCAATTGGTAATGAATTTCATTATTCATTCAATTTGTCCCTTCTTTACTAAAGAAAGAAAACACAATTCTAAAAAAACTACACTAAATGACCAAATATATACCCTTAAAATGAATCAACTCTTTAATTGAAAAAAGAAAGAAGAACAAAACCCAGAACAACTCGCTCCAACCTTTTAAAATTGCGTAGGAGAATTATCCATCGATTTTAAACCCTTTTTTCCGCATTCAAAGAATTTGATTTTGAACCAATTTGTAGTACCGTTTCTAGGCATTACAACAGCAAATTATGTTGACGGCACTATTCAAGTTGAATTAAATTATATAGAATTAGTTGTTCATTCATCTGAATTTTAATTTAAGATATTTATTAGTTGATTAATTAATTTTGTTATTGGTTTATTCATTTTTGAAAATGTATTTATTGAGTTATCTATTAATCATAACTTCTGTATTAATTCATTCATTCAATCATTTTCTCTTCAATTACCCAATCATTTTTTTATAGACTGTTTGTCTATTTCTTATCAAGTCGTTCTTATTCTAATGGTCTAGAGGAAAGATCAATAATAAATAATAATATATACCGCGTATAAAGGCACCAATGATGTTAATATTTTGAGGGTTCCACAAGGAAGTTTCCTCGCCCCCATCATATTCTCCTTGACCAATAACGATGTAGCTGAAAATCTTGATGCACCATGCCGTAATTATATGTGTCATTTAGCACAATGAGCAAATTGTTACTTTTTAAAAATTTCTCCATATAAATGTCATCAACAGAACAATCATTATTACAGGTAAACTCATCCGAATTTTTAAATAAATTCGCTAACCATGAGCTAATTGAACTGGGAAAAAGGGCACCGCAAAGGCAAAGGTAACTATACTTGAGATCGCACATATCGCCTTGATTTGTTATAACCTACCAGTCCATGTACCAAGAAACGGAAACAAGTGACCTTGGTTACGCTGCATAATGATCACTTCTTTTTTGTTTTACATAGTGTCCTTTTTCTTGCCTCTACCCGCTTATGTAACAGGTAAGTTTTTGATAGATCACGATTCAATTAGGCAATGCTAATTCTCTGAATGTAATTCCCTCAAAACGAAACTCTATGGTAATTCTTACAAATTGATTAAGCTAAAGACGTGAATTTGTTACACAATACATTTTAGATGCGCTTTCCTTGGATAATTCAACTAAGTATAATTATGTTTAAGAAACCAAAAATCAACTTCGCATTATCCAACACTATTATAATATTTTTTATCATAAGATGATAAAAATGATGATATCTGTAATCCTTGCCTTGTATTTTGATTAATATTCATTTTAGAGTTTCGGACTGCAAGTACTAACTATTGTATTGTAAATTTGTGTAAGTATAAGTTTATTGTGAACAAACAAATTTCCTGTTACTAGCAGATTGGTTTCATAAATCTAATAAATCATTACTGTACAATTTGCATGTCTAACAGGATCATGTTATAAATCATTTCTCTGCCAATTTTATTCTTTTACTTAAAATACGTTTTTAGTATTAAACAAAAGTAGATGAATATAATAATAAATAGAAGATATATGAATATATGAAAGAGTGAATAGATAATACAAAAATAAGTAAAAAGATTGATTATCAAATATTAGTTGAACCAATGATTTGTTTCATAAAGGACTAATACACTAAGTTGGTAAAAGTTGAAGGAATTTAAAAAATAGGGAAAAATATCTTCCTAATTTTCCCAAGATACCTATGGAGGTACAGCTCCATCCCGTACAATATTGATCTAAAATAGTGGTATTTCTTAGAATTTTGGGGGTCAATTGTGAGTATCAAATATCACAAACGGAAAAAGCCTCACAGCAATCGATGAATGATGTAGGCCTATTCTAGTACTAAACGACGTACCAAATAAGAAAAGACCATGACAAACACTCTGTATTACCTGCAAATGGACATCTTTATAATCAGTTTGAGACATGCTCGAGCGGTCTGCGACGACGGCATATGATTCTCTTGAAAACCTCCTGAAAGTTGGGATGCTTTAGACCATAGATGATTGGATTGACTACGCTGTTCGCCATCATGATCATGAAGCCATAAAGGGTGGACAACCTTAATGGCCCGGGGATTACTAAGTTCACGCCTTGCGCTACAAAGCAAATCATGAAGAGGCAGACAACCGTGAAAACATTCTTTGTGATCTCGATCTCCTTTTGGTTGATGGCTTTGATCATGGGTGGACGAGAATCTTGAGATGTAGATGAAGAACCCTTTTTCTTTTGTGCCTCTGCTGAGCTTGAACCGGTAGCTTTATCATCTGCAAACTTGTCTCGGAACTGCTTATTGTGTTGCAAAACGTGGCGCAAAATCAGCCCGTAAAACGTAAAGGTGAGTAACAGGGCAGTAACAATGACAGAGCCCTGAAACATGGCATAAACGAAGAACAGTGGGTTCGCATCGGTCAAAGAGCAAATGCCGTAGTATCTTGAATAACCGAGAGTCCCGACTCCTAGAACAGGAGGTATGATCACGAATGCAATTGACCCCATCCAGATGATCAACACGACTATCGCGATATTCTTCGGAGTATTGAGACCTTGATGACCACGAATAGATCTGGTGATGACGTACCAGCGGACGAAACCGATAGCGACTAAATTAAGTACACTACAGGATATGCTGGTGAGCGTAACTCCAGCCACAATTGCACAGATGATCTCTGGAATCGGGTACCTTCCCGTTTGACTTAGGAGACCGGCGATCTGGAATGTTAAGCTAGAACACGACAAAATGTCAGTGATAGCGAGATTGACAACCAACATGTTGGTAACCGTCTGAAGCTTTTTCGTGGTGATGACGGAGAAGATTACAAGAGTATTGCCAAAGAGGCCGATAATTGCTAAACCCGCAATGACTGATGCAACGATAACTCGATGATTGAAAGCTATAGTTGGCGCTTCTACAGAAGATTGTGTGCTTGCTTCCATCGTTGGCAAATTGAAATTAGACTTTTTACGATATCAAATCAATATGTCTATCTGTTTTTTGTAATGACTTTGCGCTTTAAAACTTCGTATTATTATGATGGCTCCTGGTATTATTTTCTAAGTGACCAAAATATTGAAGGCGTCTTTCAGTGATAGATCGCAGGAATGTACGTGATCAGTAGCTTATCCAAAAAGTGGGAATTGCAGGTGATCAAGTCAGTATTTATATCATCTCTATTCTCTTTGCCACATTTATAACCAGGACAATTTTAAATATCGTTATGCGCGAAAAGCTCCTGACTTATTGAAGATAAGAGATTCCGAATGATATTATACTTTTCAATTCAATTTAAATCAGTTGTTGCCAACTGTGTAGTTTTATGACTTTCCATGAGTGATAGCCATGAATAAATCAATATCACAGTATGATGAGTCTGCGAACGGAAATATATTGTATGTCGGGTTCATTAGATGTAAAGTTAGAGCTTTATTGATCTTCAACCGAGCCATTAGCAAACAATAAACACATAGCCTACATAGGGGCGCAGAAACAAGAGATGCGAAGGAAAGGGGAAAGAAGATGTTACGAACCCCTTCTACTCCCTCTCGCCAATTGATGGCTTTACACATTGGTATTTTATCCACCGAGATTTTCCACCCCCGACACACACACACACACACACATGTCCCACATACATACAGTATCAGTGCCCCCACAATGTCTAGACCCGCGCTATGCCCCAACAGAAACCATCGAAATTCACCATCATGTAAAGTTGTGCCTTTTCATTCAATCGCTATTCTGATACTAATATTTATGTCTTCGAATCAAACCATCGTGTATTCAATAAAACAAAATCTGCTTGGATAGCGAACTCTTGCCTGATTCATGTAGGAATATATCATGTTTGTAAAATCGTTTTCTCTTTGGAAACATCTTTTTCAACTGAATGTTGAGTCCTATAGTAACATTTATTAAGAAATATATTCTTGAAACACTGAACATGAAAAACGTGCGCACAAAGGGCTTAAAAACGCTATTGTATGAGTTGGCCATATTTCTTTGGTAGATATATACTCACAATAAATATTTTTAAATATCTAAAAACAATCTCTGCCAAGAAAGATATCTTACCGATTTAGATAAAACAAGATCGAATTGCGTTTTGTAAATATTGTTATGGAACTTATCGACTACCAGTAGTCTCAGTTAGATATGAACAACGTGAAAGAATCATGAGACCCTGTGTTCCTTTGTTCTTGATTCATTCATTTTTTCAATTATTCATGAACTCTTTATTAATTCATGCATTCAATCTCTTTTTTCTTCTTCAATTACCCACTCATTTAATAATAGACTGTTTGCCTTTCTGTTTGTTTGCTTTTATTTCCTTTTTTGTTTGTACATGTTCACAAATTATGTACTTCAAATTCTACGTAATGTATTTTTTTGAGAACGTAAATAATGAATGTTATCCACTGAAAAATCCTGATTCGATCCACAATGCACTATCACTGACTGCAGTGGAAAACATAATTCTCTCTTACATGACATTCCTTTTTATTTCAACCCACAAGGAAGTCTCCTCGTCCCCATCATATTCTCCTTGATCAATAACGATGTATCTGAATGTTTTAATCCACATGCCGTAATTATCTATGTCATTCGTGACAATGTGCATGTTACCTTTTAATAATATCTCCAAATAAATCTAATCAACGAATCACTGATAATTGAAGGTAAACTCATCCGACTATCTTTAAATGTATTCACTGACCGTGAGCTAATCGCGGGCAAAAAGGCACCGCGTCTTAAGCTATGGTCACAACCCCATAAAGTAACCTGGTCGGCGGCCGGGCGGCGAGTTTTTAGGGCATCGCTCGGTCGCCGCTGAAGTTTTAGCGGGGAGTTAAAATTCGGCGGCGCCTGCTCACTTTTCACTCGCCGCCCGAAATACACTCGGTGCCCGTGCGGTCGCCGCCCGGGCACCGACCTAATCGAGCGCTCGCCGTCGATTGATATAGGTCAAAATCGAAGCCGCTAGGTCAAAGGCTGCCGAGTGGTCGCCGCCCGGTCGCTGCTGGGAGATCAGTCGGTCACTGGGAGCCAAGTTTAATATCAGTCGGCAGTCTTTGACCTAGCGGCTACGATTTTTGACCTAAATCGCTCGACGGTTTCCGCTCGTTTAGGTCGATGCCCGGGCGGCGATCGCCCGGGCACCGAGCGTATTTTGGTGTCCCGCCGATCACCGGCCGGCCGCCGGGCAATTTCTTTGAAATCAGCCGGTGGTGAATCGGTGGAACACCAGTCGGTCACTGCCGGGACGCCCCCCGGAGAAGCTTCCCGATTTTGCCCAGTTTTTACCGAAAATCGACCGGCGACCGGCGGGAAATCGACAAGGCACCGTCCAGGCATCGCTGGGGCTCTACAGCCTACTCGACTTCTCCCAAAATCGTTGGGCGATGCCTAAATCCCAGCGGCGACCGAGCAGGCTACAAATCGGTCGGTCGCCGCTCTGAGTCGTGACCATAGCTTTAAAGTCACTATACTTGCAAGCGCACATATAGCCTTGATTTGTATTTTTATTTTAAACCTTCCAATTAACAGAAAAATTACCTTGGTTATCCTGCATAATGATCACTTTTTGTTTTTGGTTATTATTAGTGTCCGTCTACGTGCCTCTACCCACTTATGTAACATATGGGTATTTTAATAGATCTGGATCCAATTAGGCAATGCTAATTCTCTGGATGTAATTCCCCTTAAAACTAAACACCACGGTCATTCTTACAAGACGCCTGACCTAATGACTAGAATTCATTACATGATAACATTCAAGATGCGCTTTCCTTGGATAATTCAACTAAGTATATGTTAAATAAACCAAAATTCAACTTCGCATTTTCCAACACTATTATAATATCTTTTCTCATAAGATGATAAAAATGATGATATCTGTAATCCTTGCCTTGTATTTTGATTAATATTCATTTTAGAATTTCAGACTGTAAGTACTAACTATTGTATTGTAAATTTGTCTTAGTATTTGTTTATTGTGAACAAATAAACTTCCTGATACTAGCAGATTGGTTCCATAATTCTAATAAATCATTACTGTACAATTTGTATGTCTAACAAGATCATGTTATAAATCATCTCTCTACCAATTATTTTGTTTTACTTAAAATACGTTTTTAGTATAAAAAAAAGGTAGATGAATAAAATGAACAAATAAAAGATATATTAATTTATGAAAGAGTGAAAGATAATAAATAAATAGGTAAAAAGATTGATTATCAAATATTTTACACAATAATTAGTTGAACCAATGATTTGTTTCATAAAGGACTAATACACTAAAGTTGGTAAAAGTCGAAGGAATTTTAAAAATAGGGAGAAATATCTTCCCAATTTCCCCCAGATACCTATGGAGGTATACAACTCCATCCCGTACAATATTTATCTATAATATTGGTATTTCTTAGATTTTTTGGGTCAATTTTGAGTATAAAATATCACAAATGGAAAAAGCCTAACAGCAATCGATTAATGATGTAGGTCTATTATATAAATACTAAACGACGTACCAAATAAGAAAAAATCACGACACACTCTGTATTACCTACAATTGGACACCTTTGTTATCAGTTTGAGACACGCTCGAGCGGTCTGCGACGACGGCAAAGAATTCTCTTGAAAGCCTCTTGAAAGTTGGGATGCTTAAGGCAATAGATGATCGGATTGGCCACGCTGTTCGCCATCATGATCATGTAGCCATAAAGGATGGACAACCTTGCCCCGGGAATTACGAAGTTCACGCTTGACGCTATAAAGCAAATCATGAAGAGACAGACAACCGCGAAAACATTCTTTGTGATCTCGATCTCCTTTTGGTTGATGGCTTTGATCATTGGTGGACGAGAATCCTGAGATGTAGATGGAGTAGCCTTGTTATTTTGTGCCTCTGCTGAGCTTGAACCAGTAGCTTTATCATCTGCAAACTTGTCTCGGAACTGCTTATTGTGTTGGAAAACGTGGCCCAAAATCAGCCCGTAAAACGTAAATGTGAGTAACAGGGCAGTAATGATGACAGCGCCTTGAAACCTGACATAAACGAAGGCCAGTTGGTTTGTATCGGTCAAAGTGCAAATGCCATAGTATCTGGAATAACCGAGAGTCCCGACTCCTAGCACAGGAGGTATGATCATGAGTGCAATTGACTCTATCCAGATGATCAGTACGACTTTCGCAATATTCTTCGGAGTATTGAGACCTTGATGACCACGAATAGATCTGGTGATGACGTACCAGCGGACGAAACCGATAGCGACTAAATTAGATACACTACAGCATACGCCGGTGTATCCAACTCCAGCCAAAATTATACAGATGATCTCGGGAATCGGGTACCTTCCCGTTTGACTTAAGAGACCGGCGATCTGGAACGGTAGGCTGGAACACGTCAAAATGTCAGCGAAAGCGAGATTGATCACCAAGATGTTGGTGACCGTACGAAGATTCTTCGTGGTGATGACGGAGACGATAACAAGAGTATTTCCAAACAGACCAAAAATCGCTAAACCCGCTAGGACTGATTACAGGAGATTGTGGACTTGCTTCCATCGTTGGCGAATTAAGATAAGACTTTTTGGGATTTTTACGTTATCAATTCAATATGTCATTCTGTTTTAAACGATTTTGCTCTTTAAAACTTCTCATTAGCTTGATGACTGATGGTGTTATTTGTAAGTGTCCACGATATTGAAGGCGTCTTGCAATGATAGATAGCGCAGTTGATATCATTCGGACATTGATGGGAATCGCAACAAATGTACGTGACGAGTAGCCGATACAAAAAGTGGGCATTGCATGGGATCAAGTCAGCATTTATATTACCTCGATTCATTTTGCCACATTTATAATCATGAAAATTGTAAAAACTCGTTATGCGCGAAAAGCTATAGACTTGTTGAGATAGTAGATTATGAATGACATTCAACTTTCCAATTAAATATAAATCAGCTGTTGCCAACCGATCGGATTCATGATTTTCCATGATTGATAGCCATGAACCAAAATTATCAAGACAGGATGAATCTGCGACTAGAAAGATTTTGTTTGCCCTGTTAATTTTGGAGCTTCATTGAACCTCCCCCGAGCCATTAGCAAGCAATATACACATAACCTACATAGAGGCGCAGAAACAAGATAGGGGAAGGAAAGGGAAGGGAAAAGAAAAAGTTAAGACCCCCTCCTACTTCCTCTCGCCAATTAATGGCTTTTAAAATGTGATTTTCATCCACCGCCCCCGACACACACACACACATACGCCTCACATAATATCAGTGCCCCCACAAAGACTAGACCCGCGCTATGCCACTACAGAAACCATTGAAATCCACCATGTAAAGCTGTGCAATTATGATTGCATCCGCCATACATTTTGCTTTAATATTTCGATCGCGATTCAGATGAAAATATTGATGTCTTCGAATCAGACCATCGTGTATTCAATAAAAAAAGATCTTCTTGGATTTGGAAATTCTTGCCTTATTCAGGTAGGAATATATTATATTTCAAAATCGTTTTGCCCCTTTGAAACATCCTTTCTTTTCCACTGAATGTTCAGTCCTATAGTAAAAATTATAAAGAGGTCTTTTCTTGAAATACTTAAGCATGAAAACGTGCGCACAGAGGGCTGAAAAAACAAATTGTATGAGTTGAAATTTGTTTTGGTACATTACATTCACAATGTATAAAATATTGAATATTTGAAATCAATCTTTGCAAAGAAAGTTATCTTACCGATTTAATTTAAAAAAAGATCGAATAGCTTTTTGTAAATTTTGTTGTAGAAATCATCGACTTCCAGTAGTCTCAGGTAGATATGAACGACGCTAAAGAAACACGAGACCTTGTTCACTGTGTAACTTACAGTCAATTAGTAATTAATTTCATTATTCATTCAATTTGTCCCTTCTTTGCTAAAGAAAGAAAACACAATCTTAAAAGCAACTACACTAAACGACCAAATATATACCCTTGAAATGAATCAACTCATTGATTGTAAAAAGAAAGGAAAACAAACCCAGAAAAACTCGCTCCAGCCTTGTAAAATTCATTAGGAAATTTATCCATCGATTTTTAATCCTTTTTTCTGAATTCGAAGAATTTGATTATGAACCAATTATTAGTAGGGTGTCTAGGCATTACAACAGCCAATTGTGCTGAAGCCATTATTCAAGTTGTTTTAAATGGTATATAATTAGTTGGTTCATCAATCTGAATTTTATTTTTATGATATTAATTAGTTTAATTATTTATTTTGTTATTAGTTTATTTATTTTTGGAAAATTTATTTATTGAGTTATCTATTAATCATAAATTCTGTATTAATTCATTCATTCAATCATTTATTCTTCAACTACCCAATAATTTGATTAAAGACGTTTCGTCTATTTCTTATTAAGTCGTTCCTACTGTCACACAAGAAAAATCAATAGATTTCATGTAATTTGTCCTCAAGTCAAGTGTTTAACTAATAATCAATGGAGAATATCGAAATTGTATGAGCTAATTGAACAGGGGAAAAGGGCACCGCGCCTTGGCAAAGGTCACTATAATTGTGATCGCACATATCGCCTTGATTTGTAGTTTTTTAGAACCTACCAAGTAACGGAAAAAATGACCTTGGTTAAGAGGCATAATGGCCACTTCTTTTTTGTTTTACATTAGTGTCCTTGTTTCTTGCCTCTACCCGCTTAATGTAACAAATATGTTTTTGATAGATCTGGATTCAATTAGGCAATGCTAATTCTCTGAATGTAATTCCCTCAAAACGAAACACAATGGTCATTCTTACAAAGTGTCTAAGCTAACGACTGTAATTTGTTAAACAATAAAATTTAAGATGCGCTCTTCTTGCATAATTCAACTAAGTATATGTTTAAGAAACCAACATTCAATTTTGCATTATCCAACACTGTTTTTAATATCTTTTCTCATAAGTTGATAAATATATTGATATCTGTACTTCTTGCCTTGTATTTCGTTTAAAATCCACTTTAGAATTTCCGTCTGTAAGTACTCACTATTGTATTGTAAATTTTCGTTAGTATTAGTTTATTGAAAATGTACAAACTGTCTGTTACTAGCAGATTGGTTCCATAATTTTAATAAGTCAGTGCTGTACATTTTCATGTCGTACAGGACCATATTATAAATCATTCCTCTACCAATTTTGTTTGTGTTCATAAAATACGTTTTTAGTAAATACGACTATATAGACTATATATGAAAGAGTAAATAAATAATAAATTAGTTAATCAATTATTAATCAAATCTAGTAACCTCATGATTTGTTACATACAAAACTAAAACACTATGTTGGTACAAGTTGAAGGAATTGCAAAAAAAAGGAAAATATCTTCCTGATATACCCCAAATACCTATAGAGGCACAACTCCTTCCCGTACAACTTTGATCTAAAATAGTGGTAATTCTTTGAAGATATTTGTTAATTGTGAGTATATCACGAATGGAAAAAAGCCTTACAGCAATCGATAAATGATTTGGGCCTGTTTTAAAACTCAACGACTTACCAAGTAAAAACAGACCTTAAAAAACACTTTGTATTACCTTTAACCGGAATTCTTTGTAATCAGTTCGAGACACGCTCGAGCGGTCTGCGACGACGGCAAAGGATTCTCTTGAAAGCCTCTTGAAAGTTGGGATGCTTCAGACCATAGATGATCGGGTTGACTACGCTGTTCGCCATCATGATCATGAAGCCATAGAGTGTGGACAGGTTTGCCCCGGGGATTACAGAGTTCACGCCTTGCGCTACAAAGCAAATTATGAAGAGGCAGACAACAATGAAAACATTCTTTGTGATCTCGATCTCCTTCTGGTTGATGGCTTTGAACATGGGTGAATGAGAATCTTGAGATGTAGATGAGGAAGCCTTGTTCTGTTGTGTCTCTGCTGAGCTTGAATCGGTAGCTTTATCATCTGCAAACTTGTCTCGGAACTGCTTATTGTGTTGCAAAACGTGTCGCAAAATCAGTCCGTAAAACGTCAAGGTAAGTACCAGGGCAGTAATAATGACAGCGCCCTGAAACAAGATATTAACGTAGGCCAGTGGGTTTGTATCGGACAAAGTGCATAAGCCGTAGTATCTGTAATAACCGAAAGTCCTTACTCCTAGAGCAGGAGGTATGATCATGAGTGCATATGACTCCATCCAGATGATCAGCACAACTTTCGCAATATTCTTCGGAGTATTGAGACCTTGATGACCACGAATAGATCTGGTAATGACGTACCAGCGGACGAAACCGATAGCGACTAAAGTAGATACACTACTGCATACGCTGGTGTATCCAACTCCAGCCACAATTGCACATATGATCTCGGGAATCGGGTACCTTCCCGTTTGACTTAAGAGACCGGTGATCTGAAACGGTCAAAATGTCAGCGAAAGCGAGATTGACAACAAACATGTTGGTGACCGTACGAAGCTTTTTCGTGGTGATGGCGGAGACGATGACAAGAGTATTGCAAAAGAGGCCAATAATTGTTAATCCAGCTAGGACCGATGCAACGATAACTCGATGATTGAAAGCTATAGTTGGCGCTTCTACAGGAGATTGTGTGCTTGATTCCATCGTTGCCGAATTGAAATTAGACTTGTGGGAATTTAGCGTTTGGCAATCAATATGTCCATCTTTTTTTTCTTCTAAATGACTTTGCGCTTTAACACTCTTTATTAGCTGGCTGATGGCGTTAGTTTGTAAGTAGTCCCACAAGATTGAAGGCGTCTTCCAGTTCATGTCATTCGAACGTTGATGGGAATCGCAAAAATGAACGTGATCAGTAGCCGATACAAAAAGTGTGAATTGCAGGTGTTCAATTCAGCATTTATATTATCTCGATTCTTTTTGCCACATTTCTAATCATGAAAATAGTAAAATTCGTTATGCGCGACTGTGCACTATGCACCTTAACCACACGATATTGTATAACCATGCGTATCGAAACTTCCAAGTGAATAGCGAGCGACGGGTACAATGCTCAATCGTAAATGCGAATACCGCACGAAGCATGCAAAATAGTTTCGATGTGCTATGGACTTTGGGACTCTTTCTTTGCATTTTAGACCATTGTTATCTTCTTGTAGTCGGCGCGAACCTATGTATAACGGGACTGTATGTACCATGGGTGTCGATCCCGGAGGGGGGATGGGGGGATACATCCCCCCAATATTTCAGGTGGGGGGAGGCGGGTGGCCTGTACAATCACCCCCCCCCCAATAATTCACCATTACAAAAAAATGAAGTGACAAATTAATGATGAGAGCCCGATGACAGTAGTTAATGGTTATTACTCGCAAAATGACCATCAATATACACATTTTGCTATCTCATTTTCATAATACATACATATATAAATAGAAAACGAAGTAAATGAGACAGCCGTATATGAAACAAGAATAAATTGAATTCTCGATCATACGGGTTCATCAGGAATTGATGAATTTATTCAATTTATTCAATCAACAGCATCATAGAAATGCAGTGCGCCAAATGCAAAGCCGCAGCGTCAAAAAAGGAACGAGCTAAATGTTAAGCGCGAAGCGCAAAAGTGCAAAAAAGAAGTAGAGAGTGGGAGAGAGAGAGAATGATAATGAGAGACAGAGAGGATAATAACCCGGGTAGCAAGCCCATGTGGGACCCATACCAAACTGGGCCCAAATGGGTATGCCCAGCTTAATCCCATCTGGTACCCATATTGGTTAACCCAGATATATCCCATGTGGGTTAACCCATGTGTTACCCATATGGGCATATTCATATTCTACCCATATGTGTACGCCCAGCTCATTCCCATCTGGGACCCATAAGGGCTGGCCCAGATAGATCCCATATGGGTTACTAAATATGGGCCCCATATGGGCTTGCTACCGGGGAAAAAGGGAAAAGGGGAAGAAACGGACAGAGAAAAAAGAAGGGGGAAGAGAAAAGGAAGAAAGACAAGAGAAAGACGGTTTTGTCCAAATGGCAGCATGTAGGAGACGAAACTTTCAGTTTGTTCCCTGATTCATACTCAGTAACTATTTTGTTTTATTGATTTCATCCATTTCTTTGTTTATTTATATCTCTACATGTAAAACATTTGAAGAGCTATTTTTTCCGAAAGGAGCAAAATAATGATATACATTATCCTCTATTTACCCTGAACAAAATTATTAACCTAAATTACGAGAGAAATTATGAACACATGCATCTTTTAATAACAACTTTCAATAGACACCTGAACAAAATCGGGTAAACAAAGAGTTCTTTCTTAAATTACACACATGGATCTAGTGCCTCTTGTATGTACATAAACAAGCAATATAACAGAATACTCCAGTTCGATATATTGGAGAAAGATTGATATGTCACAACTTATTTATTTTTTATTGAAAAGCTGATGTAGGCCTTTGTATTGTTTTCAAACGTAACAGGCATAATAATGTAGTTAAGGTGTTTTTGAAGGTTAGAATGGTATAGGATTTTCCGGCCAAATTCGCGAGTTTGTCATTTAAATTAATTTGTCTTTCGTTCAAATTCGACGGTTTTAGTGCTGTCAGATATATCTTGGGTTTATATTCCTTTTTCTAGTTTTCAAATCTATGAAGTTTTCGTTAGAATCTATGTATGTTTTATTCAAATTAATGAATAATGTGCTTCTTTCGCTATTTGGTCATTCGATTTGGCGCAACACGATTTCTGACATCGCGAAGGTGTACTTTTAGCATTCGAATTCATTTGCAGCATTCAAATTAGTACTTTGTGCACTTAAATTGATGGTCAATATACATTTCTCGTTTATTACACACTTTTTTTAGTTCATTCTTTTTCTTTCAAGATTGTTTTTTCCATGTGTATTTCAACATATTTTATTTTCTTGCATTTATACACTTTATATACTTTTAGATTTATCTGATATTCATCATCCTTTAAGTTTGATTGTTAAGAAGAAAAAAAAACGACTTTTATACATCTACGGACTTGATGGTCTCAATATTTGTGTACATTTTTATGTATGGAAGTTGTTTTTCTTGTGTTTCATCATAAATTTATCACATTTTCATTATGGAGGAATGGTACAATATTGTGACTGGGGTAGGTATTTTTGTGTCCCCACTTTTCCGGGGTATATGAACATGTCCGTGCAGAAATGCCATATCCCTTGATTTCGCCCCTTCTTTACCTAATGTCTGACTACACCCATATGCATTGTCCTCAAAATTAATAAATAGAATAACAGAAAAAACCTAATGGCAAATCATGCATTTAATTGCATTTTTTTAAAACTGTAAACGTGGGTTGTATTTCTTCCCCCTAACATTCCTAACTTGAATAAACATAATTCGAATACGAATGACAGGTGTTAATTTGAATTATAAAAATGACGCCTCGACAAGTGACGATTAATTTGAATGCTAGTTGAGCAGTTTCTAAATTAAATGACAGATCTATGAAACCCTTCGACCAAAATTCTAAATTGAACACCAAAACGGGGAAATTGAATGATAATTGGCATGGCAAAGCCGATCTGGGCTAACTTAAATGCAAAGTAAATGAATTCGAATGACAAACTCGCGAATTTCGCCGTGAAATCCTATTTTAAGTTTGAAGTTTTGTTTATAACACCCTTCCAATAATAATGCACCTTCTAAGACTGGTTATAGTTTTTGAAGAAAAAAATAGTGCTCTGGTCAGGGCCTTAGGGGAATATTATGCTTATATTTTAGAGCGTATCTGGTATGATAAGTATATCTGGGTGACGATGGAGATAATGGAAGTTTGTTATTTGGTAGTTGGAACGTAAGTGCTCTGGTCAGGGCCTTAGGGGAATATTATGCTTATATTTTAGAGCGTATCTGGTATGATAAGTATATCTGGGTGACGATGGAGATAATGGAAGTTTGTTGTTTGGTAGTTGGAACGTAAGTTTTATATTATATTTTTAAGAAACAGACAGTTTGTATGATACCAGGAGTGGAAATTTTCTGCCATTTTGAGAACCAAATTTTGCATCAGTGATATTTTGTTTCATTGAAATGAGTTTCCCGCAGATAGGATTCAGTTCGTTTAATTAAAGAAGGAAGAGAGTCAAATGAAGAACCAAAAGCAATATGTTTTCATTTACTAATGAGAATTTTTTTTTTTGAGATCTCCTTACACAGAATATTGGAATGGGGTTTTCACGATGAATGTTGTTTGGAGACATCAATATTCATAAAATGTATGTTTCTATCACCAGGAAATAAAGAATTTTCTGTCTACATGAACCTTTCCTGGTTGCTTATAAATGCATTTGCCCACTGGTAGCATACAACTTTCACAAGCTGATATCCTTCACCATTGGATTTTTTTTGGGTAATGTCTAAATTTCGTTTAAAAATAGATGATATCAGTCTGGTAGGCCTACACTGCAGGCAAGAGTCAGGACTAACATTTAGCATGTTATTAATTGTATCACCACTCTTATATTATCTGAATGTTATCTTTATTGAGGGTGACTTGAACAAGTTAATAACTTGGAAGGGAGGGTGCAACCTGCCACACGCTTCTACCTCTTGGCTGCTTTGATCCATTGCCGACAATATTTTGGCACCTATCATCCCCCAACCACGGATACAAATCGACACACCTGACCAATCAAGACCGATACTGAACTACTCGATGATGGAAAGCCATTGTATATATAGCTCTGTAGGAGTTCCTAGACTCATCTCCATCCACGATTCGCTAATTTCAAGTGAGAACGTTACCGTATTTTGTTACGTTCAACATTTACCTAAAAAGGAAAATGAAACAGCATGGTCTGATCGTTATTAAATTTCCAAAACTACTTTTTTATTTGTCTAACAGTTACAAGACGAAGAATGCTTGAATTTTAAAAATATAATATATTTTGACATTCCAATGCCATTCACAGTTTTGTTCGATTATTTTAGAGTTGCCTCATTGCACAGTAGTATTACTGGACCAAGTCCGTTTTAATTAAAAGAGAGTCCAAAACGATTATGACAAATTGACCAACCTATATGAGTTGATACATCAGTTGGTTAAGAGGGGAAAATATATAATTATGCAAAAAAATTACTTGCGATTTGTTTATTCGCGACAAAACGGAAAACACCAATAAAAGTTATTTGCGACTCGACACGAACTAGCAGTTCGTAGAAACTACCAGATTATACAGGAATCAAGCCAGAATGCTGTCGGTACGAATTGAAGGTTTCCAAGTGAACATTTTTCCCCTTTCTCAACGGTTCACATTTATCCGCTTTTGAAGTTTTAAATATCTTTGATTTTTAGCAGTCAGATAGTTATTGATTGGCAAAGAACGTAACTGATGCACGCTCTACTTCAGGCTATTGATCTCTTAAAACCAGTATTGTTTTTTTCATGGGTTTTAGTAGGTCTACAACAAGGCAGAGCCGTACTCCCAGAGAAAGCGATGATCATAACATGAAGATATCTTCGATCAAGCCATTAACAAAAAATGACTACAGAATTCGAGTTCAATGTTATCATATCATTGCCGTTACCTCTTTCCCCCTCTAGACCTCCACCTTTCTCCCCTCCCCCTTTCTCTCTCTCTCTCTCTCTCTCTCTCTCTCATTTTCCTCCTTATTTTCAATATCTTTGTTATGGTATCAATTTCATAGTTCCTTTTATTGATTTGCAAAATTACTCCATTTACAAGGTATAATAGTTACCAGCTAGGCAACATTCGAATGTGATCTCGAGGAATTATATCTAGGGGAAACATCACTTTGCTGAATTCATTGGCAAACAGAATTGTAATCCTATGGTTTTGTTCAGACAATGTAAAAATAAAGGTGATGCTGAAAACAGAATTTGCATCGTATTAATATGTGCAATCAAGGAAAAGAGTACCAACTTAAAAGAACTCTTTTATAGTCCACGGGTTAAAATCCGTATTCAACCCTTTCTCAATGAAATTAAGATGACTAAATCTGGAGGAATAATTCTTAACCCCTTTTTGAATGATCCAGACTGTTTAGGCTCAGGGAGGTTTAGGCCTAGAGATCAGTGAACAGCAGAACTGCAACGGGGGTTTTACGGGGAGGGGTCAACCCCCTCTCAAAAAATATTCCTCAAGTCCTCAACATTTTCGCGAGGCACATGTAGAAAACGAGCGCTAAACCCCTAAGCTCCTAAACATCCCAAGCAACCCCAAAGATTATTCTTTAAGAACCGCTACTGCCCCACCTTTTTTCAAACGCCTATGGAAGGTCCCTTTTTTAGTATAATGTTCCATTGGTTCTACGGTGTTGTGTACACCAAGTCCTCAACCATAACGGAATGTTGCTCACTTGAAGAAAATGAAAAGGGATTTGTGCGTGAGAGATAATAGTGTAAAGGAGGGATTAGACCACGCTGCAAGGTCACCGGACAGGTGGTTATCTCATCAACTCAGCTCTCAAATAACATGAGAAAAAAAGGATCATGGGGGACTAATGGTCACCGATTAGGCATTGTTTGTTATATAGAGGGCGCGAGTAGCTACAAGTAGTGCAGTGGGCCTTTAAAGTGACTCGGTAACGTTGCCTCAGAGTCTGAATCAAAATCCTGGCTTTAGTTCATACTGCAATCATAATTATAATCATTTAAGTCAGGAATCCCATGAAGCTTATTGTTTTGCAAAACGTGGCGCAAAATCAGCCCGTAAAACGTTAAGGTGAGTACCAGGGCAGTAATGATGACAGAGCCCTGAAACATGACATACACGAAGGTCAGTGGGTTTGTATCGGACAAAGTGCATAAGCCGTAGTATCTGGAATAACCGAGAGTCCCGAATCCTAGCACAGGAAGTATGATCATGAGTGCAATTGACTCCATCCAGATGATCAGTACGACTTTCGCAATATTCTTCGGAGTATTGAGACCTTGACGACCACGAATAGATCTGGTGATGACGTACCAGCGGACGAAACCGATAGCGACTAATTAGATACACTACAGCATACGCCGGTGTATCCAACTCCGGCCACAATAATACAGATGATCTCGGAAATCGGGTATCTTTCCGTTTGACTTAAGAGACCGGCGATCTGTAACGGAATGCTGCAACACGTCAAAATGTCAGCGAAAGCGAGATTGACCACCAAGATGTTGGTGACCGTACGAAGATTCTTCGTGGTGATGACGGAGACGGTAACAAGAGTATTTCCAAACAGACCAAAAATCGCTAAACCCGCTAGGACTGATGCAATCATAACTCGATGATGGAAAGCTATAGTTGGTGCTTCTACAGGAGATTGTGGACTTGCTTCCATCGTTGGCGAATTGAAATTAGACTTTTGGGATTTTTACGTTATCAATTCAATATGTCATTCTGCAAACTATTTTGCTCTCTAAAACTTCTCATTAGCTAGATGACTGATGGTGTTATTTTGTAAGTGTCAACGATATTGAATGCGTCTTGCAATGATAAATAGCGCAGTTGATGTCATTCGGACATTGATGGGAATCGCAAAATTGTACGTGACGAGTAGCCGATACAAAAAGTGGGCATTGCATGGGATCAAGTCAGCATTCATATTATCTCGATTCATTTTGCCACATTTATAATCATGAAAATTGTAAAAAACGCGTTATGCGCGAAAAGCTATATTGAAGATAATAGATTTTGAAATACATTATACTTTTCAATTAAATTTAAATCAGTTGTTGCCAACTGTGCAGTTTCATGACTTTCAATGAATGATAGCCATGAATAAAAAAAATATCACAGTAGGATAAATCTGCGACCAGAAAGACTTTGTTTGCCCTGTTCATTAGATGTAAAGTAAGAGCTTCATTGAACCTCCCCCGAGCCATTAGCAAACTATATACACAAAGCCTACATAGGGGCGCAGAAACAAGAGATGGGAAGGAAAGGGAAGGAAAAAGAAGAAGTTACAACCAACTTCTACTCCTCTCGCCAATTAATGGCTTTTAAAATGTGCATTTTATCCACCGAGTAGTGTCGCCCCCGACACACCCACACATACGCCTCACATACATACAGTATCCGTGCCCCCACAAAGACTAGACCCGCGCCATGCCACTACAGAAACCATTGAAATCCACCATTATGTAAGGCTGTGCAATTATGATTGTATCCGCAAGACATTTTTCTTTAATATTTCAATCACGATTCAGAGGAAAATATTGATGCTTCTAATCAGACCATCGTTTATTCAACAAATAAAGATCTACTTGGATTGGGAAATTCTTGCCTTATTCAGGTAGGAATACATTATATTTGTAAAATCGTTTTGCCCCTTTGAAACATCCTTTCTTTTTCCATTGAATGTTCAGTCCTATAGTAAAAATTATGAAGAGTTCTTTTCTTGAAATACTTAGCATGAAAATTTGCGCACAGAGGGCTTAAAAACAAATTGGATGAGTTGAAATTTGTTCATTGGTACATAATACTCACAATGTATAAAATGATAGAATTTGTAAACAATTTTTTGCCAAGTAAGATACCTTACCGATTTAAATAAAACAAGATCTAATTGCTTTTTGTAAATGTTGTTGTGGATCTCATCGACTTCCAGTAGTCTCAAGTAGATATGAACGACGCTAAAGAAACACGAGACCCTATTCGCTATGTAACTTACAGTCAATTGGTAATGAATTTCATTATTCATTCAATTTGTCCCTTCTTTACTAAAGAAAGAAAACACAATCCTAAAAAAACTACACTAAATGACCAAATATATTCCCTTAAAATAAATCAACTCTTTAATTGAAAAAAAGAAAGGAGAACAAAACCCAGAACAACTCGCTCCAACCTTTTAAAATTGCGTAGGAGAATAATCCATCGATTTTAAACCCTTTTTTCCGCGTTCAAAGATTTGATTTTGAACAAATGTTTAGTACAGTTTCTAGGCATTACAACAGCAAATTATGTTGAAGGCACTATTTAAGTTGATTTAAATTATATAGAATTAGTTGTTCATTCATCTGAATTTTAATTTAAGATATTTATTAGTTTATTAATTAATTTTGTTATTGGTTTATTCATTTTTGAAAATGTATTTATTGAGTTATCTATTAATCATAACTTCTGTATTAATTCATTCATTCAATCATTTTCTCTTCAATTACCCAATCATTTGATTATAGACTGTTTGTCTATTTATCATCAAGTCGTTCCTATTGTAACAAAAGAAAAATCGATAAATTTCATGTAATTTGTCCTCAAGTGTTTAACTAATAATCGATGCAGAATATCGAAATTGTATGATTACGACTGCATAAAGCTCACCAAAGAAAACATATAAGTTTAAATGGTCTAGAGGAAAAAATCAACAATAAATACTAATATATACCGTGTATAAAGGCATCAATAATGTTAATATCTTGAGGGTTCCACAAGGAAGTTTCCTCGCCCCCATCATATTCTCCTTGACCAATAACGATGTAGCTGAATATCTTGATGCACCATGCCGTAATTATATGTGTCATTTAGCACAATGTGCAAATTGTTACTTTTTAATAATTTCTCCATATAAATGTCATCAACACAACAATCATTATTACAGGTAAACTCATCCGACGTTTTAAATAAATTCGCTAACCATGAGCTAATTGAACTGGGAAAAAGGGCACCGCAAAGGCAAAGGTCACTATACTTGAGATCGCACATATCGCCTTGATTTGTTATAACCTACCAGTCCATGTACCAAGAAACGGAAACAAGTGACCTTGGTTACGCTGCATACTGATCACTTCTTTTTTGTTTTACATTAGTGTCCTCTTTCTTGCCTCTACCCGCTTATGTAACAGGTAAGTTTTTGATAGATCACGATTCAATCAGGCAATGCTAATTCTCTGAATGTAATTCCCTCAAAACGAAACTCTATGGTAATTCTTACAAATTGCTTAAGCTAAAGACGTTAATTTGTTACACAATAACAATTAAGATGCGCTTTCCTTGGATAATTCAACTAAGTATATGTTTAAGAAACCAAAAATCAATTTCGCATTATCCAACACTATTATAATATCTTTTCTCATAAGATGATAAAAATGATGATATCTGTAATCCTTGCCTTGTATTTTGATTAATATTCATTATAGAGTTTCGGACTGCAAGTACTAACTATTGTATTGTAAATTTGTATATTAAAGTATATGTTTATTGTGAACAAACAAATTTCCTGTTACTAGCAGATTGGTTCCATAATTCTAATAAATCATTACTGTACAATTTGCATGTCTAACAGGATCATGTTATAAATCATTTCTCTGCCAATTTTTTTCTTTTACTTAAATTACGTTTTTGGTATTAAAAAAAAGTAGATGAATAAATTAAATAAATAGAAGATATATGAATATATGAAAGAGTGAATAGACAATCAATAAATAAGTAAAAAGATTGATTATCAAATATTTTACACAATGGTTAGTTGAACTTATAATTTGTTTCATAAAGGACTAATACACTCAGTTGATAAAAGTTGAAGGAATTGCAAAAAAGGGAAAATATCTTCCAAATATTCCCCAAATACCTATGGAGGTACAGCTTTATCCCGTACAATATTGATCTAAAGTAGTGGTATTTCTTAGAATTTTTAGGGTCAATTGTGAGTATCAAATATCACAAACTGAAAAAGCCTCTCAGCAATCGATGAATACAGCTGTAGGCCTGTTCTAATACTAAACGACGTACCAAGTAAGAACAGACCTTGAAAAACACTCTGTATTACCTTTAAACGGAATTCTGTGTAATCAGTGCGAGAGACGCTCGAGCGCTCTGCGACGACGACAAAGGATTCTCTTGAAAGCCTCTTGAAAGTTAGGATGCTTTAGACCATAAATAATCGGATTGACCACGCTGTTCGCCATCAAGATCATGGCGCCAAAGAGGGTGAATAGGCTTATACCGGGAATCAAAAAGTTCACACTTTGCGCTACAAAGCAAATCATGAAGAGACAGACAACCGTGAAAACATTCTTTGTAATCTCGATCTCCTTTTGGTTGATGGCTTTGATCTTTGATCATGGGTGGACGAGAATCTTTGGATGTAGATGGAGATGCCATATTCTTTTGTGCCGCTGCTGAGCTTGAACCGGTAGTTTTATCATCTGCAAACTTGTCTCGGAATTGCTTATTGTGTTCCAAAACGTGGCGCAAAATCAGCCCGTAAAACGTAAAGGTGAGTACCAGGGCACTAACAATGGCATAGCCCTGAAACAAGACATGAACGAAGGCCAGTGGGTTTGTATCGGTCAAAGAGCAAATGCCGTAGTATCTTGAATAACCGAGAGTCCCGACTCCTAGAACAGGAGGTATGATCACGAATGCAATTGACCCCATCCAGATGATCATCACGACTTTCGCAATATTTTTTGGATTGTTGAGACCTTGATGACCACGAATAGATCTGGTGATGACGTACCAGCGGACGAAACCGATAGCGACCAAATTAGATACACTACAGGATATGCTGGTGAGCGTAACTCCAGCCACAATTGCACAGATGATCTCGGGAATCGGGTACCTTCCCGTTTGACTTAGGAGACCGGCGATCTGGAATGTTAAGCTAGAACACGACAAAATGTCAGCGATAGCGAGATTGACAACCAACATGTTGGTAACCGTACGAAGCTTTTTCGTGGTGATGACGGAGAAGATTACAAGAGTATTGCCAAAGAGGCCGATAATTGCTAAACCCGCAAGGACTGATGCAACGATAACTCGATGATTGAAAGCTATAGTTGGCGCTTCTACAGAAGATTGTGTGCTTGCTTCCATCGTTGGCAAATTGAAATTAGACTTTTTACGATATCAAATCAATATGTCTATCTGTTTTTTTGTAATGACTTTGCGCTTTAAAACTTCGTATTAGCATGATGGCTCCTGGTATTATTTTCTAAGTGACCAAAATATTGAAGGCGTCTTCCAGTGATAGATTGCAGGAATGTACGTGATCAGTAGCTTATCCAAAAAGTGGGAATTGCAGGTGATCATTTATATCATCTCTATTTCTTTTGCCACTCTTATAATCAGGACAATTTTAAATATCGTTATGCGCGAAAAGCTCTTGACATATTGAAGATAAGGGATTCTGAATGACATTATACTTTTCAATTCAATTTAAATCAGTTGTTGCCAACTGTGCAGTTTTATGACTTTCCATAAATGATAGCCATGAAAAAAAAATATCACAGTAGGATGAATCTGCGACCGGAAAGATATTGTATGTCAGGTTCATTAGATGTAAAGTTAGAGCTTCATTGATCTTCCACCGAGCCATTAGCAAACAATAAACATATAGCCTACATAAATCATTTGGCCAATAAATATGAGGATGAAATTGAGAATTTTAAGGTGGGAATGAAATCCAAATATAAGTTGATTCCTGTTGATGTGCAGGGCTGCATGCATACAACTCATATTTTGTTATTTAAACATCTAATTATATTTCATAGATTTTTAAATATTGTTTAAAATAATTTTCTCAGGCCTAATATAGGATTTCCCGGCCAAATTCACGTGTTTGTCATTCGAATTCATTTACTTTGCATTTAAGTTAGCGCAGATCGGCTTTGCCATGCCAATTATCATTCAATTTTCCAGTTTTTGTATTTAATTTAGGATTTTGGTCGAAGGGTTTCATAGATCTGTCATTCAATTTAGAAACTGCTCAACTAGCATTCAAATAAATATTCACTTGTCGAAGCGTAATTTTTATCATTTAAATTAACACCTGTCATTCGTATTCGTAATATTTGTATTCAAGTTAGGAATGTTAGGGGGAAGAATTGCAACAAACTTTTACAGTTTTTAAATAATGCAGTTAAAATGCATGATTTGCCATTGGGGTCTAAGCTGTTATTCCATTTATTTATTTTCAGGACAATGCAGATGGGTGTAGTCAGACATAAAGTAAAGAAGGGGTGAAATCAAAGGATTTAGCATTTCTGCACGGACATGTTCATATACCCGGGAAAGGTGGGGGTACCCTCAATCGCCCCTTTTTACTACAGACTCGGAATTTTACAAAAGTAATTCACATCGTCTCTTATACCCAGCACACCCCTCTGTTTTTCTGAAACAGTTTCATAGTTTACTTGCCCGCCAGACATGGCTAAATAATGAATCATGTTCAAATTGTTGACTCTCGTCCCTACCCCAGTCACAATATTGTACCCTTCTTCCATAATGAAATTATGATGAAATTATGATAAATTTATGATGAAACATAAGACAAACAACTTCCTTACATGAACATTTACAAGTATACTGAGACCATCAGGTCCGTAGATGCAAGTCGTTTTTTTCTTCTTAACAATCAAACTTAAATGCTGATGAATATCAGATAAATCTAATAAAGTATAAGTGTATAAATGCAAGAAAATGAAATATGATGAAATACACATGAAAAAACAATCTTGAAAGAAAAGTAATGAGCTATAAAACGTTTATAATAAACGAGAAATGTATATTGACCATCAATTTAAGTGCACAAAGTGCTAATTTGAATGCTACAAATGAATTAGAATGCTAGAAGTACACCGTCGCGTTGTCAGAAAATCGTGTTGCGCCAAATCGAATGACCAAATAGCAAAAGAAGCACATTGTTCATTAATTTGAATGAAACATACGTAGATTCTAACGAAAATTCCATAGATTTGAAAACTAGAAAAGGGAATATAAAACTGAGATATACCTGACTGCACTGAAACCGTCGAATTTGAACGCAAGACAAATTAATTTGAATGACAAACTCGCGAATTTGGCCGGGAAATCCTATATTTGCTCCACCCTAAAAAAATGATGCAGTTCTTTTTTCATCTTGTGACATCATCTGTCAATAAATAGTGAGCTAACAAGAGATAGTGGTATGTAGCTTCACCAGAGCTGACCACCTGTTTACAATATACCTTACAATCCCAACATAGGAGTTGCTATGTCAGATGTGCTGTAGCATCACCAGGAAAAGAAAGGTAATGTGGAGGTATATCAGTTCATATTGTATGAAAGAATGCAATTCTTTTGTGACATTTACTGAGCTGGGGGAAGTTCCATACCACTGTCTATTGTTAGCTGACTGATGATTGACAGATGAGATCTGGAGCATTTTTTAGGGTTAGCAGGTCTGAGAAAATCATTATAATTTTTTTTTTAATCTATGAAATATATTGAGATATTTAAGGCCTCCACCACCCCATGTTCATGTATCAAAGGCCAGAATCTGTAGAATTACCAACATTTTGGCCAATTGGAATGGTTCATGTATGCACGATAAACCAATGTTTTTTTTTTCTTGTTAAAGCTTACTGCGATTCACACCTTTGTTCTACTTATCATTTTTTTACTATACATATGGTCTAATAATTATTTAATCATAAATATCAATAAGCATCAAATGATTATCTTATAAGATGACCTTATAAGACAATTTGGGTAGTAGATGAACTTGTTGTAGACCAAACAGCAAGTCATTGTTTATGATTGACTAAATATGTACCTTCTATCAATAGTTCATTACTTCTGAATATTCCATTCTGTGGAGTGAACTAAGCAGAAACTCCTGTAACCAGCAATATCTCATATACCTGATCATCAAAATTCTGACCGTCTGTCACTTTATGCACAGGGTTGTTGAGTCTTCAGACCGGCGCGTTGTGAAGAGGTCAGACGTTAAACTATTGTCCCCCATCACGAACCCTCAGAAAGTGCTTTGTATCGGCATGAACTACCGAGACCATTGCACAGAACAGAACTACCCGATCCCTACAGAACCAGTCATCTTCAGCAAGTTTGCCAGCGCTATCATTGGTCCCAATGACGATGTCGTGTATCCTGAGCTCACCGAGGCTCTGGACTGGGATGTCGAGCTGACGGTGGTAATCGGGAAGGGTGGCAAGAACATAAAGGTTGGAAATCAGATTTTTATTATGATTATATATAGTTGCCATGTAAGCCTTCTATGAATGGTTATTATATTGTGGGGGTGGGGGGGGGGGGGGGTGTTGCATTGACCCTCCATTGCAAAAGCCAGTGTGGCAAGCCTAGATATCTTTAAATTCACATTTAATTTGAAGAAGTGCTGTATCCCCCGCTCCTCCAGCATTTTTATTAAAAAAATAAGAGAAGATTGTTTTTTTTTTGCTCGTCAAAGCTTCTTGTGAACATGGTAATCAAACTTTCTAAATATTGCAATTTCTTTAACCATGCAAAAGAATGATCAGAACTCAACTTGATATATTAGTCCATACACTGTCATGATTTTATAATTCACATCAGTTATTGTTCTTGAAGAATATTTTTATTCTATTTATTTATTCATTTATTTATTTATTTTTATTTAATATTGGTATTATCATTTTTATTTTTATTTATTTATTTATTTTTTGTTTTGGTTGGGGGGAAGGGACTTGGGGTGCTTGTAATTAATTTCTAAATGTGTCTCACAATCTCCTTTTTTTAGGGGTGGGGGTCTCAATTCTCCATAACCCCCCCCCCCCCCCCCCCACCCCCAAATAAGACAAATTTGGACTGAATTTAGGTTCTGGAAATCTCTCTCTAAACTTTGATAATTCTAACTTTCTAAAGAGTAGTGCTTCACTATGTTTGTAGCGAAGAATGATTTATTTTCATGTATTTTTCCCACTGTTTAGGAGGCAGATGCAATGAACCACGTATTTGGATACACCGTTGCACACGACGTCAGCGCTAGGGATTGGCAGATGCAAAAGAACGGAAAGCAATGGCTTCTGGGTAAAACGATGGATGACTTCTGTCCTCTCGGTCCTGCCATTGTCACCAGGGGCGTCGCCAAAGGGGGGGGGGGGGGGGGGGGGGTGTGTGGGGGGGGGGGGGGTGCGACACGCCCCCCCACCTGTCAGGATATTGTCGGTAAAATTGCGCTGCCGTCGGGAAAAAGAGAAAAGGGGGAGGGAAAAAAGAGAGGGAAAAAAAAGAGGGGAAAAAAGAGAGAGAAAAAAAGAGGGGGAAAAAAAGAGAGGGAAAACAAAGAGAGGGAAAGGGAAAGAAAAGAAAAAAGAAAAGGAAAAGAAAAGAAAGAAAGGAAAAGAAAGGAAAGAAAGGAAAAGAAAGGAAAGAAAAGAGAAAAAAGAAAGAGAAAAGAGGGAGGAGAGGAAAAAAGGAAAAAAAAAAGAAAGAAAGAAAATGAAAAAAAGAAGAAAAAAGAGTGAAAGGGAAACAAAAGATACGGGGGATGAAAGAACCTACGAACTGTGACTTCTTATCCGCCGTGACGAGGTAAGAGTATGAGAGAGGAGGAGGTTGTTGGGTTGAATCGTCTCGTCGAGGGAGCAAGAAAGACACGGGTAAATATGTTGCTGTGTCGGGTCAGCTGTGTCGGTATTCTTGCTCGATCCTCGTGTACTATATGCAGAAGTTTGAAGTCGGTGAGATGTATATTGTCGGTCGGCCGACAAGTTTTTTTTTCCCTATGAACTGTGACTTCTTATCCGCTGTGACGACTTCGATAGTGACTACAACTTCAATACTTGTATTTTTCTCGAAGTTTCACTTTCCTATAATATCAGCTAAAGAGGTAAAAATTTTCGGGGAAAATAAATTCAAACAAGGTTTATGAGTCAACAACGGTACGACGAATCGTCTTCCTTTCTTGATAAAACGCCCAAATTTCGCGCTTCGCGCGGAAGGAGAAACTTCATTTAGACGAGTCGAAAACGGTACAACGAATCGTCTTCTTTCTCTAATAATTTAAGGGAAACGTCAAAGCTTCCGCGCTTCGCGCGAGAGTGGGAAACTGAATTCAGACAAATAGGGCTTATCAAAAGTCGGAAACGGTACAACGAATCGTGTTCTTTCTCTAATAATTTGAGGAAACGTCAAAGCTTCCGCGCTTCGCGCGAGAAGGGGAAACTGAATTCAGACAAAATAAATAGGGCTTAATAAGATTCGAAACGGTACGAGGAATCGTCTTCCTTTCTCTATATTGTGATAAAACGCCAATAATTCCGCGCTTCGCGCGGAAGGAGAAAACTTCATTTAGACGAGTTGAGAACGGTACGACGAATCGTCTTCTTTTTCTAATAATTTAAGGAAACGTCAAAGCTTCTGCGCTTCGCGCGAGAGGGGGAAACTGAATTCAGGACAAAATAAATAGGGCTTATTTAAGGTCGAAGACGGTACAACAAATCGTGTTGTTTCTCTAATAATTTAAGGACACGTCAAAGCTTCTTCGCTTCGCGCGAGAGGGGGAAACTGAATTCAGACGAAATTAATAGGGCTTATTTAGAGTCGAAAACGGTACAACGAATCGTGTTCTTTCTCTAATAATATGAGGAAACGTCATAGCTTTTCGCGCTTCGCGCGAGAGGGGGAAACTGAATTCAGATGAATAGGGCTTATTAAGAGTCGAAAACGGTACGACGAATCGTCTTCTTTTTCTAATAATTTAATGAAACGTCAAAACTTCCGCGCATCGCGCGAGAGGGGGACGCTACATTCAAATAAGGATTAAGAGTCGAGAACAGTACACCGAAACGCTGCTTTTTCTCATAATTTAATGAAACGTCAAAGCTTCCGCGCTTTGCGCGGTTTGCGCGGGAGGGGGGGGGGGAACTGTATTCAGAAAAGGATAAACAGTCGAGAACGGTACAGCAAATCGTCTTCTATTTTATAACAATTTAAAACTTCATTAAGACAAGGATTACCAGTCGAAAACGGTACAATTAAACGTCTTCTTTGCCTAATAATTTAAGGGAAACGTCTAAGCTTCCGCGCTTCGCGCGGGAGGGCCCATCACCCACACCCCCCTAATCAGCGCGCTTTTAAGTGATTCTCTTGCTCACTACCGCCCCTCCCTAAAACAAGATCCTAGCTCCGCGCCTGCATTAAAATATATAGCTATGATGCTGACTAAATTGAAGAAATAATTCGTATATTTATGTCGTCGAGGAAAATGACAATTTTGCGCATATGCAAGTACTATAGATAGTCCATAGGAAAAACAATTTAGCCTTCGGTCCCAGGTTTATAGGGTTGAATTTGTAGATATTGGACATTTTATTTTGTCGGTAATTGGTGGCTAGTTTTGTCGGTAATCGTTAACCTCTACACCCCCCCACTGAAAAAAGTCTAGCGACGCCCCTGATTGTCACACCCGACGCTCTTTCAGTTATAACCATTTCCCCCCGAGATAGTGCCCATAGTAATATTTTCATCGACTAAATACATGTAGATTTGTGAGGTTCAGAGTTGGAGGGGGGAGGGGGGGGGGGGGGGGGGGGGTGTGTGTAAAAAAACGTTTTATTTAAGTACAAATATCAATAATTCCCAAAACATCTCAATTTATATTCATATGACAGGAAATTTTTATTTCTTCTAGGTGTCTACATACAAAAACAAGACCTTAACAATGAAAATTGGTTAACGGTATGGTGAATCAGTTTCTTGAATAAAGTGTCAAAACATGTGGTAGAACTAATTTAGAGACGTGAATGCATATTATAATTTGAATCGTTATTTATGAATGCCATTTAGGTACGAGAACATTAAAAATGGACTCACATATTTGTGTGATATTGTTGTCTTTCTGCGCATGTCTTTTGTGTAATTTATGGCATTTTGGATCCAAAATATACTGTAAAATATAAGTATATGGCTCAACTGCTTTGGGTTTGAGTAACTTGTACCATATTTCCTATTTTCGCCTCAACCTTATGAAATGGCCCTATATCTACTTGATTTCTCTCTGTCTCTCCTTCTCTCTCTTTACAGACCCTCACAAGCTAGGACTGAGATGAAGAGTCAATGGAGAAACCATGCAATAGAGTAACACAGAGCAATTGATCTTCAAGACTGCTTCCCTCATACAATTCATTTCACAGTAAGTCAGAAGAAAGTATATTTCATGTTTATGAAATGATATTTAATACTACTGTTGCTCCAACAAAACCAACACCAGATCGACAACAGACTGAACAAATAGTTAACCGGAATGTCCAAGAATTGGTGTAGATTTTAGCGATGTGACTGTGGTATACAATTGCAAGTCTGATAGTTTATTTCACAGGGTGTCATAGGAAAAATATTTGTTGTGTATTATTTTCATGAGGCATCATTTTTGACTGCGTGCAATTGAAAATCCATCTAGTCATATGATTATTTATATTTACTTAAATATTGCAAATGTCCAATTAAATTTGTGTTATTTTCATTATTACTGTCATGGTTTTTTGTGTTAGTCATGAATGGCAATTGAAAAAAGAAAAAGAAAAAACGCCTTGCACTGCGATGGTGCTATGGCAAAAGATATGAAAGTGTAAAACAAAATGTTTTTTTAAAAACCCTTGTGGTGTAAACCTCAGTGGTTAATCGAGGCAGATGTGAATGAGCTTTTAAGAGGTTGTTTCTTATCAAGCTTCAAAAGAGATTGTCTTATCCTTCTTCCACATTTTTATGTCACCTGCCCATTTCATTCATTCCCCCCTTTCAGATTTATAACATTGACTCCTGGTGACATCATCTTAACGGGAACGCCCCCAGGTGTGGGTGTCTTCAGGAAGCCAAACCCTGTCTATCTAAAGGTACCTTAGAGCAGCCCATTGATATTTTATAGTGAAGCTCGTAGAGGGCCCTGCACTGCGGTTACCACCAGGGCCATCTATACATAGGGTGGTATTCTCTTTTTCTGAATTCGAAGAATTTGATTATGAACCAATTATTAGTAGGGTGTCTAGGCATTACAACAGCCAATTGTGCTGCAGCCATTATTCAAGTTGTTTTAAATGGTATATAATTAGTTGGTTCATCAATCTGAATTTTACTTTTATGAATTATTAGATTAATTATTTATTTTGTTATTAGTTTATTTATTTTTGGAAAGTTTATTTATTGAGTTATCTATTAATCATAAATTCTGTATTAATTAATTTATTCTTCAACTACCCAATAATTTGATTAAAGACGTTTCGTCTATTTTTTATTAAGTCGTTCCTACTGTCACACAAGAAAAATCAATAAATTTCATTTAATTTGTCCTCAAGTCAAGTGTTTAACTAATAATCGATGGAGAATATCGAAATTGTATGAGCTAATTGAACAGGGGAAAAGGGGATCGCGCCTTGGCAAAGGTCACTATACTTGTGATCGCACATATCGCCATGATTTGTAGTTTTTAAGAACCTACCAAGTAACGGAAAAAATGACCCTGGTTAAGGGGCATAGTGACCACTTTTTTGTGTTTTACATTAGTGTCCTTGTTTCTTGCCTCTACCCGCTTAATGTAACAAATATGTTTTCGATAGATCTGGATTCAATAAGGCAATGCTAATTTTCTGAATGTAATTCCCTCAAAACGAAACACAATGGTCATTCTTACAAAGTGTCTAAGCTAATGATTGGAACTTGTTACATAATAAAATTTAAGATGCGCTCTTCTTTGATAATTCAGCTAAGTATATGTTTAAGAAACCAAAATTCAACTTCGCATTATCCACCACTATTATAATATCTTTTCTCATAAGATGATACAAATTATGATATCTGTAATCCTTGCCTTGTATTTTGATTAATATTCATTTTAGAATTTCGGACTGTAAGTACTAACTTTTTTATTGTAAATTTGTGTTAGTATTAGTTTATTGAAAATATACAAACTGTCTGTTACTAGCAGATTGGTTCCATAATTTTAATAAGTCAGTGCTGTACATTTCATGTCGTACAGGACCTAATTATAAATCATTCCTCTACCAATTTTGTTTGTGTTCATTAAATACGTTTTTAGTAAATACGACTATATATGAAAGAGTGAATAAATAATAAATTAGTTAATCAATTATTAATCAAATCTACTAACCTCATGATTTGTTACATAAAAAAACTAAAACACTATGTTGGTACAAGTTGAAGGAATTGCAAAAGAGGGAAAATATCTTCCTAATATTTCCCCAAATACCTATGGAGGTACAACTCCTTCCCGTACAATTTTGATCTAAAATAGTGGTAATTCTTTGAAGATATTTGTTAATTGTGAGTATATCACGAATGAAAAAAGCCTTACAGCAATCGATAAATGATTTGGGCCTGTTTTAATACTAAACGACGTACCAACTAAGAACAGACCTTAAAAAAACACTATGTATTACCTTTAAACGGAAATCTTTGTAATCAGTTCGAGACACGCTCGAGCGGTCTGCGACGACGACAAAGGATTCTCTTGAAAGCCTCTTGAAAGTTAGGATGCTTCAGACCATAAATGATCGGATTGACCACGCTGTTCGCCATCACGATTATGTAGCAATAAAGGGTGGACAGACTTGCCCCGGGAATAACAGAGTTCACGCCTTGTGCTACAAAGCAAATCAGGAAGAGGCAGACAACCGTGAAAACATTCTTTGTGATCTCGATCTCCTTTTGGTTGATGGCTTTGATCATCGGTGGACGAGAATCTTGAGATGTAGATGAAGAAGTCTTGTTCTGTTGTGTCTCTGCTGAGCTTGAAACGGTAGCTTTATCATCTGCAAACTTGTCTCGGAACTGCTTATTGTGTTGCAAAACGTGGCGCAAAATCAGTCCGTAAAACACCAAGGTGAGTATCAGGGCAGTAATGATGACAGCGCCCTGAAAGATGAAACTAACGAAGGCCAGTGGGTTTGTATCGGTCAAAATGCATAAGCCGTAGTATCTGTAATAACCGAGAGTCCCTACTCCTAGAGCAGGAGGTATGACCATGAGTGCAATTGACTCCAACCAGATAAACAGCACGACTTTCGCGATATTCTTCGGAGTATTGAGACCTTGATGACCACGAATAGATCTGGTGATGACGTACCAGCGGACGAAAACCGATAGCGACTAAAGTAGATGCGCTACAGCATACGCTGGTGAACCCAACTCCAGCCACAATTGCACAGATAATCTCGGGAATCGGGTACCTTCCTGTTTGACTTAGGAGACCGGCGATCTGGAATGGTAAAATGGAACACGCCAAATTGTCAGCGAAAGCGAGATTGACAACCAAGATGTTGGTGACCGTACGAAGCTTCATCGTGGTGATGACGGAGAAGATAACAAGAGTATTGCCAAAGAGACCAATTATTGTAAAAACTGCTAGTACCGATGCAACGATAACTCGGTGATGGAAAGCTATAGTTGGTGCTTCTACAGGAGATTGTGGACTTGCTTCCATCGTTGGCGAATTAAAATAAGACTAGTGGGATTTTTAAGTTATCAAATCAATATGTCTATCTGTCTTGTAGGCGATTTTGGGTTTTAAAACTTCTTACTAGCTAGATGACTGATGGTGTTAGTTTGTAAGTGACCAAAATATCGAAGGCGTCTTCTAGTTATAGATAGCGTAGTTTATGCCATTCGGACATTGATGGGAATCGCAGAAAATGTACGTGATCAGTAGCCGATACTACAAATGGGAATTGCAGTTGATCAAATCAGCATTTATATTATCTCTATCCTTTTTGCCACATTGATAATCATGAACTTTTTAAAACTCGTTATTTGCGAAAAGCTATTGATTTTTGAAGATGATAGATTCTGAATGCCATTATACTTTTCAATTCAATTTAAATCAAATGTTGCCAACTGTGCAGTTTTATGACTTTCCATGAGTGATAGCCATGAATAAATCAATATCACAGTAGGATGAATCTGCGACCGGAAATATATTGTATGTCAGGTTCATTAGATGTAAAGTTAGAGCTTTATTGATCTTCCACCGAGCCATTAGCAAACAATAAACACATAACCTACATAGGGGCGCAGAAACAAGAGATGCGAAGGAAAGGGGAAAGAAGATGTTACGAACCCCTTCTACTCCCTCTCGCCAATTGATAGCTTTACACATTTGTATTTCATCCACCTAGAATTGTCGTCCCCCGACACACACACACACACACACACACACGCATACACACACACGCACACACACGCGAGCACACACGCGCACACACACACACACGCACACGCCAACACACACACACACACACACGCCCCACATACATACAGTATCAGTGCCCCCACAATGTCTAGACCCGCGCTATGCCACTACAGAAATCATTGAAATTCACCATCGTGTAAAGTTGTCCCTTTTCATTCAGTCGCTATTCTGATACAAATATTTATGTCTTCGAATCAAACCATCGTGTATTCAATAAAATAAGATCTGCTTGGATAGCGAACTCTTGCCTGATTCATGTAGGAATATATCATGTTTGTAAAATCGTTTTCTCTTTTGAAACATCTTTTTCAACTGAATGTTGAGTCCCATAGTAACATTTATTAAGAAATATATTCTTGAAACATTGAACATGAAAAACGTGCGCACAAAGGGCTTAAAAACGCTATTGTATGAGTTGGCCATATTTCTTTGGTAGATATATACTCGCAATAAATATTTTTAAATATCTAAAAACGATTTCTGCCAAGAAAGATATCTTACCGATTTAGATAAAACAAGATCAAATTGCGTTTTGTAAATATTGTATGGAACTCATCGACTACCAGTAGTCTCAGTTAGATATGAACAACGTGAACGAATCATGAGACCTTGTTCACTTTGTGACATACGATCAATTGGTGATGATTTTAATATCTATTTAATTTGTCCCTTCTTTGCTAAAGAAAGAACAATCAAACTTTTTTTTAAACTACCTGAACGACTCTTGAAATAAATCATCTCTTTAAACGATTTACAAAAATTGCTCCATCCTTCTACAAACCTGTAGGAAAATTAAAATTCGCTTATAAACTATTTTCTAAAGCTGATATTCTAAGCAAATAAATGTCCTTAAATTTGGTACCTACGGCAAGCATACGTTATTTATAAGTTTTTCAATTAGATAGTATATCACAAAAAAATTCTGGCTACTCGAAATCCTTAATTGAAATGTCGAAAATATCCGCCTCTCTTTGCATATCAAATCAGTCACGGAGCTGGTCTACTATATATGACATCACGTCCGGGAAAGAGTATATTCACGTACCCGGATGTTCTATAGAAAGCATGTGCAGAGAGATACGATTTTCTGCTTATTTTGTTTCAAAGGCTGAAAATCCTAATAAATCATAATTCTATGTACAATTCTTTACCTTTCCCTAATATTTCATAGTATTAATATCAATTCCCCTTTTAAAAATTATGACATATACGTGCCAACGATGTGCTATTAGTCGATATTTTCACCATGTAATTTTTGTTTTGGTGTTGAAATCGGCCAAGGCACGGAGTGAACAGTAGCTGTCGGGTAAGTGCACCCATGCACAGTATACCATACAGCGATCTCCCGATGGTTTCTTCTTCCCTTTTCCCCATGTCTTTCGCCTTCCTTGGCCCTGAAGATCCTTCAACTTCTTCCATGCTGTGCATTGTGCGATCTACCAATTCTGACACCGGTAGTCACTGAGGAGCAGGTCTTTGTTAGTTGTTTTTCTTAGCTGGTAACGTCGCTTTCATTCTCTTGCAATTGCCGATAAACATATGACTAGCGCACGTACGTTCCATCACAAGCAAGCCGCGCCTAGAGCAGCGGCCTGGTCTTACCTCCCGATTCGCGGATGAATATCGTTCGAACACTAGACGTTGTCAAAATTGTATAGAGGAAGCGCGCTTGCATGATCTCGTTCAAGTTTGATATTTTACAACATAAAATGTTTAACTGGTACTGTATCCTTTTTTGAGGCAGTCACACACATCTATGATAAGTACTATCATAGTTCTAGGCCTATTAGTTTTACAAAACTGCTCCTGTACCTTATCTGATGACAAGATAAATGCATCCGCCTATTCATACGTGCATGATTTAACCTTGTTTCCCAAGCAGTAAACTCGTCTTAAATCTCTACCAAATAGGTGAATATGAGGATATAAAAAGAAATCGGCGACTGGAAAATGTTGCTTCGTTATTCTTCATTCAAATGAAAACAGAAACTCTATCAAATATACTCATTAACAACAACAAATCTAAGCTCTATACAGGATAGCATTTACGTAGGGATATCACTGCATTCACTCTCGCTGAGCCCACGAGTCCCGTTCGTGACGTCACGGATAGAGGCCCGACTGTACATGCACTTCCGGGTTTCAGACTTAGATTAGTTTGGTAAAGTCTACTCGCATAAATTCACCATTATAAACTTTTTTTTTGTCAGTTGGACACCATTTAGTGTTATTCCGGGGGTTAAAAGCTTTATATTGATGTAATAATCTCAATATTTGGGATTGTCTTAGAATATCCATATTCAAAGTACTTTATTTTGAACCCATTATAATTAAATTGTCTTGGCAATATAACAGCAAATTATGTTCATGCCATTATTCACCTTGTTTTTAATATTTTAGATTTATTTGGTTGATTGATGCTGTTTTTATAAATTATATTTATTTGTTTGTTTATTCAATTTGTTCTTGATTCATTCATTTTTTCAATTATTCATAAATTCTTTATTAATTTTGAACAATTTCTGACATAGTTAACAAAATTGTATGTATGTTAATATTGTGACTAGGAACAGTGACCTACCATCATCGATGAACTGAAGAAGAAAATAATGGCATCTGGCGTATATTTTTTTCACAAAACTGAAAGTATTATGAGGTATAATTAAAATACGTCAAGTGCATCGACTACCTGCTCCCATCCGATTCGCTGTGATGATGATACAGATGAGGTAAGAAGCTACTATGCGAATTACAATGATTCTTTTACTATTATTTTTTGAGGACGTAAATAATATAGTATTAATGACTGCTTTGAGAGAAATAGTTGTTTTTATACGCTCAAGGGAAGGTTAGAATTGTGCTATTGCCCGAGGCGTGCCGAGGGCAATTGCCCAATTGTAACCTTCCCGAGAGCGTATAAAAACAACTATTTCTCGAATATTAAAGCAGTCATTAATACTTTTATATGCCGGAAAAAAATAGACTAAAAAATAAAAAATAAAAAATAAAAAAACTTTTGTCGAAGATGGGATTCGATCTCTTGCGTACAAAGGGTGATGTAACTAAAATCACCGCCTTAGACCGCTCGGCTATCGCGCTCTGTTACCATACTTAGCAGTTTTCTCTAATATATACATTAAAATGGATTGAAAACGGCTTCGCGTGCTTGATGCTTCGCGGCTGCTCCATTAAACGGGCCCTTCTTTTACTTTTGCAATGCATATTGGCACGAACTTAGATCAAGATCTATCAGCAGAGGTTTTTTTTTGTTTTTGGAAGTTTATTTTCGTCTTCATGTCAACAATGCAAGATAAAATTGTCGGTAAGATCGATCGAGATTCAATTGTATTGAAATTACCGACCAATTCTTCGCACACGTACGGTATCCTCGATCGCTCAGACCATTTTTTAACATGTAAACCTATGGGTATTTCACATAGACTGAACTATTTTCCCGGTAACCATGGTTACTGGGATTTTAGAACTATTTTTTAGAACTATTACATGGGTTTGGAATTTTACCGGGAATTTTACAGGAATAGTTAAAGTTTATGAATGCAATTTCGACCAATCAGATGGCTGGATTTCTTAAGTGAGGTACATGTATATAATGATTGTCATCCACTGACAAATCCTAACTAGATTCACTATTCACTATAACTGACTGCACTGAAAAACATAATTCTCTCTTACATGACATTCCTTTTCATTTCAACCCACAAGGAAGTCTCCTCGCCCCCATCATATTCTCCTTAATCAATAACGATGTATCTGAATGTCTTGATCCACCATGCCGTAATTATCTGTGTCATTCGCGACAATTTGCATGTTACCTTTTGATAATATCTCCAAATAAATCTAATCAACGAATTCATTGTAATTAAAAGTAAACTCATCCGAATTTCTTTAAATGTATAAACAGATCATGAGCTAATATTGAACAGGGAAAAAGGCACCGCGTCTTGTCAAAGGGCAATATACTTTCAAGCGCACATATATCCTTGATCTATATTTTTGTTTTAAACCATCCAAGTAACAGAAAAAATATATACATTGGTTACCCTGCATAATGATCACTTCTTTTTTTTAAATTAGTGTCCGTCTTACTTGCCTCTACCCACTTATGTTACAGATGGGGATTTTGATAGATCTGGACCCCAAAAGTAATGCTAATTGTCTGAATATAATTTCCTCAAAACTAAATACCACAGTTATTTTTACAAATTGCCTAAGTTAACGACTGGAATTTGTTTCATGATAAATTCAATATGCGCTTTCCTTGGATAATTCAACTAAGTATATGTTTAAGAAACCGAAATTCAATTTTGCATTATCAAACTCTGTTTTAATATCTTTTCTCATAAGTTGATAAATATATTGATATCTGTACTTCTTGCCTTGTATTTTGTTTAATATCCACTTTAGAATTTCGGTCTGTAAGTACTCACTATATATTGTTTTGTAAATTTCCGTTAGTATTAGTTAAATAAAAATATACAAACTTTCTGTTACTAGCAGATTGGTTCCATAATTTTAACAAGTCAATGTTGTACATTTTCATGTCTTACAGGACCATATTATAAATCATTCCGCTACCAATTTTGTTTGTTTTCTTAAAATACGTTTTAGTAAATAAGTAGAAATACATAGAAGATATATGAATATATATGAAAGAGTGAATAAATAATAAATTAGTTAATCAATTATTAATCAAATCTAATAACCTCATGATTTGTTACATAAAGGACTAAAACACTATGTTGGTACAAGTAGAAGGAATTGCAAAAATAAGGAAAATATCTTCCTAATATTACCCAAATACCTATGTAGGCACAACTCCTTCCCGTACAATTTTGATCTAAAATAGTGGTACTTCTTTGAAGATTTTTGTTAATTGTGAGTAAATCACGAATGGAAAAAAGCCTTACAGCAATCGATGAATGATTTGGGCCTGTTTTAATACTAAACGACGTACTAAGTAAGAACAGACCTTGAAAAAACACTATGTATTACCTTTAAACGGAATTCTTTGTGATCAGTTTGAGACATGCTCGAGCGGTCTTCGACGACGGCATAGGATTCTCTTGAAAGCCTCCTGAAAGTTGGGATGCTTCAGACCATAAATGATCGGATTGACCACGCTGTTCGCCATCATGATCATGAAGCCATAGAGGGTGGACAGGCGTGCCTCGGGGATTACGAGGTTCACGCTTGACGCTACAAAGCAAATCATGAAGAGGCAGACAACAATGAAAACATTCTTTGTGATCTCGATCTCCTTTTGGTCGATGGCTTTGATCATGGGTGGACGAGAATCTTGAGATGAAGATGAAGAAGGCTTATTCTTTTGTGTCTCTGCTGAGCTTGAACCGGTAGCTTTTTCATCTGCAAACTTGTCTCTGAACTGCTTATTGTGTCGCAAAACGTGGCGCAAAATCAGTCCGTAAAACGTTAGGGTGAGTACCAGGGCAGTAATGATGACAGAGCCCTGAAATATTTCAAAAACGGAGTCCAATGGGTTTGTATCGGACAAAGTGCATAAGCCGTAGTATCTGTAATAACCGAGAGTCCCGACTCCTAGCACAGGAGGTATGATCATGAGTGCAATTGACTCCATCCAGATGATCAGCACGACTTTCGCAATATTCCTCGGAGTATTAAAACCTTGATGACCACGAATAGATCTGGTGATGACGTACCAGCGGACGAAACCGATAGCGACTAAATTAAATACACTACAGCATACGCTGGTGGACGTAACTCCAGCTACAATTGCACAGACGATCTCGGGAATCGGGTACCTTCCCGTTTGACTTAGGAGACCGGCGATCTGGAATGGTAAGAAGGAACACGCCAAATTGTCAGCGAAAACGAGATTGACCACCAAAATGTTGGTGACCGTGCGAAGCTTCTTTGTGGTGATGACGGAGACGATAACAAGAGTATTGCCAAAGAGACCAATAATTGCTAATCCCGCTAGGACTGATGCAACGATTACTCGATGATGGAAAGCTATAGTTGGCGCTTCTACAGGAGATTGTGGACTTGCTTCCATCGTTGGCGAATTAAAATAAGACTTGTGGGATTTTTACGTTATTGATTAAGTCCATCTGTTATTAGACGATTTTTGCGGTTTAAAACTTCTTATTAGCTTGATGGCTGATGGTGTTATCTTGGAGTTTTACAAAATATTGAAGGCGTCTTTTAGTGATAGATAGCGTAGTTTATGTCATTCCGACATTGATGAGAATCGCAGAAAATGTACGTGATCAGTAGCCGATACAACAACTGGGAAATGCAGTTGATCAAGTCAGCATTTATATTATCTCTATTCTTTTTGCCACATTGATTATCATGAACTTTTAAAAACTCGTTGACTTTTTTAAGATGATAGATTCTGAATGTCATTCTACTTTTCAATTAAATCTAAATCAGTCGTTACCAACTGATCGATATATGACTTTTCAAGATTGGTAGCCATGATTGAATGATATCACAGTAGGATGAATCTGCGATCGGAAATATAATGTGTGTCGGGTTCATGACATGTATAGTTAAAGCTTCATTGAATTTCCACCGAGCCGATAGCAAACAATATACACAGTAGGGGCGCAGAAACAAGAGACGCAAAGGAAAGGGAAGGGAAGGGAAGATGTTACGACCCCCTGCTAATCCCTCTCGCAAATAAATGGCTTTTAAAATGTGCATTTCATTCATCGAGTAAGACCGGTGTCGCCCCCCCCCCCAACACCACACATACATATACACACGCACGCGCGCACCTACACACACACACGCACACACACGCACACATACACACACACACGCACACATACACAACGCACACATACAGTTCCAGTGCCCCCACAAATTCTAGACCCGCGCTATGCCACTACAGAAAGCAGTGAAATCAAGCATAATGTAAAACTGTGCCATTATGATTGCAACCGGCATAAATTTCTCTTTATTCAATCGCGATTCAGATAAAAGCTCTTTATGTCTAATTCGATCGTATCAAACCATCGTGTATTCAATAACAAGTTCTGTTTGGGTTGTGAATTTCTTGCCTGATTCAGGTAGCAATATATTATATTTGAAAATCGTTTTCCTTTTCTAACATACTTTCTTTTTCAACTGAATGTTCAGTTCTATAGTAACATTTTTCAAAGTCATTGTATTTAAACACTTTACATGAAAACGTGCGCACCGATGGCTTTACAAACCTATTGTATGAGTTGAACTTTTTTCTTCGACACACATAACCAGAATGTATAAATTATAGAATATTAAAAAACATTCTTTGCCAACAAAGTTACCTTACCGATTTGAATAACAAAGATCGATTTTCTCTTTATGGATCTTGTTGAGGAATTAATCGACTACCAGTGGTCTCAAGTAGATCTGAACCACGTAAAAGAAACATGAAACCTTAATCACTATGTGACATACATTCAATTGGTGATAAATTTCAAGATTTATTAAATTATTATTATTTATTATTACATAAATACCTATAAGAACTATTACAACTACAAACTTCAAAAGAGATGTATTTTAAGGCCTTTCTGAAGGTAAATGTGATGTAGACTGCCTAATTCTAAGTGGTAGATCATTCCAGTATTTTGAAGCAGATACAGTAAATGTCCTATCACCGGCCAATGTGCGGGTAACTGAATAATATGTGAGATAGAGAGGATCACTGGCTGACCTCAATGCCCTGACAGGTGTATATAAATTTCGAACAGGTATCTAAATTAGTGCCTTCTTTGCTGAAGAAAGAAACTACGATCTTCAAAACAACTACACTGACCGACCAGATACCCCTAACAAGAATCCACCCTTTAAATGTACAAGAAAAGAAAAAAAAAAAAAAAAACCTTGTAAAATTATGTAAGAAATTGTCCCTTTTCATTTTAAACCCTTTTTTCTACATTCGAAACATCTCTATATTTGAACCACTTACTAGTAAAGTTTCTATGCAATATAACATTAATTAGACGCCATTGTTCTCCTTGTGTTGTGTTGTGTGGCAGGAATTAGTTCCTTGAAATCCTGGAGCGCTGTATAAACGGCTGTTAGGCTAAAGCCGGGGTAATAATAAATGCGCCTCGGAATAGAATTATCTAAATAGATGGCGCTAAAGAAATGCCTATTATTATTAGTAGTAGTAGTACAGAATTAGTTGTAACATTAATGCCGAGGAAAACTTTTATGATATTTTGTATTTATTTTGTTATTTTGTTATTGGTTTATTTATTTTAGGGAACTTATTTATTGAGTTATCTATTAAATCATGAATCTATTAATCATAAATTCTTTATTAATTCATTTATTCAATCCTCTTTTTCTTCAATTATCCTATCATTTATTATAAATAATAGCCATGTTTGCCTTTTTCTTATTAGATCTAAAATAGTGGTATTTCTTAGAAGATTTTTTGTTAATTGTGAGTATATCACGAATGGAAAAGGCTTCACAGCAATCGATTAATTATTTAGGCCTGTTTTACTACTAAATGACGTACGAAATAAGAACAGACCTTGACAAACACTCTCTGTATTACCTTTAATCGCAATTCGTTGTAATCAGTTTGAGACATGCTCGAGCGGTCTGCGACGATGGCATAGGATTCTCTTGAAAGCCTCTTGAAAGTGAGGATGCTTCAGACCATAAATGATCGGATTGACCACGCTGTTTGCCATCATGATCATGACGCCATAGAGGGTGGACAGGCTTGCCCCGGGGTCTATGGAGTTCATGCCTTGTGCTACAAAGCAAATTATGAAGAGGCAGACAACAATGAATACATTCTTTGTGATCTCGATCTCCTTTCGGTTGATGGCTTTGATCATGGGTGGACGAGAATCTTGAGATGTAGATGGGGAAGCTTTGTTCTGTTTTGTCTCTGCTGAGATTGTATCGGTAGCTATATCATCTGCAAACTTGTTTCGGAACTGCTTATTATGTTGCAAAACGTGTCGCAAGATCAGTCCGTAAAACACTAAGGTGAGTATCAGGGCACTAACGATGGCAGAGCCCTGAAAGATGAAATTAACGAAGGCCAGTGGGTTTGTATCGGTCAAAGAGCATAAGCCGTAGTATTTGTAATAACCGAAAGTCCCTACTCCTAGAGCAGGAGGTATGATCATGAGTGCAATTGACTCCATCCAGATAAACAGCACGACTTTCGCGATATTCCTCGGAGTATTGAGACCTTGATGACCACGAATAGATCTGGTGATGACGTACCAGCGGATGAAACCGATAGCGACCAAATTAGATACACTACAGCATACGCTGGTGGAGGTTACTCCAGCCACAATTGCACAGATGATCTCGGGAATCGGGTACCTTCCCGTTTGACTTAGGAGACCGGCGATCTGGAATGGTAAGCTAGAACATGTCAAAATGTCAGCGAGAGCGAGATTGACCACTAAGATGTTGGTGACCGTCCGAAGCTTTTTCGTGGTGATGACGGAGAAGATAACAAGAGCATTGCCAAAGAGGCCGATTATTGCTAATCCCGCTAGGACTGATGCAACGATAACTCGATGATGGAAAGCGAAGGTTGGCGCTTTAACAGAAGATTGTGTGCTTGCTTCCATCGTTGACGAATTAAAATAAGACTTGTGGGATTTTTACGTTATTAATTCAATATATCCATCTGTTATTAGACGATTTCTGCGGTTTAAAACTTCTTATTAACTTGATGGCTGATGGTGTTATCTTGGAGTTGTCCAAAATATTGAAGGCGTCTTTTTAGTGATAGATAGCGTAGTTTATGTCATTCGGACGTTAATGGGAATCGCAGAAAATGTACGTGATCAGTAGCCGATACAACAACTGGGAAATGCAGTTGATCAAGTCAGCATTTATAGTATCTCTATTCTTTTTGCCACATTGATTATCATGAAATTTTTAAAAATCGTTGACCTTGTTGTAGATAATAGATTCTGGATGTCATTCTACTTTTCAATTAAATCTAAATCAGTTGTTACCAACTGATCGATTTATGACTTTTCAAGATTGATAGCCATGATTCAATGATATCACAGTAGGATGAATCTGCGACCGGAAATATATTGTGTGTCAGGTTCATTGCATGTAAAGTTCAGAGCTTCATAGAATCTCCACCGAGACATTAGCAAACAATATACACAGTAGGGGCGCAGAAACAAGAGAGGCAAAGGAAAAGGAAGGGAAGAGAAGATGTTACGACCCCCTGCTACTCCCTCTCTCCATTTAATGGCTTTTAAAATGTGCATTTCATTCATCGAGTATTTTCTTTTTTTCATCCCTATACTTAAAAATGCTTTTTTTCATCTTTTTTTAAAGTTGGTACTCGCCCCCCCCGATCTTGACATAAATGTAACATACTTCACCATGAAAAAGATAGTTTAACACATTTTTATTCTATATGAACTTCCCGCCAACCCAACAAATATATATATCCATTCTAAATCTTTAATTACATCTAACTCAAAATTTGTACTAAAGCCTGTCATATCCTTTGAACGCTCCCGCAAGATAAAAATAAATGTTTGTATGTTTCTATTTCCTGCTTACAAAACGAACATAAATTATCACCAACAAAACCAAATCTATGAAGATGCTAATTAGTATATATGGCCCCATGCAATAATTTAAATTGAAATGCTCGTTGTTTTCTAATGAGTATAGTAATTTTTGGTCTAACAAATTTTTCTTTTAATTCTTTATCTATAAAATCATAATCATTTTGCCCATCCCTTACCTGCAAATCATACGTTTGCTGCATGAAAATAAAATACACACACACACGCACACACACACACACCCACAACGCACACACACAGTTCCAGTGCCCCCACAAATTCTAGACCCGCGATATGCCACTAAAGAAACCAGTGAAATCAAGGATCATGTAAAACTGCCATTATGATTGCAACCGGCATACATTTTTCTTTATTCAATCGCGATTCAGATAAAAGATCTTTATGTCTTTGTATCAACCCATCGTGTATTCGATAAAAAAAGATCTGTTGGATTGTGAAATTCTTACCTGATTCAGGTAGCAATATATTATATTTAAAAATTCGTTTTCCCCTTTCGAGCATACTTTCTTTTTCAACTGAATGTCCGTCCTATAGTAAAATTAATCAAAGTCATTGTATTGAAACACTTAACATGAAAACGTGTGCACCGAGGGCTTTACAAACCTATTGTATGAGTTGAATATTTTTCTTCGGCACACATACCCAGAATGTATGAATTATAGAATATTAAAAAATATTCTTTGCCAACAAAGTTACCTTACCGATTTGAATAACAAATATCGACTTTCTCTTTATAGATTTTGTTGAGGAATTCATCGACTACCAGTGGTCTCAGGTAGATCTGAACCACGTGAAAGAAACAAGAAACCTTATTCACTATGTGACAAACATTCAATTGGTGATAAAGTTCAAGCTTTATTCACTTAGTGCCTTCTTTGCTAAAAAAAAATATATCTTCAAAACAACTACACTGAACAACTAGATACCCTTAAAATAGATCAACTCTTTCAAATTACAAGAAAAGAAGAAGAGAAAAACCCAGAAAACTCGTTTCAACCTTGTAAAAATATGTAAGAAATTGACCTTTTTCTTTTAAACCCATTTTTCCGCATTCGCAGCATTTCATTTAAAACAAATCACTAGTAAAGTTTCTGTGCAATATAACCTTAATTAAACGCCATTATTCACCTCGTGTTAAATAGTACGGAATTAGTTCTGTCATTAATGCAGATGAAAACTTTCATGAAATATTTCATTTTATTTTAGTCATTGGCTTATTCATTTTTGGAAAGTTATTTATTGAGTTATCTATTAATCATAAATTCTTTATTAATTCATTCAATCAATCTTTTTTTTCTTCAACTACCCAATTATATGATATCAGACTGTTTGCCTATCTGCTTGTTTGCTTTTAGTTTTATGTTTGTACATGTTAACAAAATGATGTACAATTATTAAAAATAATATTTATTCGTACATATGTGATTGTATTCTCCGATACCCTGATTATAGACAGAAGAATGAATGTCATTGTCATTGTCAAAGTCGCTCGAGAGAGTACAAAACAAGAAAAAACCTGAATAAATACTCTGTATTACCTGCAATCGGACTTCTTTGCAGTTTGAGACACGCTAGAGTGGTCTGCGACGACGGCAAAGGATTCTATTGAAAGCCTCTTGAAATTTTGGATGCTTCAGACCATAGATGATCGGATTGACTACGCTGTTTCGCCATCAAGATCGTGTAGACATAGAGGGTGAATAGGTATATACCATGAATTAAAAAGTTCACACTTTGCGCTACAAAGCAAATCATGAAGAGACAGACAACCGTGAAAACATTCTTTGTGATCTCGATCTCCTTTTGGTTGAGGGCTTTGATCATGGGTGGGCGAGAATCTTGAGATGTAGATGAGGAAGCCTTATTCTGTTGTGTCTCTGCTGAGCTTGAATCGGAAGCTTTACCATCTGCAAACTTGTCTCGGAACTGCTTATTATGTTGCAAAACGTGGCGCAATATCAGTCCGTAAAACGTCAAGGTGAGTATCAGGGCAGTAATGATGATAGCGCCCTGAAAAATGAAATTAACAAAGACCAGTGGTTTTGTATCGGTCAAACTGCATATGCCGTAGTATCTGAAATAACCGAGAGTCCCGAATCCAAGAACAGGAGGTATGATCACGAATGCAATGGACTCCGTCCCGATGATCAACACGACTATTGCAATATTCTTCGGAGTATTGAGACCTTGATGACCACGAATAGATCTGGTGATGACGTACCAGCGGACGAAACCGATAGCGACTAAAGTAGATACACTGCAGCATACGCTGATGTATCCAACTCCAGCCACAATTGCACAGATGATCTCGGGAATCGGGTACCTTCCCATTTGACTTAGGATACCGGCGATCTGGAACGGTAAGACGAAACACGTCAAATTGTCAGCGAAAGCGAGATTGACCACCAAGATGTTTGTGACCGTGCGAAGCTTCTTCGTTGTGATGACGGAGACGATGACAAGAGTATTGCCAAAGAGGCCAATAATTGCAAATCCTGCTAGGACTGATGCAACGATAACTCGATGATGGTAAGCTATAGTTGGCGCTTTTACAGGAGATTGTGGGCTCGCTTCCATCATTGGCGAATTGAAATATACTTTTTACGTCATCAAATCAATGTGTCTATCTGTTTTTTAAATGACTTTGCGCTTTAACACTTCGTATTAGCTTGATGGCTGATGGTGTTAGTTTGTAAGTGAACAAAATATCGAAAGCGTCTTCTAGTGATAGATAGCGTAGTTTATGCCATTCGGACATTGATGGGAATCGCAGAAAATGTACGTGATCAGTAGCCAATACTACAACTGGGAATTGCAGTTGATCAAATCAGCATTTATATTATCTCTATCCTTTTTGCCACATTGATAATCATGAATTTTTTAAAACTCGTTATGTGCGAAAAGCTATTGACTTTTTGAAGATGATAGATTCTGAATGCCATTCTACTTTTCAATTAAATCTAAATCAGTTGTTACCAACTGATCGATTTATGACTTTTCAAGATTGATAGCCATGATTCAATGATATCACAGTAGGATGAATATGCGACCGGAAATATATTGTGTGTCGGGTTCATCAGATTTAAAGTTTCATTGAACTTCTACCGAGCCATTAGCAAATATACACATAGCCTACATAGTGGCGCAGTAACAAGAGATGCGAAGGAAACGGAAGGGGAAAAAAAGAAAGTTACGACCCCTCCTACTCCCTCTCGCCAATTAATGGCTTTTAAAATTTTCATTTCATCCACCGAGTAGTGTCGTTCCCCCGACACACACACACACACGCACATACCCCACATACATACAGTATCAGTGCCCCCACAATGTATAGACGCGCGCCATGCCCCTACAGAAACCATTGAAATTCAACATCATGTGCTGTGCCTTTTTTTTCTTATTCAATCGCGGTTCAGATCAAAATATTTATGTCTTCGAATCAAACTATCGTGTATTCAATAAAAGAAGATCTACGTGGATTGGGAAGTTATGCCTGATTCAGGAAGGAATATATTATATTTGTTTAAGTCGTTTTTCCCTTTCTAACATACTTTTTCTTTCAACTGAATGTTCAGTTCTATAGTAAACAAATTCAAAGTCATTGTATTGACTCACTTAACATGAAAACGTGCGCACCGAGGGCTTTACAAACCTATTGTATGAGATGAACATTTTCCTTCGGCACACATACACAGAATGTATGAATTATAGAATATTTAAAGATATTATTTGACAACAAAGTTATCTTACTGATTTGAATAACAAATATCTAATTTCTCTTTAAAGATTTTGTTGAGGAATTCATCGACTACCAGTGGTCTCAGGTAGATCTGAACCACGTGAAAGAAACATGAAACTTTGTTTATTATGTGACATACAATCAATTGCTGGTGAATTTCAAGATTTATTAAATTATTATTATTTATCATTACATAAATACATTTAAGAAGAACAATTACAACTACAAACTTCAAAAGAGATGTATTTTTAAGGCCTTTCTGAAGGTAACAGGTGATGTAAACTGCCTAATTCTAAGTGGTAGATCATTCCAGTATTTTGAAGCAGATACAGTAATTGTCTTATCAGCGGCCATTGTGCGGGTAACTGAATATGTGAGACAGAGAGGATCACTGGCTGACCTCAATGCCATGACAGGTGTATATAAATTCAAACAGGTTTCTAAATTAGTGCCTTCTTTGCTGAAGAAATAAACTACGATCTTCAAAACAACTACACTGAACGACCAGATACCCTTAACATGAATCCATCTTTAAATGAACAAGGAAAGAAGAAAAAACCCAACCTTGTAAAATAATGTAAGAAATTGTCCCTTTTCATTTTAAACCCTTTTTTCTACATTCGAAACATTTCTACATTTTGAACCAATTACTAGTAAAGTTTCTATGCAATATAACATTAATTAGACGCCATTGTTCTCCTTGTGCAAAATAGTACAGAATTAGTTGTAACATTAATGCCGAAGAAAACTTTTATGATATTTTATATTTTTTGTTTTTTTGTCATTGGTTTATTTATTTTAGGGAACTTATTTATTGAGTTATCTATTGAATCATGAATCTATTAATCATAAATTCTTTATTAATTCATTTATTCAATCCTCTTTATCTTTACTTATCCTATCATTTATTATAAATAATAGCCATGTTTGCTTTTTTCTTATTAGATCTAAAATAGTGGTATTTCTTAGAAGATTCTTTCCCAATAAACAAAACACTAAAAAGTAACCTCTTTTGGGAGTGAATTTTAAGTGATTTTAAAGTATGGTGCCTTTTGAACTAGATTTAAACGTTATCGACACGTGCCTTCATTTAAACAAAAAAGGTACTCCTGTTCACGTTTTCATCTAACCTAAAAACCACCAATTTGCCACGCGACTGGAGTAACGTGATTCCACTTACCTCTGTAAATCAAGTGTTTATGACCAAATAACCACTTGAACAAGCAACGAGTTTTTTGTCCGTTAACCGATGGTGGTTATAAATAAGTAATTATTTGGTATTGTAAGCACCTTTATCGATTGGTTTCACAGGTTATCCAAGTTGATGGTAATAATCACGTTACTTACACCGGCTAATCGTCTTATTGTTCTGTCCGTGAATTTCTGGTTATATTAAATTAGTAATTCTGAGGTGTCTTACACACCTCTGTAAATGGTTTCAAAGTTACCATAACTTTCTTGGTTATGATCACGTGGCTCAAGCTGATTACTAATCTAAGCTGTGAATCTGTGATATTTAGGTGTGAAAAATTAGTAATTATTAGGTGTCTTAAAACACCTATTTAAATGGTAGTCAAAGTTGCCATAAGTTCCGCGGTGATGATCTCGTGACTCAAACGGATTATTAATCTAAGCTGGGCATACGTGACTTTTAGGTGTGAAAAATTAGTAATTATTAGGTGTCTTAAAACACCTTTTTAAATGGTTTCAAAGTTGCTATAACTTTCTTGGCGATGATCACGTAGCTAAAACTGATTACTAATCTAAGCTGTGAATCCGTGATATTAAGGTGTGAAAAATTAGTAATTATTAGGTGTCTTAAAACACCTATTTAAATGGTAGTCAAAGTTGCCAGCAGTTCCGCGGTGATGATCTCGTGACTCAAACGGATTATTAATCTAAGCTGTGCATCGGTGATTTGTAGGTGTGAAAAATTAGTCATTATTAGGTGTCTTAAAACACCTATTTAAATGGTAGTCAAAGTTGCCAGCAGTTCCGCGGTGATGATCTCGTAACTCAAACGGATTATTAATATAAGCTGGGTATTCCGTGATTTCCAGGTGTGAAAAATGAGTTATTCTTGGGTGTCTTGATGGTTTCACAGTTACCATTTAAGTTCCGTGGTGATAATCCCGTGACTGTTCGCATATTTCTATTTTCACCAGTTGATAACTGACTGTTGGCATCTTTTCATTGCACCAGTTGATAACTGGTCTGTGTGCATATTTCCAGTTGAACCAGCTGACACCAATTAATTTGCATATTGAATATGGGGTGCGTGCAGATCTTTGTTTTTTAAACAATTTATCTGAATTTAGAGCATATTTCTTAATTACTGATGATTTAGTTATATGCAATTCATTTCGAAAATACTACAAATATAAATTACCAGTTATTAGGACATATCGCTACTTCGTATAAATTACATTTATGAATGAGGGAAACATTAACTATGAACTAAAATAATTTCAATAAAATACAAGTATATGAAAAAAATTCGATTAATTAAATTATGTAAGTCTACTTATTACCAATGCCTTTACATTGGAAATACAGACGTACCAGTATTGAAGTGTTGTTGCCGTTCAACTGGTTGGAAGTTTTACCAAATGGTTCTAATGGCTCAGCTAGACCAGATGAATTCTAACTGGCCTGGATCGACTGGATCATTTAGCCCATTTCAATTTCCAGGGTTACCAGTTGGCATTAACTGGTTCATCAACTGGACCAGTTGCAACTAGCTTGCTCTTCTGGGATGTTTGCACCCCCCCCCCCACTAATCCCAAACTGCTTCCGGCGCGCCTGGACGTGATTATGGAAGATCCAAAACACGATGTTCAGAAACGGGATGAGAACGTCATTATTTTGGTTCATTTATTGTGTAACAATTGCGTAATTATTCGGTTGAACGCGGGTTACAGTAACATATTTCCTCTTTGACGTAAATTTCACGTGAATTTCACGCATATATTTCGACTAAAATTATCACTAACGCGAGTGTTTCTGTGACGCGATAATTTCGTTTATGAAGATGTAATTTCATAACCAAACAAACACGGGAGTATTAGGTTTACAAACCATGGTCTCCAAGGTAGGGATAATCACGTTATTATAATGGTGATATTGCAGTGACAATTGCGTGATTTAGTGTACGTGTGTTTTAGGTGACCTAGTGCAATAAACGTATTAACACATTTACGTAAATTTCAGGTGTTTGAAGGACGTAACTCTCCTCAAGTCGATACCTTGATATTGACGTGATTTTCACGTGATTTTGTTTATTGGGTTGTTAATTGTGAGTATATCACGAATGGAAAAGGCCTCACAGCAATCGATAAATGATTTAGGCCTATTCTAATAGTTACTTAACTATGTACCAAATAATAAAAGACCCTGACAAACACTCTGTATTACCTGCAATTTAAATTCTTTGTAATCAGTTTGAGACACGCTCGAGCGGTCTGCGACGACGGCAAAGGATTCTCTTGAAAGCCTCTTGAAAGTTGGGATGCTTCAGACCATAGATGATCGGATTGACCACGCTGTTCGCCATCGTGATCATGTAGCCATAGAGGGTGGACAGGCTCGCTCCGGGAATTACGCAGTTCACGCTTGACCCTACAAACAAATCATGAAGAGGCAGACAACCGTGAAAACATTCTTTGTGATCTCGATCTCCTTTTGGTTGATGGCTTTGAAGATGGGTGGACGAGAATCTTGAGATGTAGATGAGGAAGCCTTATTCTGTCGTGTCTCTGCTGAGCTTGAATCGGAAGCTTTATCATCTGCTGCAAACTTGTCTCGGAACTGCTTATTATGTTGCAAAACGTGTCGCAAAATCAGTCCGTAAAACGTCAGGGTGAGTACCAGGGCAGAAATGACGACAGCGCTCTGAAACAAGATATTAACAAAGACCAGTGGGTTTGTATCGGTCAAACTGCATATGCCGTAGTATCTGAAATAACCGAGAGTCCCGACTCCAAGAACAGGAGGTATGATCACGAATGCAATGGACTCCGTCCAGATGAACAACACGACTATCGCAATATTCTTCGGAGTATTGAGACCTTGATGACCACGAATAGATCTGGTGATGACGTACCAGCGGACGAAACCGATAGCGACTAAAGTAGATGCGCTACAGCATACGCTGGTGAACGCAACTCCAGCCACAATTGCACAGATGATCTCGGGAATCGGGTACCTTCCCGTTTGACTTAGGATACCGGCGATCTGGAACGGTAAGACGAAACACGTCAAATTGTCAGCGAAAGCGAGATTGATCACCAAGATGTTTGTGACCGTTCGAAGCTTCTTCGTGGTGATGACGGAAAAGATAACAAGAGTATTGCCAAAGAGACCAATAATTGTAAAAACTGCTAGTACCGATGCAACGAAAACTCGGTGATGGAAAGCTATAGTTGGCGCTTCTACAGGAGATTGTGGACTTGCTTCCATCATTGGCGAATGGATATTAGACTTGTGGGAATTTAGCGTTGTTAAATCAATATGTCCATCTGTTATAAGACTTTTTTTTGCGGTTTGAACCTTCTTATTAGCTTGATGGCTGATGTTGTTATCTTGGAGTTGTCCAAAATATTGAATTCGTCTTTTAGTGATAGATAGCGTAGTGAATGTCATTCGGACATTGATGGGAATCGCAGAAAATGTACGTGAACAGTATCCGATACAACAACTGGGAAATGCAGTTGATCAAGTCAGCATTTATATTATCTCTATTCTATTAGCCACATTGATAATCATGACTTTTTTTAAAAATCGTTATGTGCGAAAAGCTATTGACTTTTTGAAGATGACAGATTTTGAATGCCATTCTACTTTTCAATTAAATCTAAATCCGTTGTTACCAACTGATCGATTAATGACTTTTCAAGATTGATAGCCATGAATCAATGATATCACAGTAGGATGAATCTGCGATCGGAAATATAATGTGTGTCGGGTTCATGACATGTATAGTTAAAGCTTCATTGAATTTCCACCGAGCCGATAGCAAACAATATACACAGTAGGGGCGCAGAAACAAGAGAGGCAAATGAAAGAGAATGGAAAAGAAGATGTTACGACCCCCTGCTACTCCCTCTCGCCAATTAATGGCTTTTAAAATGTGCATTTCAATCATCGAGTAAGACCGATGTCGTCCCCTCCCCAAAACCAAACATACATGCACATACACACACACGCGCGCGCGCGCGCAACCACACACACGCACACCCACACAGAAACACACATATCCCACATACATACAGTATCAGTCCCCCCCACAATGTCTGGACCCGCGCCTTGCCACTACAGAAACCATTGAAATTCACAATCATGTAAAGTTGTGCCTTTTCATTCAATCGCTATTCTGATACACTTTTATGTCTTCGAATCAAACCATCGTGTATTCAATAAAATAACATCTGCTTGGATTGCGAGCTCTTGCCTGATTCATGTAGGAATATATCATCTTTATAAAATCGTTTTCGTTTTGAAACATCCTTTCTTTTTCAACTGAATGTTGAGTCCTATAGTAACATTTATTATTAATTATTGTTTTGGAACACTGAACATGAAAAACGTGCACACAAAGGGCTTGTAAGAGTTGACCATATTTCTTTGGTACATGTATACTCACAATAAATAAAATCATAGAATATTTAAGAAAACAATCCTTGCCAAGAAAGATGTCTTTCCGATTTAAATAAAACAAGATCGAATTGCTTTTTGTAAATGTTGTTGTGGAACTCATCGACTACCAGGAGTCTCAGGTAGATCTGAACAACATGAAAGATAAATGAAACCTTGTTTATTATGTGACATAAAATAAATTGGTGATGAATTGTAATATTTATTTAATTTCTCCCTTCCTTGCTAAAGAAAGAAAAACCAATCTAAATTTTTTTTAGACTGAACGACCAAATACCCTTTAAATAAATCATCTCTTTCAACAATCAAACAAGTTGCTCCGTCCATATAAAAATCCGTAGGAAAATATTAAAGTCCATATTCGAAGCAATTCATTTTGAACCCATTATAAGTAAAGTTTCTTTGCAATATAACAGCAAATTATGTTCATGCCATTATTCACCTTGTTTTAAATATTTTAAATTTATTTGGTTGATTTATGCTGTTTTTTTTAATTTTTTAATTTATTTATTATTCATTTTGTTCTTGGTTTATTAATTTCTTCAATTATTTATAAATTCTTATTAATTCATTCATTAAATCCTTCTTTTTTTCTCTCTTAAATTACCCAATCATTTAAAAATATACTGTTTGCCTATCTGCTTGTTTGATTTTATTTCATTTTGTCTGTGTACATGTTCACAATGATGTACTTCAAATTATACGTAATTTATTTATTTGTACATGTACATAAGTGATTGTATTCTCCAATACATTGATTATGATGACAGAAGAATAAATGTCATTGTCATTATCAATGTCACTCGAGAGACGATATCCTATTATTTATTGTTTTTACCCGCTTTGGAAGTTCATGAACGAGTAACGTTCAAAGAGTTTAGTAACTACTATATATCCGGCTAAGATCTAGCCAAAAGTCCCTTATATAGGCATTTCGAAGTTTGATTATTAGTATTCATTTGTATTGTCAAAGGTTGTACTGTGGTGTGATGTTAGTGACTTATTTCATAACTTCCACTTTGCAAACCTTCATAGTGACAAATAAATGTAAAGACGTAAAACACGATGCATCTTAAGAAACACAAAAATAATTTTGAACAATTTCTGACATAGAAAAAGAAATTGTATGTATGTTGATATTGCGACTAGGAACAGTGACCTACCATTATCGGTGAACTGAAGAAGAAAATAATGTCATATGGCGGTCATTTGTTCACAAAACTGAAAGAATTATGAGGTATAATTAAAATACGCCAAGTGCATCGACTACCTTCTTCCATCTGATTCGGTGTGATGATGATACAGATGAGGTAAGAAGCTACGATGCGAATTACAATAATTCCTTTACTATTATTTGTTTTGAGAACGTAAATAATGAATGTCATCCACTGAAAAATCCTAATTAGATCCACTATCCACTTTCACTGACTGCAGTGAAAAACATAATTCTCTCTTAGATGACATTCCTTTTCATTTCATTCCACAAGTAAGTTTCCTCAAAATCTCCAAATAAATTTAATCAACGAATCAGTGATAATTGAAGGTAAAATCATCCGACTATCTTTAAATGTATTAACTGACCGTGAGCTAATCGCGGGGAAAAAGGCACCGCGTCTTAAGCTATGGTCACAACCCCATAAAGTAACCTGGTCGGCGGCCGGGTAGCGAGTTTTTAGCCAATTTTGCCCAGGCACCGAACGGCGGCCGCCCCGGGCACCGCTTGTTTTTAAGGCATCGCTCGGTCGCCGATGAAGTTTTAGCGCGGAGTTAAAATTCGGCGGCGCCTGCTCACTTTTCACTCGACGCCCGAAATACGCTCGGTAACCGTGCGGTCGCCGCCCGGGTACCGACCTAATCTAGCGCTCGCCGTAGAGCGATATTGGTCAAAAATCGAAGCTGCTAGGTCACCGAGCGTATTTTGGTGTCCCGCCGATCACCGGCCGGCCGCCGGGCAATTTCTTTAAAATCAGCCGGTGGTCACTAAATATGCGAGCGCACATATAGCCTTGATTTGTATTTTTGTTTTAAACCTTCCAAGTAACAGAAAAATTACCTTGGTTACCCTGCATAATTATCACTTTTTGTTTTTGGTTAATTAGTGTCCGTCTTAATTGCCTCTACCCGCTTATGTAACAGATGGTTATTTTAATAGATTTGTATCCAATTAGGCAATGCTAATTCTCTGGATGTAATTCCCCTCAAAAATAAACACCACGGTCATTCTTACAAGACTCCTGAGCTAATGACTAGAATTCATTACATGATAACATCAAGATGCGCTTTCCTTAGATAATTCAACTAAGTATATGTTAAATAAAATAAAATTCAACTTCGCATTATCCAACACTATTATAACATCTTTTCTCATAAGATGATAAATATATTGATACTTGTACTCCTTGCCTTGTATTTTGATTAATATTCATTTTAGAATATCGGTCTGTAAGTAATAACTATTGTATTTTAATTTTGTGTTAGTATTTTTTATGTTGTGAATATACAAACCTTCTGTTACTAGCGGATTGGTTCCACTATTCTAAATAAGCCACTACCGTCAATTTGTATGTCTCACAGGACCATTATTATACAGTATTCTTCTACCAATTTTGTTGTGGTAAGAAGTGTTAATTCTTAGAAGATTTTTGTTAATTGTGAGTATATCACGAATAAAAAAGGCCTAACAGCAATCGATAAATGATTAAGGCCTATTCTAATACTTAACGATGTACCAAATAAGAAAAGACCCTGACAAACACTCTGTAAAACCTGCAATTGGAATTCTTTGTAATCAGTTGGAGACACGCTCGAGTGGTCTGCGACGACGGCAAAGGATTCTCTTGAAAGCCTCTTGAAAGTTAGGATGCTTCAGACCATAAATGATCGGATTGACCACGCTGTTCGCCATCAAGATCATGTAGCCATAGAGGGTGAATAGGCTTACACCGGGAAGTATAAAGTTCACACTTTGCGCTACAAAGCAAATCATGAAGAGGCAGACAACCGTGAAAACATTCTTTGTGATCTCGATCTCCTTTTGGTTGATTGTTTTGATCATGGGTGGACGAGAATCTTGAGATGTAGATGGAGAAGCTTTTTTCTTTTGTGCCTCTGCTGAGCTTGAACCGGTAACTTTAGCATCTGCAAACTTGTCTCGGAACTGCTTATTGTGTTGCAAAATGTGGCGCAAAATCAGTCCGTAAAACGTAAAGGTGAGTACCAGGGCAGTTACGATGACAGCGCCCTGAAACAAGATATTAACGTAGGTCAGTGGGTTTGTAACGGACGAAGTGCATAAGCCGTAGTATCTGTAATAACCGAGAGTCCCTACTCCTAGAGCAGGAGGTATGATCATGAGTGCAATTGACTCCATCCAGATAAACAGCACGACTTTCGCGATATTCTTCGGAGTATTGAGACCTTGATGACCACGAATAGATCTCGTTATGACGTACCAGCGGACGAAACCGATAGCTACTAAAGTAGATGCGCTACAGCATATGCTGGTGAACCCAACTCCAGCTACAATTGCACAGATGATCTCGGGAATCGGGTACCTTCCCGTTTGACTTAGGAGACCGGCGATCTGGAATGGTAAGCTGGAACACGCCAAATTGTCAGCGAAAGCGAGGTTGACCACCAAGATGTTGGTGACCGTACGAAGCTTTTTCGTGGTGACGACGGAGAAGATAACAAGAGTATTGCCAAAGAGACCAATAATTGTAAAAACTGCCAGTACTGATGCAACGATAACTCGGTGATGGAAAGCTATAGTTGGCGCTTCTACAGGAGATTGTGGACTTGCTTCCATCGTTGCCGAATTAAAATAAGACTTGTGGGATTTTTACGTTATCAAATCAATATGTCTATCTGTCTTGTAGGCGATTTTGGGCTTTAAATCTTCTTACTAGCTAGATGACTGATGGTTTTATTTTGTGAGTGTCCACAAAATTGAAGGCCTCTTCCAGTGATAGATAACACAGTTGATGTCATTCGGACATTGATATGAATCGCAAGAATGTACGTGATCAGTAGCTGACACAGCAAGTGGGAATTGCATCTGATCAAGTCAGCATTTATATTATCTGTATTCTTTTTGCCACATTTATAATCATGACATTTTTAAAATTCGTTATGCGCCAAAAATTATTGACCTATTGTAGATAATAGATTCTGAATGACATTCTATGTTTCAATTAAATCTAAGTCAGTTGTTGCCAACTGTTCGGTTCTATGATTTTTTAAAAATTTACTGCCATGAATTAAAGATATCACGGTAGGATGAATTTGCGACCGAAAAGATAATGTGTGTCAGGTTCATTTGATGGAAAGTTAGAGCTTCATTAAACTTCCACCAAGCCATTATCAAACAATATGCACATACATAGTGGCGAAGAAACAAGAGAGGGGAAGGAAAGGGAGGGGAAAAGAAGATGTTATGACCCCCTCCTACTCCCTCTCGCCAATCAATGGCTTTTAAAATTTGCATCTCATCCACCGAGTATGACCGGTGTCGTTCCCCCGACACCACCACACACACACACACATACACATACACTCACGCCCCACAACAATACAGTACCAGTGCCCCCACAATGTCTAGACCCGCGCTATGCCACTACAGAAACCAGCGAAATCAAGCATCATGTAAAGCTGTGCCATTATGATTGCATCCGCAAGACATTTTTCTTTGTTCAATCGCGATTCAGATCAAAATATTTATGGCTTCGAATCAAACCATCGTGTATTCAATAAAAGAAGATCTACGTGAATTGGGAAATTATGCCTTATTCAGGTAGGAATATATTATATTTCTAAAATCGTTTTTCCCTTTCAAACATACTTTCTCTTTCAACTGAATGTTCAGTTCTCTAGTAAACATTCTTCAAAGTCATTGTATTGAAACAGAGTAAACCGACCCCCAATTTATAACTCTACTTATTCTGAGAGATTCATTATATTATTGCTCTTAAATCTACAAGATTCCCCACCAAAGTGTATGAGAGAGGTATAAAGCAGAAATAAAGTACAGTTTCTCAGCACGACATGGGCATCGCCATTTTTTTGATAATGTGACGTACTATGCCAAGTCGTTTTTCAAGTAAATGTACCAAATTTATGGATGCTTCTTTCCCAGACGTGTGATTTGTCAACTGCTATAGTGTAGTATTTATAAATTAATTTTGTTACAATTGTGCCCCTATTATTTATTTTTCACCTAGTATCATTTCTATCATCTCAGTTATCATTTTTTGTGTGTGAAAAGTAAAGGTTTCGTTATTGATTTAAAAATTGTTTCCAACTAAAGCCTGGTGCATGTTACATGATACATGTACAACTTCAACAGGTACGTCAAATTTTGAGAAAATGGCTGCGCCTATATCATGCTGAAAGGCATCACATCATTTCAGGAATATCTTCATTAATATATATCTTGTACATTTTTGTAAGGAATATTGTACATCAAAGGGCAGGAATACATCTCATTTTTCAGAATACCTACACTTATTCTTTGGGTTTAGGTTTCCTTTAACATGAAAACGTGAGCACCGAGGGCTTCACAAACCTATTTTATGAGTTGAACATTTTTCTTCGGCACACATTCACAGAATGTATGAATTATAGAATATTCAAAACAATTTTTGCCAACAAAGTTACCTTACCGATTTCAATAAAAAAGATCGACTTTGTCTTTATATATTTTGTTGAGGAATTCATCGACTACCAGTAGTCTTAGGTAGATTTGACCTCGTAAAAGAAACATGAAACCTTATACACTATGTGACATACAATCAATTGGTGATGAATTTCAAGGTTGATTCACTTAGTGCCTTCTTTGCTAAAGAAATAAAATACGAACTTCAAAACAACTACACTGAACGACTAGCAGCTTTTTCACACACAGCTAAAATTTATCGTATCCAGAGATGATTAGTATAAACGTGTTTAACTCAACAGTTTTAAACATGTTTATAGAAAATTTTCCCAGTGTGAACATCGTTTATACGATGTTGGAATAGATACGAAGTCGCGATTCATACGCCCCTAAAAGCAGGCTGCAGATACGAAGTTCGTATCTAGAGAGCTTAACCTTTTGTGTGTGAAAGGTTATTCGTGTTTAAACGTGTTTCAGACCTGTTTAAACTGGATGGAGCGTGCGCTTTGATTGATATGACATGACCTTCAATGCGCAATGGCACTACTGCGCATTTTACGAGCAGTAGTTAATCACGAAACGATTAACGATCACACCGAAATTTCTGTGTGTGAATGATGTCGTATGTTCAGGTGATTAGTTTAAACACGTTTATATTAATCATGTTTATAGAATTTTAGCCGTGTGTGAAAAGGCTGTGAATACCCTTAAAATAAATCAACTCTTTAAATGTACAAGAAGAGAACAAACAAAAGAACACTCGTTCCAACCTTGTAAAATAATGTAAGAAAATTTTCCCTTTTTATTTTAAACCCATTTTCCGCATTCGCAGCAATTTATTTAAAACAAATTACTAGTAAAGTTTCTGTGCAATATAACATTACTTGGACGCCATTGTTCTCCTTGTTTTAAATACTACATCATTAGTTGTATCATTAATGCAGATGAAAACTTTTATGATACTTTTTTTTCTTTTTCAGTCATTGGTTTGTGTTCATTTTGGAAAGTAATTTATTGAGTTATCTATTCATCATGAATTTATATATAAATTCATTCATCCAATCCTTTTTTCTTCAATTAGCCGATCATATATTTAAACCTTGTTTGTATATTTCTAATTTGATCGTTCCTATTGTGACAAAAGAAAAATCAATAAATACCATGTAATTTTTCCCAAAGTGTTTAACTAATAATCGATTGAAAAAAAATCGAAAGTGTATGATAACGATTGCATGAAGCTCACCAAAGGTACAACTCCATCCTGTACAATTTTGATCTAAAACAGTGGTATTTCTTAGAAATGTTTTGTTAATTGTGAGAATATCACGAATAAAAAAGGCCTTACAGCAATCGATTAGTGATGTAGGCCTATGCTAATACTTAACGATGTACCAAATAAGAAAAGACCTTGACAAACACTCTGTAATACCTGCATTTGGAATTCTTTGTAATCAGTTTGAGACACGCTCGAGCGGTCTGCGATGACGGCAAAGGATTCTCCTGAAAGCCTCTTGAAAGTTGGGATGCTTCAGACCATAGATGATCGGATTGACCACGCTGTTCGACATCGTGATCACGTAGCCATAGAAGGTGGACAGGCTTGCACCGGGAATTACGAAGTTCACGCTTGACCCTACATAGCAGACCATGAAGAGGCAGACAACTATGAATACATTCTTTGTTATCTCGATCTCCTTTTGGTTGATGGCTTTGATCATGGGTGGACGAGAATCTTGAGATGTAGATGAAGAAGCATTTTTTTTGTGTGCCTCTGCTGAGCTTGAACCGGTAGCTTTATCATCTGCAAACTTGTCTCGGAACTGCTTATTGTGTTGCAAAATGTGGCGCAAAATCAGTCCGTAAAACGTAAAGGTGAGTACCAGGGTTGTAATGATGATAGCGCTCTGAAACAAGACATTAACGTAGTTCAGTGGGTTTGTTTCGGACAAAGTGCATAAGCCGTAGTATCTGTAATAACCGAGAGTCCCTACTCCTAGAGCAGGAGGTATGATCATGAGTGCAATTGACTCCATCCAGATGATCAGCACGACTTTCGCGATATTCTTCGGAGTATTGAGACCTTGATGACCACAAATAGATCTGGTGATGACGTACCAGCGGACGAAACCGATAGCGACTAAAGTAGATGCGCTACAGCATACGCTGGTGAACCCAACTCCAGCCACAATTGCACAGACGATCTTGGGAATCGGGTACGTTCCCGTTTGACTTAGGAGACCGGCAATCTGGAATGGTAAGCTGGAACACGCCAAATTGTCAGCGAAAGCGAGATTGACCACCAAGATGTTGGTGACCGTACGAAGCTTCTTTGTGGTGATGACGGAGACGATGACAAGAGTATTGCCAAAGAGTCCAATTATTGTAAAAACTGCCAGTACCGATGCAACGATAACTCGGTGGTGGAAAGCTATAGTTGGTGCTTCTACAGGAGATTGTGGACTTGCTTCCATCGTTGGCGAATTAAAATAAGACTAATGGGAGTTTTACGTTATCAAATCAATATGTCTATCTGTCTTGTAGGCGATTTTGGGCTTTAAAACTTCTTACTAGCTAAATGACTGATGGTGTTATTTTGTGAGTGTCCTAAAAATTGAAGGCGTCTTCCAGTGGTAGATAACACAGTTAATGTCATTCAGACATTGATATGAATCGCAAGAATGTACGTAATCAGTAGCTGACACAGAAAGTGGGAATTGCATCTGATCAAGTCAGCATTTATATTATCTGTATTCTTTTTGCCACATTTATAATCATGACATTTTAAAATTTCGTTATGCGCCAAAAATTATTGACTTATTGTAGAAAATAGATTCTGAATGACATTCTACTTTTCAATTAAATCTAAATCAGTTGTTGCCGACTGTTCGGTTCTATGATTTTTCAAGATTTACTGCCATGAATTAAAGATATCACGGTAGGATGAATCTGCGACCGAAAAGATAATGTGTGTCAGGTTCATTTGATGGAAAGTTAGAGCTTCATTAAACTTCCACCAAGCCATTATCAAACAATATACACATACATAGTGGCGCAGAAACAAGAGAGGGGAAGGAAAGGGAAGGGAAAAGAAGATGTTATGACCCCCTCCTACTCCCTCTCGCCAATCAATGGCTTTTAAAATTTGCATCTCATCCACCGAGTATGACCGGTGTCGTTCCCCCGACACCACCACACACACACACATACACATACACTCACGCCCCACAACAATACAGTACCAGTGCCCCCACAATGTCTAGACCCGCGCTATGCCACTACAGAAACCAGCGAAATCAAGCATCATGTAAAGCTGTGCCATTGTGATTACATCCGCAAGACATTTTTCTTTGTTCAATCACGATTCAGATCAAAATATTTATGGCTTCGAATCAAACCATCGTGTATTCAATAAAAGAAGATCTACGTGGATTGGGAAATGATGCCTGATTCAGGTAGGAATATATTATATTTCTAAAATCGTTTTTCCCTTTCAAACATACTTTCTCTTTCAACTTAATGTTCAGTTCTATAGTAAAAATTCTTCAAAGTCATTGTATTGAAACAGAGTAAACCGACCCCCTAGTTATAACTTTACTTATTCTGAGAGATTTATAATATTATTGCCCATAAATCTAAAAGATTCCCCACCAAAGTGTATGAGAGAGGTATAAAGCAGAAATAAAGTACAGTTTCTGAGCACGACATGGGCATCGCCATCTTCTTGATAATGTGACGTACTATGCGAAGTCGTTTATTAAATAAATGTACCAAATTTATAAATGCTTCTTTCCCAGACGTGTGTGGTGATGAAGCATTTCATTCACCTGCTATTATCCTTTGTACTATAATTACCAGAACGCAAATTACATAGATAAGTTACTACACTTCTGGGGTGAGGGTTTCGCATAAATGTAATAGATTTGTAAACTGCTATAGTGTAGTATTTATTTAATGAATTTTGTTACAATTGTGTCCCTATTATTTCTTTTTCACCTAATATCATTTCTATCATCTCAGTTATTATTTTTTTTAGTGAAAAGTAAAGGTTTCGTTATTGATTTAAAAATTCTTTCGAACTAAAGCTGGGTGCATGTCGCATGATACATGTACAACTTCAACAGGTACGTCACATTTTAAGAAAATGGCTGCGCCTATATCATGCTGAAAGGCATCACATCATGCCTGGAATATCTTCATTATATCTTGTACATTTTCGTAAGAAATAGTGTACATCAAAGGGCAGGAATACATCTCATTTTTCAGAATACCTACACTTATTCTTTGGGTTTCGGATTCCTTTGAAAACGTGCGCACCGAGGGCTTTACAAACCTATTTTTTGAGTTGAACATTTTTCTTCGGCACACATACCCAGAATGTATGAATTATACAATATTCAAAAAAATTCTTTGCCAACAAAGTTACCTTACCGACTTCAATAAAAAAAAGATCGACTTTCTCTTTATATATTTTGTTGAGGAATTCATCGACTACCAGTAGTCTTAGGTAGATCTGAACCTCGTGAAAGAAACATGAAACCTTATTCACTATGTGACATACAATCAATTGGTGATGAATTTCAAGGTTTATTCACTTAGTGCCTTCTTTGCTAAAGAAAGAAAATACGATCTTCAAAACAACTACACTGAACGACTAGATACCCTTAAAATAAATCAACTCTTTAAATGTACAAGAAGAGAAAAAAACACCAGAACACTCGTTCCAACCTTGTAAAATTATGTAAGAAAATTGTCCCTTTTCTTTTAAACCCATTTTCCGCATTCGCAGCTTTTTATTTTAACAAATTACTAGTAAAGTTTCTGTGCAATATCACATTACTTGGACGCCATTGTTCTCCTTGTTTTAAATACTACATAATTAGTTGTATCATTAATGCAGATGAAAACTTAAATGATACTTTTTTTTTCTTTTTCAGTCATTGGTTTTTGTTCATTTTTGGAAAGTAATTTATTGAGTTATCTATTCATCATGAATTTATATATTAATTCATTCATCCAATCCTTTTTTCTTCAATTACCCAATCATTTATTTAAAGCCTTTTTGCCTAGTTTTTATTTGGTCGTTCCTATTGTGACAAAAGAAAAATCAATAAATTCCATGTAATTTGTCCCAAAGTGTTTAACTAATAATTGATTGAAAAAAATCGAAAGTGTATGATAACGATTGCATGAAGCTCACCAAAGGTACAACTCCATCCTGTACAATTTTGATCTAAAATAGTGGTATTTCTTAGAAATGTTTTGTTAATTGTGAGAATATCACGAATAAGAAAGGCTTACAGCAGTCGATAAATGATTTGGGCCTATGCTAATACTTAACGATTTAACAAATAAGAAAGGACCCTGACAAACACTCTGTATTACCTGCAATTGGAATTCTTTGTAATCAGTTTGAGACACGCTCGAGCGGTCTGCGACGACGGCAAAGGATTCTCTTGAAAGCCTCTTGAAAGTTAGGATGCTGCAGACCATAAATGATCGGATTGACCACGCTGTTCGCCATCAAGATCATGTAGCCATATAAGGTGGACAGGCTTGCACCAGGAATTACGAAGTTCACGCTTGACCCTACAAAGCAAATCATGAAGAGGCAGACAACAATAAAAACATTCTTTGTGATCTCGATCTCCTTTTGGTTGATGGCTTTGATCATGGGTGAACGAGAATCTTGGGATGTAGATGGAGATGCCATGTTCTTTTGTGCCTCTGCTGAGCTTGAACCGGTAGCTTTATCATCTGCAAACTTGTCTCGGAACTGCTTATTATGTTGCAAAACGTGGCGCAAAATCAGTCCGTAAAACGTCAGGGTGAGGACCAGGGCAGTAATGATGACAGCGCCCTGAAACAAGATATTAACGTAGGCCAGTGGGTTTGAATCGGACAAAGTGCATAAGCCGTAGTATCTGTAATAACCGAGAGTCCCTACTCCTAGAGCAGGAAGTATGTTCATGAGTGCAATTGACACCATCCAGATGATCAGCACGACTTTCGCAATGTTCTTCGGAGTATTGAGACCTTGATGACCACGAATAGATCTGGTGATGACGTACCAGCGGACGAAACCGATAGCGACTAAATTAGAGACACTACTGCATACGCTGATGTATCCAACTCCAGCCACAATTGCACAGATGATCTCGGGAATTGGGTACCTTCCCGTTTGACTTAGGAGACCGGCAATCTGGAATGGTAAGAAGGAACACGCCAAATTGTCAGCGAAAGCGAGATTGACCACCAAGATGTTGGTGACCGTACGAAGCTTCTTTGTGGTGATGACGGAGACGATGACAAGAGTATTGCCAAAGAGACCAATTATTGTAAAAACTGCCAGTACCGATGCAACGATAACTCGATGATGGAAAGCTATAGTTGGCGCTTCTACAGGAGATTGCGGACTTGCTTCCATCGTTGCCGAATTAAAATAAGACTTGTGGGAATTTTATGTTATCGACTCAATATGTCTATCTGTCTTGTAGGCGATTTTGGGCTTTAAAACTTCTTACTAGCTAGATGACTGATGGTGTTATTTTGTGAGTATCCAAAAAATCGAAGGCGTCTTCCAGTGATAGATAACGCAGTTGATGTCGTTCGGACATTGATATGAATCGCAAGAATGTACGTGATCACTAGCTGATACAAAAAGTGGGAATTGCATCTGATCAAGTCAGCATTTATATTATCTGTATTCTTTTTGCCACATTTATAATCATGACATTTTTAAAATTCATTATGCGCGAAAAACTATTGGCCTATTGTAGATAATATATTCTGAATGACATTCTACTTTTCAATTAAATCTAAATCAGTTATTGCCAACTGTTCGGTTCTATGATTTTTCAAGATTTACTGCCATGAATTAAAGATATCACGGTAGGATGAATCTGCGACCGAAAAGATAATGTGTGTCGGGTTCATTAGATGGAAAGTTAGAGCTTCATTAAACTTCCACCAAGCCATTATCAAACAATATACACATACATAGTGGCGCAGAAACAAGAGAGGGGAAGAAAAGGGAAGGAAAAGAAGATGTTATGACCCCCTCCTACTCCCTCTCGCCAATCAATGGCTTTTAAAATTTGCATCTCATCCACCGAGTATGACCGGTGTCGTTCCCCCGACACCACCACACACACACACACATACACATACACTCACGCCCCACAACAATACAGTACCAGTGCCCCCACAATGTCTAGACCCGCGCTATGCCACTACAGAAACCAGCGAAATCAAGCATCATGTAAAGCTGTGCCATTGTGATTACATCCGCAAGACATTTTTCTTTGTTCAATCACGATTCAGATCAAAATATTTATGGCTTCGAATCAAACCATCGTGTATTCAATAAAAGAAGATCTACGTGGATTTGGAAATGATGCCTGATTCAGGTAGGAATATATTATATTTCTAAAATCGTTTTTCCCTTTCAAACATACTTTCTCTTTCAACTTAATGTTCAGTTCTATAGTAAAAATTCTTCAAAGTCATTGTATTGAAACAGAGTAAACCGACCCCCTAGTTATAACTTTACTTATTCTGAGAGATTTATAATATTATTGCCCATAAATCTAAAAGATTCCCCACCAAAGTGTATGAGAGAGGTATAAAGCAGAAATAAAGTACAGTTTCTGAGCACGACATGGGCATCGCCATCTTCTTGATAATGTGACGTACTATGCGAAGTCGTTTATTAAATAAATGTACCAAATTTATAAATGCTTCTTTCCCAGACGTGTGTGGTGATGAAGCATTTCATTCACCTGCTATTATCCTTTGTACTATAATTACCAGAACGCAAATTACATAAATAAGTTACTACACTTCTGGGGTGAGGGTTTCGCATAAATGTAATAGATTTGTAAACTGCTATAGTGTAGTATTTATTTAATGAATTTTGTTACAATTGTGTCCCTATTTTTTTTTTTTCACCTAATATCATTTCTATCATCTCAGTTATTATTTCTTTTAGTGAAAAGTAAAGGTTTCGTTATTGATTTAAAAATTCTTTCGAACTAAAGCTGGGTGCATGTCGCATGATACATGTACAACTTTAACAGGTACGTCACATTTTAAGAAAATGGCTGCGCCTATATCATGCTGAAAGGCATCACATCATGCCTGGAATATCTTCATTAATATATATCTGGTACATTTTCGTAAGGAATAGTGTACATCAAAGGGCAGGAATACATCTCATTTTTCAGAATACCTACACTTATTCTTTGGGTTTCGGTTTCCTTTGAAAACGTGCGCACCGAGGGCTTTACAAACCTATTTTTTGAGTTGAACATTTTTCTTCGGCACACATACCCAGAATGTATGAATTATACAATATTCAAAAACATTCTTTGCCAACAAAGTTACCTTACCGACTTCAATAAAAAAAAAGATCGACTTTCTCTTTATATATCTTGTTGAGGAATTCATCGACTACCAGTAGTCTTAGGTAGATCTGAACCTCGTGAAAGAAACATGAAACCTTATTCACTATGTGACATACAATCAATTGGTGATGAATTTCAAGGTTTATTCACTTAGTGCCTTCTTTGCTAAAGAAAGAAAATACGATCTTCAAAACAACTACACTGAACGACTAGATACCCTTAAAATAAATCAACTCTTTAAATGTACAAGAAGAGAAAAAAACACCAGAACACTCGTTCCAACCTTGTAAAATTATGTAAGAAAATTGTCCCTTTTCTTTTAAACTCATTTTTCGCATTCGCAGCTTTTTATTTTAACAAACTACTAGTAAAGTTTCTGTGCAATATTACATTACTTGGATGCCATTGTTCTCCTTGTTTTAAATACTACATAATTAGTTGTATCATTAATGCAGATGAAAACTTAAATGATACTTTTTTTTTCTTTTTCAGTCATTGGTTTTTGTTCATTTTTGGAAAGTAATTTATTGAGTTATCTATTCATCATGAATTTATATATTAATTCATTCATCCAATCCTTTTTTCTTCAATTACCCAATCATTTATTTAAAGCCTTTTTGCCTAGTTTTTATTTGGTCGTTCCTATTGTGACAAAAGAAAAATCAATAAATTCCATGTAATTTGTCCCAAAGTGTTTAACTAATAATTGATTGAAAAAAATCGAAAGTGTATGATAACGATTGCATGAAGCTCACCAAAGGTACAACTCCATCCTGTACAATTTTGATCTAAAATAGTGGTATTTCTTAGAAATGTTTTGTTAATTGTGAGAATATCACGAATAAGAAAGGCTTACAGCAATCGATAAATGATTTGGGCCTATGCTAATACTTAACGATTTACCAAATAAGAAAGGACCCTGACAAACACTCTGTATTACCTGCAATTGGAATTCTTTGTAATCAGTTTGAGACACGCTCGAGCGGTCTGCGACGACGGCAAAGGATTCTCTTGAAAGCCTCTTGAAAGTTAGGATGCTGCAGACCATAAATGATCGGATTGACCACGCTGTTCGCCATCAAGATCATGTAGCCATATAAGGTGGACAGGCTTGCACCAGGAATTACGAAGTTCACGCTTGACCCTACAAAGCAAATCATGAAGAGGCAGACAACAATAAAAACATTCTTTGTGATCTCGATCTCCTTTTGGTTGATGGCTTTGATCATGGGTGAACGAGAATCTTGGGATGTAGATGGAGATGCCATGTTCTTTTGTGCCTCTGCTGAGCTTGAACCGGTAGCTTTATCATCTGCAAACTTGTCTCGGAACTGCTTATTATGTTGCAAAACGTGGCGCAAAATCAGTCCGTAAAACGTCAGGGTGAGGACCAGGGCAGTAATGATGACAGCGCCCTGAAACAAGATATTAACGTAGGCCAGTGGGTTTGAATCGGACAAAGTGCATAAGCCGTAGTATCTGTAATAACCGAGAGTCCCTACTCCTAGAGCAGGAAGTATGTTCATGAGTGCAATTGACACCATCCAGATGATCAGCACGACTTTCGCAATGTTCTTCGGAGTATTGAGACCTTGATGACCACGAATAGATCTGGTGATGACGTACCAGCGGACGAAACCGATAGCGACTAAATTAGATACACTACTGCATACGCTGATGTATCCAACTCCAGCCACAATTGCACAGATGATCTCGGGAATTGGGTACCTTCCCGTTTGACTTAGGAGACCGGCAATCTGGAATGGTAAGAAGGAACACGCCAAATTGTCAGCGAAAGCGAGATTGACCACCAGGATGTTGGTGACCGTACGAAGCTTCTTTGTGGTGATGACGGAGACGATGACAAGAGTATTGCCAAAGAGACCAATTATTGTAAAAACTGCCAGTACCGATGCAACGATAACTCGATGATGGAAAGCTATAGTTGGCGCTTCTACAGGAGATTGCGGACTTGCTTCTATCGTTGCCGAATTAAAATAAGACTTGTGGGAATTTTATGTTATCGACTCAATATGTCTATCTTTCTTGTAGGCGATTTTGGGCTTTAAAACTTCTTACTAGCTAGATGACTGATGGTGTTATTTTGTGAGTGTCCAAAAAATCGAAGGCGTCTTCCAGTGATAGATAACGCAGTTGATGTCGTTCGGACATTGATATGAATCGCAAGAATGTACGTGATCACTAGCTGATACAAAAAGTGGGAATTGCATCTGATCAAGTCAGCATTTATATTATCTGTATTATTTTTGCCACATTTATAATCATGACATTTTTAAAATTCATTATGCGCGAAAAACTATTGGCCTATTGTAGATAATAGATTCTTAATGACATTCTACTTTTCAATTAAATCTAAATCAGTTATTGCCAACTGTTCGGTTCTATGATTTTTCAAGATTTACTGCCATGAATTAAAGATATCACGGTAGGATGAATCTGCGACCGAAAAGATAATGTGTGTCGGGTTCATTAGATGGAAAGTTAGAGCTTCATTAAACTTCCACCAAGCCATTATCAAACAATATACACATACATAGTGGCGCAGAAACAAGAGAGGGGAAGAAAAGGGAAGGAAAAGAAGATGTTATGACCCCCTCCTACTCCCTCTCGCCAATCAATGGCTTTTAAAATTTGCATCTCATCCACCGAGTATGACCGGTGTCGTTCCCCCGACACCACCACACACACACACACATACACACACACTCACGCCCTACAACAATACAGTACCAGTGCCCCCACGATGTCTAGACCCGCGCTATGCCACTACAGAAACCAGTGAAATCAAGCATCATGTAAAGCTGTGCCATTATGATTACATCCGCAAGACATTTTTCTTTGTTCAATCACGATTCAGATCAACATATTTTTGTCTTCGAATCAAACCATCGTGTTTTCAATATAAAAAGATCTATGTGGATTGGGAAATCATGCCTGATTCAGGTAGGAATATATTATATTTTTAAAATCGTTTTTCCCTGCCAAACATGCTTTCTCTTTCAACTGAATTTTTAGCTCTATAGGACAAATAAATCAAAGTCATTCTATTGACTCACTTAACATGAAAACGTGCGCACCGAGGGCTTTACAAACCTTTTATATGAGTTGATTTTTTGGGGGGACACGTACACAGAATGTATGAATCATAGAATATTTAAAAACATTGATCTGAACCACGTGAAACCTTATTCACTATGTGACATACAATCAATTGGAGATGAATTTCAAAATTTATTCAATAAGTGCCTTCATTGCTAACTTCAAAACAACTACACTAAACGAACAGATACCCTTAAAATGAATCAACTCTTTAAATGTACAAGGAAAGAAAAAAAATACCATAAAACTGGTTTCAACCTTGTAAAATTATGTAAGAATATTGTCCCTTTTCTTTAAAACCCATTTTCCGCATTCGCAGCATTTTATTTCTAACAAATTACTAGTAAAGATTTTGTGCAGTATAACATTAATTAGACGCCATTATTCACCTTGTGTTAAATAGAACAGAATGAGTTGTATCATTAATGCAGATGAAAACCTTTATGATATATATATTTTATTTTTAGTTATTGGTTTATTCATTTTTGGAAATTTATTTATTGAGTCATCTGTTCATCATGAATTCTTTATTAATTAATTCATTCAAATTTTTGTCCTCCTCAATTAACCAATCAGTTATTTATAGACTGTTTGCCTATTTCTTATTTGACCGCTCCTATTGTGACAAAAGAAAAATCCATAAATTTCATTTAATTTGTCCTAAACTGTTCAACTAATAATCGATCGAAAAAATCGAAAGTGTATGATTACGACTGCATGAAGCTTACCCAAGAAAATACACGAGTTAAAATCCTATTGAGGATAAAAAACAATATATATAAATATACAATGTAATGAGGCATCAATTATGATAACATTTTGAAGGTTCAACAAGGAAGTATCCTCGCCCCATTCATATTCTTCTTGATCAATAACGATGTATCTGAATGTCTTGTTCCACTATGCACATCATGATTTAGCGCAACGTGCACAATGTTACTTTTTAATAATTTCTCCCAATAAATGTAATCAACAAACAATGATTATTACAGCTAAACTCATCCGACTTTAAAACAAAATATATATAGTGACCATGAGCAAATTAAAATGGGAGAAAAAGGCACCGCGCCTTGTTGAAGGTCACTATACCTGTGAACCGGGCTGGCCAGAAAATACACACAAAACGGTCAAATGATTTTATGTAGACAGACTGTCTGGAATCTCCGCAAAATTCGAAAAATTGAACAGCGTCGATTTTTTTTCTTCTCCTTATCTTTTCTGATTCCACTTAAAATTGTTAATACAACTTGAATTCGGCGTAAGTATTCATAAATGAATGACACACGCCTTTAAGACTAAAACAACAACAACAACAACCACATATCCTCTTGATTTATAGTTTTGAAGAAAAAAAGAATCCTTCCAAGTAACAACAAAATAAATGATCCTGGTTACCCTGATCACCTTTTCTACATTAAAGATGTGCCTCTTGCAGCCAACATCAATTTATGTAGAGCTTTACAGGAATTATGAATATGTAATGTATGTCCTATCTTTGAAATTTAAGCATTTAATTTAGCTGTGTCCTAGTATTCAAATTATGCAACCAAACCAGTTTAACTTCTAGACTTCACTGTCAGACAATATTAAGTGACTGACCGACATCTTTTTTTCTTTGGTAATAACATACATTGAAGTAGCTGTAACAGGTTCACGACCATTTGCCTACATCAATAACCCACTACTTGTAATAGCCAACATTAAACTAATTGATTCTGTGTGCAGCACAAAACGGACGACCACTCGGTAAAAGGAGACTTTTACTTAGGTAATTGCAATCACTTAAGTCTATTCGACAACTGATGGTCGCTATTTTCCTGTGCCTACACCCGCTAATCAAACAAATGGGTATTTTGATAGATCTGGATCCAATGAGGGATTGCTGATTCTCTGAATGTAATTCCCTCAATACTAAACACCGCATTCATTCTTACAAAACGCCTGAGCCAATGACTGGAAATTTATTATGTGATAACATTCAAGATATGCTATCCTTGGATAATTCAAATAAGTATATGATTAAGAAACTAAAATTCGACATGATATATTTTCTTATAAAATATTAAAAGATATTGATGTCTGTTCTCCTTGCTTTGTATTTTGATTAATATTCAGTTTAGAATTTCGGTCTGTAAGTACTAACTATTGTATATTAAATTTGTGTTAATGTTTTTTCTGTGAATATACAAACTTTCTGTTACTAGCAGTCAGATCTTTGGTTCCATAATTCTAATAAATCTTTGTTGTACAATTCTTATGTTTTACAGGATCATATTTATGAATTATTCCCCACCGATTTTGTTGTCCTATCAAAATACATTTTAGTAAATATGTAGAAGGATAAATATATAAATAGACAAATGTATGAATAAACGAAGGAGTGGATAAATAAGTTTAAAAAAAAAAGATTAATCAAAGCTTCAACACAATAATGAGGTAAGCTCATGATTTGTTACATAAAGGACTAATACACTTTGTTGGTAAAAATTGAAGGAATTAAAATAAAGGGGAAAATATCTTTTCATTTTCCCCCAGATACCTATGGAGGTACAACTCCATCCTGTTAAATGTTGATCTAAATAGTCGTAAATATTAGAAAAAATGTTAATTGTGAGTAAATAACATAATTATAATACTAAACGAAGACCGTGACAAATACTCTGTATAACCTATAATCGGACTTCCTTGTAATCAATTTGAGACAAACTCCTGCGGTGCGCGACGACAGCAAAGGATTTTCTTGAAGGCTTCTTGAAAGTTGGGATGTTTCAATCCATAGATGATCGGATTGACTACACTGTTTGTCAGCATGATCATGTAGCCATAGAGGGTTGACACACTGCTGCCAGGTATGATGAAGTTCACGCTGGATGCCAAAAAGCAGACGATGAAGAGACAGACGACTGTGAAAATATTCTTAGTGATCTCGATCTCCTTTTGGTTGATGGCCTTGATCATCGGTAGAGGAGAATCAGATGTAGAAGCCATGTTCTGATGCCCCTCTGTTGAGCTTGCAGAGGTATCTTTGTCGACCGCAAACTTGCCGCGGAATTGCTTATTGTGTCGCAAAACATGGCGCAGAATCAGACCGTAAAATATCAGGGTAAGCATCAGGATGGTGGCGATGAAAATGCCTTGACATGCGACATAATACAAGGCCATTCTGGTATAACCAATGAAAGCACACATGCCGTAGAATGAGGAATAACCTAGCCTCCCGATTCCTAGAACAGGGGGTAAGACCATGAACGCAGCTGACTCTATCCAGATGAACACAGCCACTGTGGCGATTTTCTTCGGGGTATGGAAACCTTGATGGCCGCGGATAGATCTGGTAATGACGTACCTTCGGATGAATCCGATGACGACAAGGGTCGAAGCGCTACACACCAGGCAAGTGTGAAGCACAGCTGCAACAGTAGCGCAAACGCCCTCAGGGAGGGGATAGCTTCCCGTCTGACTTAAGAAACCTATGACCTGAAATGGCAAGCAGGCGCACGTAAAGAAATCAGCGATGGCGAGATTGACGACCAAGATGTTGGTGATCGTACGAAGCTTCTTGGTAATAAGGACGGAGATGATCACGAGAGTGTTGCCAAATAGACCAATAATCGATGCTCCTATCAGGATGGATGCTACAATCACTCGATGATAGAACGCTATCGTAGCTATTTCTGTGGCGGTTCCTTCGGTTGCCTCCATCGTTAGGTAATGGAAATCAAGCTTATTTACGTTGTAAATGAAATTGTGCTCATCTGAATGAGACGAATTGCTCTTAAAACTTAATGAGAAATGTCCCAAGATCGGATCGTTTATAAATATCTAAACGAGATTCATTTTGCATTGAGAGAGCAACAAAGTTCATGTGTCACATGATCTCCAATACGAACAGCTTTAAGTAAGCCAATTGGCGATTCGGATATGCGGGCAGTTTTTTCACGCGTAGGCGTTTTTCAGTTTTATCCCAGCTCTTAGATTCCTTTGAACTCTTTGAAGCTATTTTGTTTTGTTTTCGGAAGATTTAGAAGTTTTGATAACCTTAGATTATGATTGGTTCCCTACTTTTCGCTAAACTACAGATCCACTAGTTCCAATTTTTTCGTTTGAAATGACCTTTCGAGATTGATATTAACGAAGCAAATTGATCACGATAGAGTGAACCAATTAGCGGTCAGAGTTTTTTGAGTGATGTAATCATGTAGAAAAAAAATCATTTCTTCCACCGATCCATTAGCACTAAACTCAACACTTAAGACGAGGCTGTATTTTTTATTACAGAGGTTTACATGTTATGAAAGGAAGCTGTGATATTGAACATTCATCCGCAAGATATGTCCTTTAATTCAATCCTGATTCAGATTCAAACACAAAGAATATGTATGAGTTGCACAATTTTCAAAGTCAGAGTAATTCATTTTTAAACATTTATTTCTTTCATCTTTTTCTTTTTCTCCCTTTTATTTTGTAATATCCCTTTCATCTTCATAATACAAATGCAAAGATTATAAAGGTCTGGCAACTGCATATGCAAGTACATATATGCCACAAACATGCAATATTTCATTTGTTATTTTTAAAGGTGATTGCATGCCTTTAGTTACAGAAACATCTCATTTTGGCCATAAGCTGACATCGAATAATCGGCTCATTGCGTCCGGTCGGGTGGTCGCGTTACAAGACCTTTTATGAAACGAAAGCGGAAGATCACGCGACCTTTCGTAGATTTGCCTTAGTGTTTTCACAAAGTGTAGGGTGAATTGGACTAGACAATTTGTAGATCAGCGGGGTATCTCACAAACATTACCTCCGCCATTTCGTGAATATTTAATGAGACACGAAAGGTCGGGTAACGCGACCAACCAACCCCGGACGCGATGACCCGATGATTCGAGGTAAGCCGGGCCCAAATGAGGTATTTTGCGGTGTGAGAAGAATCAACAGAAGTGCGTTTGCCAGTGTTATAACTATTATAATGTTTTTTGTTTTACATGTTTTTAAATCATTTTTAATTGAATCAAACAAACAGCAGAGTATACAATAATTTCGCCTTATCACATTCCTATAAAAGGAACAGTTTGATATTTTGTATACATATATATATATATATGCAAAATTAAATGATAATGATAATTCTAATAAAAAATAAATCAATAAAAATAATAAAGAAAAGTGTGAGACATTAATGATAGGAAGTCTTACATAAATGTAATTAGCATGATGGTATATAGCCTAGATCAGTATTACTCGGGGAAGTAACTGAATAAAATTTGCTTAGGGATAACATGGAAATTTATATTAAAAATCTACAATAAAAGTGGTAGTGAGAGAATTTTGTACAATCAAAGAAATATAACTTTCTCATAACTAATCTGATTTCCTTAAACATTCCTCTTTTCATCTGGTCTTTCTGTTTTTGTTGAAATCAAGTTATTTTCGGATCGAGGTTGGCCTTTCAGAAAACAAAATGCGTAGTGCCTGTGGGATTCATCATCAATATCCTTTTTTTTTGTTTTTTAATACATGACAAAATATTTCATACTGAAATATAAAACGTGAAAGGTACTTAAGTAAGGAAAGTCTTTTGCTTGAAGTTGCAATTTCTCATCTGGAAGCAGATACTCCTTTTATTCGAAAATGATTTTAACATACAACCCGTCTGCGCATGCTATTTTTTCGATTACGACACAAATAAGGTCACTCAGCAGAGTTACTCCCTATATACCCAGATCAGATGGAGAAAAGAACGGTATGGACAGAGCCCAATCTCATCTCCCTGCTCATACCTTGATAGGTTGCTAAATGTATATTGACGTATACCATGACTGTGTGTCTATTATTGTCTGTACTAGTCTCTTCATTTAGTTTTCCCTCTCTGTCATCCTTCTTCCCCCTCTATCTTTATCTCTCTCTCCCTTTCTCTCTTTCTTTTATACAACTCTTCTTTTGTCTCTTTATCTTATACAACTCTTCCTTTCTCCTCCCTCTCACCCCTCTATCTCCCCTCTCACTCTCTCTCTCTCTCCCTTTCCCTCTTTCTCTCATACAACTATTCCTTTGTCCCTTTCTCTTATACAACTCGTCCTTTCTCCTCCCTCTTTCCCTCTCTATCTCCCCTCTCTCTCTCTCTCTCTCTCTTTCTCTCTCTCCCTTTCTCTCTCTTTCTCACTCCTTCTCTCTCTTTCTCTTATACAACTCTTCCTTTCTCCTCCCTCTCCCCTCTCTCTCTCTCTCTCTCTCTCCCTTTCTCTCTTTCTCTTACACAACTATTCCTTTGTCTTTTTCTCTTATACAACTCTTCCTTCTCCCCCCTCTCTTTCCTCTATCTTTCTCACTCTCTCTCCCTCTCTCTCTTTCTCTTATGCAACTCTTCCTTTCTCCTCCCTCTCTCTCTCCTCGTTATCTTTCTCTCCTTCTCTCTCTTACCTTCTTTCTCTCTTACTCTTCCTTTCTCCTCCCTCTCCTCCTCTAATTTTCTCAATCTCAATCAAATTCTATACAACTTTTCCTTTTTTCTCCCTCCCCCTCTATTATTTTCCTTATATTTCTATTTATATCTAGACACATATATCTGTTTCCTTTTTTTTCTCAATGAATTTTACTTTTGCGTTTTCTACTTTCTTTCCCTTCTAAAGAAAAGTTAGCAAATTTGATTATATTATAAATTATGTTAATTATGGATCACATTTATATACCATGCCGAATCACGTATCATTCCCCTTCCCCCTTATATGTTCGCTAGAGTGATGTTTTGTATTTAAATATGGATTTGGTTTTTATTTGTAAAACATTTGTACAATTAAGTCTAGGCTGCGACGGAGAAAGATTTAAAATCGATATACCATCAAATAAAATTAATAACATGGCTATTGAGAAGACGATCTTTTTCTTTTAAGTTTTATAGTGCGTTACATTAGAAAGTGACTTTACTCTGTTAGAAAACTCTTTTAATTTTCGGAATCGAATTATATCACAATTATATAAGCTGGTATATACACACTCTTGGACACAAGACTTCAATACCTCGTGTCTTTTCCCCTTTCTAATAGCTGACCGATGAGTAGTACACTTCTTTATGAAAACCCGATCCGTTTGTCCTATGTCAAAGTCGCTCTACTGGAAGAGACGTTGCTCTTTTGAAACAAAGAAATTGTTAATGGTTGGAACAGGGTAACATATATAATCCGGTATGAACGCACCCTTAGAAATATATTCCTTTGCTCGTAATAATAGAAGCAATCAGTTCACCTCGAAAAATTCATCTCTATAGCTTTTCAATCTGCCTCTCTTCGTTTCCCCTCAATTATAATCTTTATGCTCATCTTGATTACCGAATACAACAATAATGGGGCTCTCACCATTCATTGGGAAAAACAGAATATTCACTAAATGTTTTTGATTTTTATGACAAATGACAAATACCAGATACCCAATTAGATTCTTGACTATACACGATCTCCGAGGCGAATAGCAATTTGATGAATAGTCGTGGTATTTACTGGAAGCCAATAATGTGAAGGCCCTTTGTATCCATCCTTCTAATGGTTATATGTCTGTTTTTGAAGTAAAGAAAACCTACGAATGAGAAATCAAAGAATTTTTTTTTAAAGGAAAACATTATCCAGTTCAAACCCCTCCCCCTTTTTTTATGGAAAATACCATTAAAGTCATTTCAATATCGTTAATTCAGCTTGTCTATATATTGTTGCTTCTTCCGCTCAAATGTTGGCAAATGTCAATGTCGTTTTCACTGAAACAACTTTGCAAAGGTATTATGTTATTTTTTTATCCATATAACCAACCGGAGAGGAATTAACTCTTTCTTTGATTAAAAAAAGAATTCTCAAGGTAGAAGGTGAAATATCATAAATAACAAATAAAACAATTTATGAATATTTCAAAACTACATTTAGTATGGAGAATGTTTTTCGAGCGGAATTTGGCTAAAAGCGGTGTGGGTGTGTGTTAAGGTGCGTATGTGTGAGGGGCGCATGCGCACTTCCTGATTTAAGGGAAGGGGAGGGAGAAGAGAGTCAATGTTGCATTGTTACAATTAGTGTGAAAAGGTTGGGGGCTTATTTATATATTTCCTGATAGATTTCATTCTCTATCTGTTTTTGACTCGCAGCTAATGCATTGAAATATGTCTATTTTTATTATCATTTTTTAACGTGGTCTAATTATTGGATTGTAATATGTTATAATGTATCAATCAACTTAAGCATCAGTGCTCATAATTCATTTACCTTTCTTTGTATAATCATGTTGTATCAATCACATTTTCAAATGGAATGCAATTGAAGTTGAATTGAATCGAATATAAATTACAGGGAAAAGGTATGTGCGTATGATTTCATGAATTGAGTACTCCTTATTTATTTTATACAGGAACGGATCCAGACGGCACAACCAGCTCTTGCCCCCCTTATTTAATATTTACTTATTTTAGTCTTCTTTACAAAGAGTGGCCATTTCATGTTCGAAATGAGAGATACTTGGAAGTGAAGGCATTTTAGGAATCAATCCGTTCTAGGATTTTTTAGTTTAAATAGTAGGGGATTTGCCGCATGTCTTGTCTATACATAAAAATCTTTCTCGGAATAATAAACCCAACTGATATACTTTAAGCACAAAAAATATTGTTTACACATCATTGCTAAACAATCCCCCTTCCAATTGTTTTTAAATAAATTACTTTTGTGGAAGGAACATTCCGGTAAGTTTGTCGGAAAAAATTGAACACGAACATAAATTAGTGCAAACACGTGGGAGCGGCCTTTAAACTGGGGATGCTGATTGATGCCCGGTGTCTCTCTAAAATGTTAGAACAAGTAAACGATAGATGATTAAATAGAAAGAAAAAGAATAACCAACCCCAGGACCTCTTGAGCGCATTGTCAAGTATTATTCGTTTACGCCCTAATAAATTAAGAGAAAAGAAATATTTCGGAGAGTTAAATAACTATGGCATCGCACATTACGACCATAAATGATGAGATTTGTATGGTTTCTATTGCCTTAGCACTTACTAACCATTGGAATGAGTTCATTTGAGTGAAAGCGAGAAAAAGGGACAAAGAGACAAACAAAATAAACGAAAGCTATAAATGAGTTAAAAATATAGTCTATTTTAATTTCAGACTGGCCATTTGGTCAGTGGATTGTGACGTATTCACGGGTTAAGTCTCCTAATTGTTGTGTGCTAATTTTTTTTTAATTGATTCATGGTTTCCACTAAAGCACCTTATGATCCGAAAATAATTTATACAGACTGAAAAAAACAATTTCAAAAATTTCAGTGGCAATAGTGTTGGGTTTATTCTCCAGTTCAGATATTTTTTTAGGAGGCTATGTCGAATGTCCACCTAACACGCTAAATGCGTGGGATGTTCGTATATATATATATATATGTGGGCAGCATAAATAAACACAGGTCGCAATATCTGCCTTTTAAATACAATTCCCGCAGTACATGCCTTTACGAAACGCTCTCAGAAATAATAAAAAATACTAAGGCGGCAATCATCTCCTTGTACGCACTGAACAATGGATTTGAATTTAGCCTACACTCTTTTTGGCATTTCAAGCAGTGTAAGGAATAATTTTGAAAAATTCAGTTATCAAGTGTTTTCACGTTGATGACGGTAGCTCTAAGCAAGTCTGTTTAAAAGAAATTCATTGTATATTTTATATTTCATCGATAGATGGCTCTGTTGCATTTTTCGGATTTCGTTATATTGACCATCAGGCTCGTGATCTTTAACAGGAGAGCCATAAGAATTCTTGATAAGTATTCCAACTTATAATATTCAGCGCTCATGACCAGAAGACAAGGACTTGATAACAAGACAGTGAAAGCGAGGTCAAAGTCTATTTACGGTTGTTGTGAGCCCCAAAAGTGAAAATAAATGAATTAGTATATAAAGATAAAATCTTTCGTCGGATTCGTTTGATTTCAGCTGATAACTTATTTATTTCTATAACAACTTTTTAAAAGCTACATGGTAATAATTATAAATGTATATTAAGTTGAAAAGCCAATTTCACTGATATTTATCGTGTTTACATAATGCCAGTGTACTAATAGAAGTTACCAGACTAATATAGTTACTAACAGTCTAATTTCATGTGACAGCATTTCCTCTTTTGATTGAATATAGAAAAGGGAAGTGAAAAATAATTTACATCCCAGGCCAAGGATTTTAATTCCCTCGTGGAGTGGCCAAGTATCAGACAAACGACAAACTGTGTATTCAGTGTTTTCTGTGCACCACTGTATATAAGATTGACGAAACATCAGCAAATCTCAGTGACACTCTTTACCTTCTGAAAGAAATGGAACAAAATGACGACATTTTATTTATTTATTTATTTATTCATACATGTTCACAATTTCACAATTCATTGGAGTTAACATCACATGAAACGGAATATAATATGACAAATCATTTTTAATTTTTACAATCCATTTTAATTGACTTCACATGAAAAAGAATATAACAATGTTTTATCTAAGACAAGTTGCAACTATTATACAGTTTAAAGAATGAACACACAAAGGTGATGAAACATAAGCAAATAGAGCTTGAATCGTTACAACACCTTCGAAATATATGATATATAACAAATAAAATCCCCAAAGGGTTGTGAACTATTTACACTATTTACAAAGAACAAGACAAAATAGAAGAAAAACAGAAGTATATTGTTAAGTCAAGTACAAATTAATGTTCGATATAATGAAAACTGATATATAAATTATTATATAAGTAATATTTTACATCTGTGAAATGATAATACATTTGACTTTTTTAAAGGAGATTGGTGATTTTATATTTCAAAAATTATTAGATAAAGAATTCCATACATCTGGACCCCTATGTCTGACATACTCAACACGTTCCAATACAATTTAATTTTTCGCTATCCCAACCAGGTATTATTCTTCCTAATTTAGAAGTCAATGATTGACGAGATATATTTAAAAGGGAAATACACAAAAAAGACAATTTATTGCCAATCCAATGAATTTCGAAAATTGTATGTTTATAAATTTCTGATTGCTTTTCCTAGACGTGTTGGAATACTAGTTATGCCCTGTAAAGATTTCCCTTATTTAAACCAAAAAAGTGTCAAATTTCATTTCTTAAGGACTTATAATTGACTTAACTCAAGGCTTACCTTCTAGTTCTATCATATAACATATCCATTTTAATTCAAAGTGTTGTAAGACTTATACGAGGAATAGGGCAAAATTGTTCATATTAAAGGGTTCGATAAGGGTTCATTCACAAGCTGAGCTTCACTGGGGTCCCAAACCTATCATTCTTGTGTTCCTTGCTGTTATATCTTGTTCCATTGTTTATGTTTGATTTGGTTTGAATAAACTTGAACTTGAACTTGGATACCCTTGATAGGAGGCAAGCGAACCCCAGCATTCGAAGTTAAGTTTATAAGATGATTACAATAAGTTTCATGATGATGTGTACGCTTATTCAGACGATTCTATCATTTGATTTGAAAATGTTCGTTTAGTAATTTTCCTCTTTTTTTAAATATTTATATATATATATCTTTTTTTACCGCATCTGCATATTATGACAATGGAACCCAACTGAAAAGACCTTATATTAAATTCAGAAAATTTCGTCCGATAGCATGGATCGGGTTCTATTACTGTCATGTTTAAACTGGGTTCTTTTCATCTGAATTTCATTTAAATTGTTAAAGGTAGTGTACCCCTTTTGCTGCAAACATCACATTCTGTAGAAGTTTGCAGGAATTTTGAATATGTCTCGTATGTCCTATCTGTGAAATGTAAGCGTTAGAAATGTCCTAGTATTGAAATTATGCAAGGAAAGGAAACCCGTTTACTTTCTAGACTTCACTGTAAGACACTATTGTGTGATTGACTGACTTCTTTTTTTCTTTGGTAATAACATACATGAAATGAGCTGTAAAGGGTACATGAGCATTTGTCCACACCAATTACTCACTTCTTGTAATGGCCGAAATGAAGCTGATTGAATCTTTGCGCAGCATAAAACGTACGACCATTCGGTACAGGTGTATGAAAATCAGACTATTTGATTAAACGAGCGCGCTCGCTAAACTCGATTCGACTGCCAACGGTCGTAGCTTTCCCACAAAAATACTTTTCCAGGCCCTTTTGCTTTTGATGGAAGTTCTAAATTAGTATTATCTTTCAAATACCTTTGAAATTTAACCTTTTAATTTGTTGGACTACAAATGGGACATACTATAGTACGTCCCTTTTGCAGCCAACATCACATTCTGTAGAAGTTTGCAGGAATTTTGAATATGTCATGTATGTCCTATCTTTGAAATTTAAACGTTAGCAGTGTCCTTTTATTAAAATTATGCAAGGAAACCCGTTTACTTGCTAGACTCCATCGTCAGACACTATTGAGTGACTGACTGGCTTTGTTTGTCTTTGGTATTAACAAACATAAACTGAGCTGTAAAGGGTACATGAGCATTTGCCTACATCAATTTTAGTTTAGTCTTTTCAGTACGTAATTCTGTATTTATTAACTTGCCATTTTTATTTTCTATGTCAAAATGCCGTTCATTCAAATCAGGTTCTGAGCATTCTAAAACTCATTTTAAAAGGTGCTGTATTTTAAAGCCAAAAATACTTTCTGTGTTGGTCTTGTTATTCATTTTACATATGCCAAAAAAGATGATAACAAACTAGTCTTTTACCATATAAAAGTGTTTCACTTACTTCGTTTGTTTAAATGCTTGACATCCTAATGATCTTTTAATTTTGTATGGAAAAAAAAAGGGAAAAAATATATATATCTTTTTTAATCTGCCAAATATCAACCCAAAGCGTTTCAGAGTTGTGTAAAGGTCAATATGAATCAGCTTTTTCTCATCAAATTGGCCACCAAAAATTGTTTGTTTTCTACTATTTAATAATTAATACATAACAATGTATATTGTTTACGTTATTGAATCAGGTTTTGTGCCTTTTTAAAGAGTGAGGCAAAGCAATACATAATCAAAGTCTAATCGTTTGTGACCTCTTTGCAAGCTTTCGTAGCTTGTTATGTATGAAAATGAGTTCCTACTGGAATCTGGGCTGGCTGTGGTACGAACAAATGAGACGCGCTCCGGACATCCGGACAAAATCAAGGTGTTGCTGTTGTGGTTCGCGACGACTGCAAATGAAGACCTCTTGAAAGTTGGGGGTGTTTAGAGCATAAATGATCGGACCTACTACGCTGATGGCAGTACGAATCATTGCGGTATACGGGGTCGACAAACTGTCACCGGGCATGATGATATTCATGCTGCTGGCGATTAAACAGCACATAAAGACACAGACAACCGTGAAGAGATTCTAGTAAATCTTGATCTCCTTTTGGTGAATGGCTTTGGTTATGAGTGGACAAGAACCGGAAGCTGCGTGCGGATGAATTATTACTCTTTTGTGCCGAAATCGAGCTTGAAAAGGTGAATTTATTATCGTCAAACCTGTCTCGTAACTTCCTGTTGTGATACAAATCATGACGCAGAATTAGACAGTAAAATGTGAAGATTAGACATAGGGCAATGGCTATAGAACTTGAAGAATCAAATAATAAAAAGTCAGAGGGTTTGTGTCTTTTAAAGAACACATGCCGTAGTACCTGGAATACCCTAGAGTCCCAATTCCGAGAATGACCATAAATGAGACTGCGTCTATTAAAATAATATGTGACGATACTTTTTGAAGTATACAGTGTGAGTCAAAAAAAGTTTGCACCTAGAAAATTGCTAATTATTTTAAAAGTCATCTATGAACAGTAAATTATTATACATCTTATGGAAGAGTGTTTTATCCCAAATCATTTGGGAACATTTTTGTGTGGTATGTGTTCACACTTGGATGAACATGAGTCATTGTTTGCGAGAGTGCAAAAATCGACTTGCGCCAAAGTTGCTCATGTGATGTTTGAATAAAACAATTGGGATTTGGGTATTAATTTGGTGTTTGCAGATCCAAATAGCATCCCTAACACAATTAATCATGCCACACATATCAAATAACGAATATCAAATATCAACAAACATTTTGTTCGCGTGTGTGTGGGTGTGTGACTTTGCCCTTTGCAAAAGCATATGTAATGCATTTCATTTGATACATTCAATTCATTCTCTCACTCCGCTAATCCCAACATAATACATACTGTAAGCATCACTTTGGCGCAAGTCGATTTTTGCACTCTCGCAAACAATGCCTCCTGTTCATCCAAGCGTGAACACATACCACACAAAAATGAAACCAAACGATTTGGGATAAAACACTCATTCATAAGATGTATAATAATTTACTGTTCATAGATGATTTTAAGAATAATCAGCAATTTTCTAGGTGTAAACTTTTTTTTGACTCACGCGGTAGATGCCTTGACGGCCTTGACGGCCGCAGGAGATGATGGCGAGGGTCACAGCACTGAATCACACGGAGGTGTATCCCACCCCTGCCGCCTTTCCGCAGATGATCTTGGGGACCATGTATACCCTCCAGTTCGACTGAGGAGACATAGACTCACAAATGGTAGGCAGGCACACAACATGAAATTAGCGAAAGCGAGATGTTGGTGATCGTACGAAGTTCTTGGTGATGATCACAGAAAGGATGACGAGGCCGTTAAAGAAAAGAATCAGTGCGAACACGATTAATATAAATGCAACAGTGGCTCGATGATGGAAGGTACTACATACACCTCTGTTTCCATAAACAGTGCGTGCCAGAAAAAACGAAACCGAGAATTATTGATGTGTTATCATAACATAATTACAATTATAATTGATAAATGACACATATTTGGAAAGCTTAGTTTCTCCTTTTTCATTCACGCATGAGTGAGTCAAATGAATTTGAAGACAGGAAACCAAAAAGTCATTTGGCGGACGGTATCTGAATTTCAAGGAGAAAATCACATTTCTAAAAAGATTAGTTTCTGCCCTTTCATATGATACCTCAATCAGGAAAAATGAGCAAGGAATGACAAAGTTCTGTTTGTTTAAAGTAGTGCTTGCATTTCCATTATTTTATCAAACGAATTCTTTTTCTCTGGCTGCCTGCCGTTGCAACGAACAGAGTTGACAAAAGACTTAACTCCGTTCCGTTGACAATCAGCCGTAGACGAAAGACTTCATGCATGGCTGATTGTCAACGAAACGGAGTTAAGTCTGTTGTCAATTCTGCTGTCAGAACTACGAGAAAAAAGTTGCAGTTGAACGGTTGTACCTTGAAATTTTGCTTTTAATCGCTTCCAATTCTATTTGCCACGGACGAAGTTTCCAGACCTCTCTCCTTTGCTTTTTGAACTTATTGAATTTTAATAGCCATAAAACGCGAACAAATCCCCGTCACTGAATAATTTAAGATACCATTGTTATCAGTTATCATTGCAAATGGTTTGAAATGACTTTCAAGAGAGATAATGATCATTCAATTACCGGAGTGTGCATATCAAAAAAGACTAATATGTGCATCGAAGAAAGCTAAATTCATTTCGCTATATGACGTAAAACCAGCCAAGTATTTTCTATTTTCCTTTATATTATCTATTTATATGAATATCTCTCTCTGTCTCTCTTTCTTTCTTTCCATTTATCTACCTCTGTCTATCCATCTCTATCCATCGACCCCTGTATTCAAAGTAAATCTCTATTAGTGTACCTTGGCTATATCTCTTCCTATCTCGCTGTGTCATTGTCTCTTTGTCCTTAACTCACCGTGACTATGAGCATGTCTTTTTTAATGGTTGACATGAACAGTTATGAGTAGCCTCGTGAGGGCTTCACCAGATACCCAGCTGAGCTCTGTAAAGGCCAATATATAGTTATAATGTTTATTAAATCATAACAAAGATGATGAGCAGTACTTTCTTCGTGACATTTCCTTCCTTCTTGAAAATATTGATTAGTTTCAATTCAAAGTTTATTCAACACTCTTCATAAAAAACATTTAAAACATACAAATACAGAATGGAGTTATATATGGAAAAAAATATATAAAAAAACACAAGAAAGTGATAACAAATACAATGGCAATTTATAAGAGCATTTGGGATAGGCAGAAAGGAGGGAAGTTCCTTATATAAAAGCCTACCCCTAAAAACACACATACAGGAAAATGAGAACAAAAGAACAGAACAAAAAACAAAGAACATATTAAAACTTACTATCATACACGATTAGAGTATACAAAAAATTTCAAAAATTTGCCCATACTATTGATACTGATTTTTATACTTGTTTAACAGAAATTTTTTATATTTGATTTTAAAAAGATTGAGAGTTTTGCATTTTTTAATTTCCTGGGGTATACTATTCCATATTAATGGTCCTTTAAAAAATAGTGAATTTTTCATACAAGTCGTTCTAATCTTGGGGAGATGATAATTTAGGGCATTTCTAGTATTACAATTATGCACATCACAATTCAAGTTAAAACATGTTGATAAAAAGGTAGGCAAGTTGCCATTAAAACATGAAAACATGAAAACTGCAATATAAAAATTATGCATATCGATTACATTAAAAATTCCAAGTTTACAAAATAAAGGATTACAGTGAGCATAATATTGGGAATGAGTTATAATGCGTATTGCTTTCTTTTGAAGCTTAAGTAACCTTAACATATCATTTTTATTAAAATTTGCCCATGCAACTATACAGTAATTAAAATATGGTGTTATTAAAGTATGATACAACATTTTCAAAATATTTAAGGGATAAAAATGAACTTTATATAAAATACCAATATTTTTTGCTATTTTATTGCACACCACATTTATATGCTCATGCCACTTCAATTTATGATTAATTACAATACCTAAAAACTTAAGATTATCTACACGTTCAAAATTATGATCATTTACTCGTAAGTGAATGTTGTTAAAATCAATATTTCTATTTGTAAAAACCATAAACTTAGTTTTATCATAATTTAAAACCAATTTATTATATAAAAACCAATTAGAAAGTTTCAAAATTTCTTGCTTAAAAACAGTTTGTAAAACCTGGACATCAGAATGAGACATAAAAACGCTTGTGTCATCAGCAAATAAAATAAATTTCAGTTTATCAGAAACATTGCACATGTCATTAACATAAATGATAAATAAAAGAGGCCCAAGGATGGATCCTTGAGGCACTCCACATCTAAGTTTTTTGATATTAGACTTATCTTTATTTATTTGAACAAATTGGGTTCTATTTTCTAAATAACTTTCAAACCATTTTAAAATTACTCCACGAATACCATAATAATATAATTTTTTCAATGAAATAGTGTGGTCTAATGTATCAAATGCTTTACTTAAATCTAAAAAAAGGCCCATTAAGATATGATTATTTTCAAAAGTTTTCAAAACATTATAAATAAAATGCATAATTGCATTAGATGTAGAGTGCCCAGGTCTAAAACCATATTGACATTCAGTGATAATATTACACTTATTTAAAAACATAAAAAGTCGATTATAAACAGCTCTTTCTAAAATCTTTGAGAAAACAGGGAGTATAGATATAGGTCGATAATTAGAAACATTTTCTTTAGTGCCATTTTTAAAAACAGGAATAACCTTTGCAAGTTTTAATTGCTCTGGTACTATACCTGCAAATAAAGAAATATTAAATATTGCACTTAAAGGACATGATATAATATGAACAACTTTTTTCAATAATTTAACACTTACATCATCATGACCACAACTCTTATTATTTTTTAATTTACTTACAATATTGATTATTTCTCGTCTAATTTTAAGCAGTTTCTTCTTGAATACTGCTCCATGTCATTCACAGAAAGTTGGAGGTTGTTGGAGCCGGTCATAACGGACGAAATATGCCTCGTTACATCAAATGATACATTCCAATAGAGTAAAACTCTTAAATGTTATGCCATATCCATCGTTTAAAGCGATGTTGAGTTCAATGTATCAAAGTTACCTGCCGTGGGACGATCGCTATTATGACCAATCCAGTTGTATGCTGACAGGAGTACATGGGACTACGCAGTTCTTCAGTGTACTGTGGTATATAGTAATCAAGTTGACCAAATCTCCTTCAAATGTTAGTCACTGAAAATTGTTCAAATTTCAAATGTCCAATTAATGTTCAATAAAGCTCACAGAGTCCTCCAAGTGATAAAGTCCAATTAAAAGATAGGAATTTGAAGAAAATATTGGGGAAATCAAGATCACCCTCACTATGCGTGTCCAAGGTTATGAAAGACCTTCCAAGGTTATTGCTAGAGAAACGGCAAATACTTAAAACTCAATCGAAAGACTATCGACGGCAAACACACCTCAGGTAATGCATTATTCATCCTTATCTAGATGCCCTTTGTCAAATTAAAAACGTCAAAAGAAGATATTTTAAAATAAATTCGAAAGAAAAGGTTTGTTCATAGGCCTGTGCATTAGTGCATTTTATTATCTTTTTCATAAATATAAGGAGCAGTTCAAGAAAATCGATTATCCTCGTAAATTAAAACGAAAGTTGACTTTTAAAAATACAATTGTAAACCCTTAATTTTTTATCTTTTTTATTGCACATTTTTCTACCTAAATTCGGCACCGAATCCATTACGTCATATATTAATTTGTATCGTTTAGTATCAAACATGCTAAAACTGCTTTGATGGTGAACGTTTCAGAGATTAGTGACACTGCCCTCACAAACATGTATTGTGAACACATTTTTATCCAAATCTGGTTATTATCTTTTAATCTACATAACGTGCCAAATGCTGTGGTTTTATTAAACATTACACAGAAGTATGGAATATTTACAAACAAAATATTCGAAACAAAATTCGTGTTAAATCTTCTTTTCCACTGTTTAAAGTGATAGTTGAGTTCTGTTTTCAGACCGCAAATGCCTTCAAATTGCATGGTTGTGGCTCTTATTCTTATTTATGACGTTTCTAATGCCCTTTTAGGACCTACAATTGATATGAAGGTAATTTTAGACCCCAAAATGTGTGAAATTTAGCCAATACGATCATACCAATACGGTGACCGTTAATGAATTATTTAATTAAAAATAACAATACATGGGCCGGGTAGTTGTGATTAATATAAACAACACGAAAAAGTCAACAACAAAAAGCCAACATCAGCATTGGCTGAAATACGACGTAAAAGGCGCTATTTGGTTTTTTTTCAACGGCTTTTTCAAAGTATTGAATATTTGTGGTGGTAGACAAGTATTCGAAATCGTTATATCTATGGATATTTAAGCCGTCTCTGAACCGATTTTGATCAAACAAAGATTTTGAAACTCAGTTTTTCATTATCCCACACACACACAAATAATATGTGTAGCGCCCTCTGCAACAGAACTCCACTATCCCTTTAAAATATTTTCACGAAGATCTTAACTCGCTCACTCACTTAGCTTGTACAAACATATATGTGAATCATTTTATTGTGTCGTGGACGAGTGGATATGTCACCGGACTGTGGATCGCACGGTCCGTGGTTCAAGTCTCACCGCGGCACTAATGTCCTTTGGCAAGACATTGATCTACATTTGCCACTCTCCACCCAGGTGTTAAATGGGTACCCGGTAAGATACGAAAGCTAATGTGCTTAGATTAGCAAGCGTGCGCTTGTAAAAAGAGAGTGGAGAATGTGCATACATTGTGTGCGGGTAAGACTGAATCCGATGACCGGGGTAATAATATATATATCTGTAAGACGCTTTAAGAGGGCCTTCGGTCTTGAAAAGCGCTATATAAGAATTAGCTATTATTATTATTATTATTTGATCATTCATTCAATCCTTCTTTTGTTAAATTACCCAATCATTTGATAACAGACTGTTTGCCTATTTGTCTGTTTGCTTTTTTTCCCGTTTTTGTTTGTACATCTTCACAAATGATGTACTTCGAATACTATGTAGATTTTTGCTTGTTTATAATAATATCTGTTATTTGTACATATATGATTGTTTTCGCCAATATCCTGATTATGAGTGACAGAAGAATAATTGACATTGTCATTGTCAATATCACTCAAGAGACGAATTCCTATTATTTTCTTTTTTTACCCACAGCCAGAGGCGGCCCTCCCGGGGGGGCAGGGGGGGGGGCACAGTGCCCCCCCCCCACTTTTTCAGATACCCCAAAATTGCCCCTTTTATTTTGTAAGAAGTGCCCCTTTTACATAGGAAAAGTGCCCCTATTACTTAGTAAAAGTGCCCCTTCCCCCTTTTCACCTCTGACGAGTGCCCTTGTTATTTTTGACACGTGCCCCTTTTCCTTCGACATGTTCCCATTTTCCTTTGCAAAAAGTGTCCATTTTCCATTCTCATAAATCTTGAAATTAACTTGAATAAGTGCCCTTTTTAATCTCTAGTAGGTGCCTCTTTTCAGGTACGAGAAGTGCCCCTTTTCACTTTTGATAAGTGCCCCCTTCACCTCTGATAATTGCCCTATTCAAAACTGAGAGGTGCTCCTTTTACTTTGACAACTGTCCCTTTTTTCCTTTGTAAGAAGTGCCCCTTCTCCTTTTAATAACTACCCCTTTTTTAAACTCGGATGAGCACACATTTCATTTTAACATGTGCCCCTTTTATTTTACACTTCTTATAAATCTTCTTTTCACTTCTTATAAATGCCCCTATCAAAATCTGATGGGTGCCCCTTTTCCGTCAACAAATGCCTATTTCCCATTTTCGTAAACGCCTCTTTTTCATCACTGGTGAGAGCCTCTTTTCAGGTGAAAAAATGCCTCATTTTCACCTGTTATAATTATCCTTTGTACTTTGACACGTGCCCCTTTTCTTTTCTAATAAGTGCCTTATCCCTTTCGATAAGTCCCTTTTTCATGTAATCATTAAACGTGCCCCTTATTTAAAGCGACTAAGAGCAATTTCCGAGTCCCCCAAAGTTCGCTCGCTGCGCTCGCTCGCATTTAAAGATGATATTTTTGTGTTACTTATCAAAGGTCTTTTCAGTCTTCCGTTATGAGAATGTGCTTATAACCCCATCACGATTGGCTTTTTCCCTCTTTATAAGATGTAATTTTTCGCACTGCGACCTCACAGATCTTTAAATTTTTTCTCGCTCGCTTCGCTCACTCGTAAATGCATATTCAGACATCACACCCAACTGTAGAGTATGATGCTTACGCGAAATCTTGTATGATGTATGATGAGAAACAAATATTGAAATCATCCCTGATAATGTAATCACAATGTAGGGGTATATACCAATGTCTAAAAAATGGTATATTTTCGCTTTGAGATTTCCCACTGTAGGTGCCTTTTTTTTTCTCCAGAAAGTGCCCTTTTTTGTTGGTGCCCCCCCACTTTGGAAGTCGCTCGGCCGCCCCTACCCACAGCGGAAGTTCTTGAACGAGTAAGCTGCAAGAGTTTAGTATATGTATCCGTTTAAGATCTAGACCAAAGTCCCATATATATAGGCATTTAGAAATTTGCTTAACAAGATTCACTTTCATTGTCAAAGGTTATACTGTGATGCCATGTCATGGACTTATTTCATAGCTTCCGCTTTGTGAACCTTCATAGTGACAAATATATGCAAAAACGTAAATGAAGATGCATCTAAAAATATAAAAAATTGAACAATTTCTGACAGAGTAAAAGAAATGTGTATGTATGTTAATTTTGTGACTAGGAACAGCGACCTAACATTATCGATAAACTGAAAAAGAAAAATAATGTCACCAGGCGGTCATTTTTTCAGAAAACTGACATAATTATGAGGAATAATTAAGATATGCCCTTGTGCATCGACTTCTTCTCCCATCCGATTCGCTGTGATGATGATACAGATGAGGTACGAAGCTACGAGGCGAACTAGAATTATTCCTCGACTATTAGTTTTATGAGAACGTTAATAATTATTGTCATCCACTGAAAAATCCTAATGAGATGTTAGTCAGACTTAACAATACTTGTCATCCACAATCACTGACTGCACTTAAAATCATAATTCTCTCTTACATGACAAATCTTTTTATTGCATTTAATCGGTAATGTTCGGTCGTTCCTATTGTGAAAAAAGAAAATTCAATAAACTTCATGTTATTTGTCCTAAAGTGTTTAATAATCGATCGCCAAAATCGAAATAGTATGATTACGGGACTGAAGCGCATCAAAAAACAAACACACAAGTCAATATGCTCTAGAGGAAAAATAATCATATTGTATACCATGTATAAAGGCATCAGTCATGTTAATGTGGTGGGCCCGTTAATGAGTTGGTGACGACAAGCTAAAAAATAAATGAAAACAAAAGAAGCTCGGATATACAGTTGAAGTCCACTTTATTAAATATATAAGTCAGCCGAAGCTCCAGTCGTTACAAACGAAGAGTAATTATTTTAGAACATTTTAAATATAAGCTGCTTCTCTCAGAGGCTGGGCGGCCCTATTGACAGTAAAATAGCAGCACATCCTAAACATGATAACGGAATGAAATAAAACTCAACTAAACTCAACTAAAACTCAACTAAAAACTCCCGCACATGGCATTTAAATACCCCGGCACCCGACGAGACTTATATATCACATGATATACCCAGCCAACCAGGATGACCCTTACGAAGCCAACCAATTACAAGACGGGATATATAAAATTACCCTTAGGTCATCCGATCAATTAAGAGAGGAGTTATACATTTAATTAATTATAACCAATGGCAAAGCATAATAGATAAGAGTGATTTGAACTAGTCACCGACAAATATGGGAGGAGTCTATCTCTTCGCGAGAATGTCAGGTCCCCGGAAAAACAGTCTATTGTCTAACGTGTTATCGGAAATGAACACCTGTACATCTTAATGCAGGAATTCATTTCCAACGTGCTTATCGAAATGAACACTTTAATCTAATGCAAGAATTCAAAAACCAGGGGTTGTTTACCCGTTCCCGGCATACTATTGGAAACATAATTAATGCGAAGTCAAACTAATAACTGTACAATTAATCAACCCAGCCCGGCTCCTCTATGGCTTTAGCGCCCCCTTTAGGTCAATGTGTTGCCCAAATCAGCGTACCACTACATTAACAGTTTGAGGGTTCCACAAGGAAGTCTCCTCGCCCCAATCATATTCTCCTTGATTAAAAACCGATGTATCTGAATGTTTAAGTTCACCCTGCCGTAATTATCTGTGTCATTCGCGGCAATGTGCATGTTATTTTTTTAATAATATCTCCAAATAAATGTAATCAACGAAACAACGATAAGTAAAAGTCAACTCATCCGACTTTCAGAAAATATATACACTGACCATAAGCTAATTGAACAGGGAAAAATGCACCGCGCCTTCTTGTGAGCGCACATATCGCGTTGATTAAAAAAAATTCCTTCCAAGTAACAGAAAAATGACCTTGGTTACCATAATCGCTTTAAACAAAAAACACTAGTGGTCCTGTTTCTTGCCTCTACCTACTTATAAAACAGATGGGTATTTTGATAGATCTGGATCCAATTAAGCATTGCTAATTCTCTGAATGTAATTCCCTCAAAACTAAACACCACAGTCATTCTTTCAAGACGCATGAGCTAATGACTGGAATTCATTACGTGATAACATTCAAGATGCGCTTTCTTTGGATAATTGAACTATAAAGTATATGTTTAAGAAACCAAAATTCAAAGTCGCATTATCCAACACTATTCTGATATGTTTTCTCATAGGATGATAAATTTAATGATATCTGAACTCCTTGCCTTGTACTTTGATTATCATTCGTATTAGAATTTCGGACCGTAAGTACTAACTATTGCATTGTACATTTTAATTTTTATTTGTTTATTGTGAATATACAAACTTTATGTTACTAGCATTGGTTCCGCAATTATTATAAGTCGTTACTATACATTGTTTATGACTTGCAAGACCATATTATAAATCATTCCTCTTCCAATTTTTTTGTTCTCTCAAAATACGTTTTTAGTAAATAAGTACATGAATAAAATAAATAGATAGACGATATATGAATCAATGGAAAAGTGAATAAATAATTAATAAATAACAAAATAAATTAATAATCAAATCTTATACACAATAATTAGGTAAACTTATCATTTGTTACATATAGCACCAATGTTGGTTAAAGTTGAAGGAATTGCAAAAAAAGAAAAAATATCTTCCTAATATTCTCCAAATACCTATGAAGGTACAACTCTATCCCGTACAATTTTGATCTAAAAGAGTGATATTTCTGAGAAGATTTTTGTTAGTTGTGAGTATATCACGAATGTTTAAAGGCTCAGAGCAATCGATAAACTGACTTACGCCTTTTTTAATACTAAACGACGTACAAAATAAGAAAAGACCTTTACAAACACTGTTTTTTCCCTCTTATTCTCAAGCGAGGTTTTTTTTCTTCATAATAGCAATACATATTTACATTAATAACTCAATGATTGAGTGAAACATAACATAGGCTAAAAATTAAAGTATATTCAACAATTCTTTCAGCTTAGTATTATTTTCTTTGTTAACACATTCATATCTTAAAAATAATCTTTGCAACGACTTGAATTAAACAAAAAAAGTATGTGGATAGTAAACAGAACCATTAGCAATCTTCTTAACGTAACATTTATAAATTGCATATTGCGCACAATTTAAAATAATATTCAGAAGTGAATATTTCTTGTTTCCAATATCCTTACCTACAACTATTATCTTCTGGTCTATTTGTATTTCTTTTTGGAATAAATTAAATATCAAATTACATATTATTTTCCAAAACAAAGTCACATCCTTGCAATATAACATAAAATGAAAAGTTGAGTCAACTTGTCCACAAGAGTTGCATAAATTATTATTAACAATTTGCCATTTATATACGTTTTCTTTTGAGGCAATAAGCCTATGAATCATCTTGAAATTAAATTGTTTAATTTATTATTACGAATTTGCTTTAATTTCAATAAAAATACATCCTTCCAAACAAAGTCATTATCCAAATCTAAAAAGGAATTCCAAAAGTAAATGATATTTGGTTCTCTTGACTTTTTACGTATTAACAAACGATAATAATCTTTCACTTTCATAACAAAAACATTCACTTTATCCCCTGTAGTAATGTGATATTTGCTATGTATATCCATCAGAAACAGTGAAATACTGCCCTCTCCGGGAGAATAAAGTAAGCTTAGCAACGAGCATAATGGCGTATACTTCTAGCTGTATTACCTTCGTATTTATGGACATATAAGATACGACATTTGGCGACGAGGATGAACAGGTATTGTTCATTATTGATTGAGAAACCTAACTTGCTAATTGTTAACTTTTCGATCAGTGATTTTGTGCTACATGTAGCTGCCTAGCTAGCTGTGCCTGATGTGACTGTATGCCTGCTCCTGTGCCTGTGTCATAGTTGTGCGACGCCTCAGCTAGTCCGTTGATCGTTCGCCAGTGCACTGGTTTCTCGTCATCATGGAAAGTGGTAGCCTACCAATGTTTCCATCATTTGACGCCGAATTAGATCGTCCTGATGTTGCTACACGTTGGACGAAGTGGCTGGCCCGCCTTGAGAACTTATTCGTTGCTCTAAATATCACGGACGACAAGCGTAAGAGAGCCCTTCTCCTGCACTATGCTGGGGAGCAGGTACATGACATTTTTTGTGCTGAGTCTTCAAGTCAAGCTAGGCCTGCTGACACCTCCTCCACCTCATCTACCACGTCTACAGTCGGCCCAGACTGTTCCTACGCGGGGACTGTACGTGTTTTGACAACATACTTTGCCCCCAAACGCAATATTCAGATGGAAATGTATGTTTTTCGCTCTTGTAAACAAAAGCCTAGACAGAGCTTAGAGGCTTACGTCACCGAGCTGAGAGCACTTGCCCAAACGTGTAAATTTCATGATGCCAACAGTGAAATTCTCAGCCAGCTCATACAGCACTGTTCTTCTTTACGTTTTCGCAGACGGGCGCTCCGTGAACAAGACAAGAGCCTAAGTGACATTTTGGCCATGGGTAGACTTCTTGAACAATCAGATGCGCAGGCCAAATTGATGGAGGACGGCCCTGCAATCGTTAAGGCTGTCCAGACCGCCAAGCCCCGGTTTCAGTCACAAAAGCCCCGGTTTCCATCACAACAGCATTCTTCGAAGCGCAGATCATCAGGCATCTGTAAGTACTGTGGTGGTCAGCTCCCCCACAGTGCGGACTGTCCTGCTCGAGGCAAAACATGCAACTTTTGCCACAAGAAAGACCATTTTGAGCGTGTATGCCAGACGAAAGCGAGATCACAGCAAAGCCAACACGTCAAGTAGGTCAGCACTGCTCCTGCAGACAGTGACCGCAACTCACCTGTCTCTCAACCCCCTGCAGACTCGTCTTCCGACGAATATTGCTATGCTCTCCAGGAGGACACGGTTTCAGCGGTGACACCACAGGTGACATTGATGGTTGAGCATGTACCCATCCCCTTTTTGGTCGACACTGGTACTACTGTTAATATCATTGACGAGACTGCTTATGAGCTGCTAGGTAAGCCCGTACTCCTGCCACGACCTGGATCGCGTCTCGTTCCGTATGGCTCCGCAAAGGCCCTCCCACTCCTTGGGAAATGCAACTTATCGGTAGAGAGAGATGGCAACACACATAGCTTCGTCTTCAACGTCGTTGCTGGCAGATATGGATGTCTTCTCAGCTGCGACGCCTCCCAGGCCTTAGGATTTGTACAACTTGCATGTACTGTGACAGATTACAAAGGTCGTTTCCCTATGCTCTCTAAGGGCATTGGCAAACTCAAGGACAGGCAGTTCCTCCTGCATGTTGACAAGACTGTCCCGCCGGTGGCCATCACTAATCGCCGCACGCCTTTTCACCTTCGAGAGAAAGTCGCCGCTGAACTCGACAAACTGCTCGAAGAAGATGTTATAGAGAGTGTCATAGGAGAGCCTACGCCATGGGTTTCTCCAATCGTTACGCCTCCGAAGAAAGATGGCTATATTCGCCTATGTGTCGACATGCGAAAGCCCAACAAAGCAATTCAGCGTGCGAGGCATTCCATGCCCACTGTCAATGAGTTGCTAAGTGACTTTAACGGTGCAAAGGTCTTCAGCAAGATTGACCTTCGAGCCGGTTATCACCAGCTAGAATTAGCTCCAGAGTCTCACTATATCACAACATTCGCAACACATCGTGGTCTATATCGCTACAAGCGCCTTAACTTTGGAATATCGTCTGCAAGCGAGATTTTCCAGGAAGCAATTCGCGATGTAATACGTGACATCAAAGGTGCAAAGAACATTAGCGATGACATCATCTGCTTTGGCAGCGGTAGCAACGCTCAAGCTGATCATGATCGTGCAGTCCATGAAGTACTGACAAAGCTTCAGCAGAGTGGTCTAACTGTCAACTGGAACAAATGTGAATTTGGAGTACGCCGCATAGAATTCTTTGGTTTGATCTTCTCGGACCAAGGGGTTTCGCCAGATCCGAAGAAAGTTGCAGCTGTCAAGGAAGCTGCTCCCCCTTCCAACTCTGCAGAAGTGCGTAGTTTACTCGGCATGCTGAACTACAGTGCACGCTTCATCAAAGACTACGCTTCGCTGAGCGAGCCACTCCGACGTCTGACAGTGAAAGATGCAGAATGGGTGTGGCATGATGAACAGCAAGAAGCATTCAACTCGCTGAAGTCCGAGCTTATGGCTTCTACTGTTATGGCCTACTACGACCCTACAGCAGACATCGGGATCATCACTGACGCTAGCCCAGTTGGTCTCGGGGCAATTCTTTCTCAGCATGACAAGCCCGTAGCATTCGCAAGCCGTGCCTTGAGCCATGCTGAATCTCGCTATAGTCAGACGGAACGCGAAGCTCTCGCCGTCGTATGGGCTTGTGAGCATTTTGATTTGTATGTCCGCGGAGCACCGCAGTTTACCGTTGTTACAGATCATAAGCCTTTGCTTCATGTGTGGGATAAGCCAAAGCCTCCTCTTCGTCTCGAAAGATGGGGATTGCGCTTACAGCCCTACAAGCTATGTATCAAGTATCGCCCAGGTCGCGACAACCCAGCAGACTACATGTCGCGTCATCCACGGTCAACTACTTCCCCTGCTGACCAACGCTTGCAGGATATCGCAGAGAAATATGTGCGCTTTGTCGCGCAGACGTCAACACCGTCTGCGATTACCATGCGTGAAATCGTAGACGCTACCATCGCAGACAAAACTCTCATGCAAGCGATCGTGTTTACGCATAGCGGGCGCTGGCACGATTTTGCGAGTGTCAACCAGCCCGATATCGATATTCGTGAGCTACAGGATTATCGCAATGTGAAAAATGACTTCACGTGCTACAAGGACAATGTATTGCTACGGGGAAAACGTATTGTGGTGCCTGCAGCACTTCGTGATCGCGTGGTGTCAATCGCGCATGAAGGTCATCAAGGAATTTCGCGAACGAAATCACTCCTCCGTTCACAGGTGTGGTTCCCCGGAATGGACACCAAAGTCGAAACCATTATTCGGCTTTGTCCAGCTTGTCAGGCAGTCCAGGATACGCGCACGCCTCTTGAACCACTACGAATGTCCAGTATGCCTCCTGGTCCGTGGCAGCACGTCAGTATGGATTTCTGTGGACCTCTTCCTACAGGCGACTATCTCATGGTCCTAATCGACGAGTTCTCACGCTATCCGGTAGTTGAGATTGTGAAGTCGGTTTCCGCGGCAGTTGTTATACCTGTCCTAGATAAAGTTCTCTCAGTGTTTGGCTTTCCAACAGTTCTGAAATCCGACAATGGTAGCCCGTTTAACTCGGGTGCATTTGCACTATATGCCAAACACAGCGGTTTCGCACACCGACGTATCACGCCTCTCTGGCCCAGAGCCCAGAGCAAGCAGAAGCTTTCAATAAGTCTCTGATGAAAGCAGTCCGAGCAGCGTGTCTTGAACAGCAGAATTGGAAACAACGGATGTTTGTCTTCCTTCGCCAATATCGCGCAACCCCTCACACGTCAACGGGAGTATCTCCTTTCCAACTGATGTTCGGTCGCGTTCCATTTACACGCCTCCCGCATGTACCTCCCACAGACATCAGTTGCCATAGCAATGACAACCAACTCGATCATCAGCGAGTACTCGAGAAAGCACTTTCGAAGGATGAAGTAGCGAAGTCGAAGCAGAAGCAGTACGCCGACAAAAGACAGCGAACACGCGTGAGTGACATCACCATGGGTGACTACGTTCTACTTCGACGCGATAAGCGAGGAGACAAGTTCTCCACCCCCTTTGTTCCTAACCCCATGATTGTTATCGCGAGAAAAGGGAACATGATCACAGCTGAGACCAGGCGCGGATCCAGGGGGGGGGGGGCCGAGCGGGCCTTGGCCCCCCCCCCCCGCAAAAAAAAAAAAAAAAAAAAAAAGAGAGAAGAAAGGAAAAGAAGGGAAAGGGAAAGAGGAGAGAAAGGGAAAGAAAGAAGAGGAAGAAGAAAAGAAAAGGGGGAAGAAGGAGATCGGGGGGAAGGGGGGACCGAAAGGGCCTTTCCTCCCAGGCTGCTGACCCCCCCCCCCCCAATCAAAAAAATAAGAGAGAAGGAAGGAAAGGGAAAGATAAAATAAATAGAGGAGATACTGGCGTACTGATAGGGGGGGGGGGGGGGGGGGCTTTGGGGAAATCAAATTCAAACGTGGTTTCATTTCTAATTCCACAACGGTGGATTACAAATAATGCTGAAATGACATAATTTCCGAGATTTGTCCTCACTTTTTAGTAAATTATACGTTTGTATGGGTTTGTTGGAAAATGACAAATTCCTAAATTTACAGCCAGGCAAGAAATATGATTATTGAGATTCCTACATGTCAGGGCCCGAGGTCAGCGGGGATCGGGAGCCTCGAGCTTCCTCCCCCCCCCCCCCCCCCACTTTTTTTGAAAAAGTATATTAAAGAGAAATAAAATAGAATGAGAGCAAGAAAGAAAGAATAGTTAACTGCCAGTGTTAAAAAATGAGGCATCAAAATATGCTCATCTGACCGTGTTTAAATGCCTAAAACCCCAAATCTTCCGGGGGCTCTGCCCCCTGGATTCCACCTAGGGCCCTACGGCGGGCCCTTAGATGCTCATCTGACGGTAATTTAATGCCCAAAACCCCTCTTTTGAAGGACTCCGCCCCCTGGATCCCACGCCAAATAGTGACCTGCCAGTGTAACAAAATAATAGGTATTAAACAAAAATGCTCATCTGACCTTAATTAAACGCCAAAAACCCCTGAGCTGCGCCGCCTCGACCTCACCCAGGGGCCCTAAGGCGGGCCCCTGAATGCTTATCTGACTGTAATTTATTGTCTTAAACCCCTGAGCTTGCGGGGTCGGACAAGGTATCAAAATGTGTTTATCTGTAGCCAGGGAGTGGGGACGGGGCGGTCCCCCAAATCGGAAGAGGACGTAGGAAGAAAAAGGAGCAGATAAAGAACATCTTTGAAATTCAGACAAGGATTAAGAGTATAGAGAACGGTACAGCGAATCGTCTTCTTTCTCTCATAATCTTATGAAACGTCAAAGTTTCCGCGATTTGCGCGGGAGGGGGGAACCTGAATTCAGACGAGGATTCAGAGGCGAGAACGGTAATACGAATCTTTAATGATTTAATGAAACGTAAAAGCTTCCGCGCTTCGCGCTGGATGGAGGGGAAAGTAAATTCCCGACGAGGATTATTTTCGAGAACGGTACAACGAATCGTCTTCTTTCTCTAATGATTTAATGAAAAATTAAAAGCTTCCGCGCTGCGCGCGGGAGGGGGGGGGGGGAACCCTGAATTCAGACGAGGATTAAGAGTCGAGAACTGTAAAGCCAGTCGTCTTCTTTCTCTCATAATCTTATGAAACTTAAAAGCTTCCGCGCTTTGCGCGGGAGGGGGGAGGGGGGAACCTGAATTCAGACGAGATTAAGAGTCGAGAACTGTACAGCCAATCGTCCTTCTTTCTCTCACAATCTTATGAAAACTTAAAAGCTTCCCGCGCGAGGGGGGGGGGGACCTGAATTCAGACAAGGATTAAGAGTCGAGAACTCTACAACGAATCGTCTTCTTTCTTTAATAGTTTTAATGAAACGTCCAAAGCTTCCGCGCTTCGCGCAGGAAGGGGGGGAACCTGAATTCAGACGAGGATTAAGAGTCGAGAACTCTACAACGAATCGTCTTTCTTTCTCTAATAATTTAATAAATTGAAAAATTTTCGCGCTTCGCGCGGGACAGGAAAAACTAAATTCAGACGAGGATTAAGAGTTGAGAACGGTTCAGCGAATCGTCTTCTTTCTTTAATAGTTTAATGAAATTTCAAAGCTTCCGCGTTTCGCGGAGGAGGGAGGGGAAAACTCGCCCCTCCCTGCACCGACCCCCCCCCCCCGCATTACGTCCACTGTTGGTCACCATTACGTACCAATATTTGGCTCGCATAATTTCAAATTTGGGCCCCCCCCCCCCCCTAAGAAATCCTGGATCCGCGCCTGGCTGAGACATCTGATCGCCGAGTTACACGCAATGCTTCATTCTTCAAGAAGGTACCGTTTCGCAGTTCCCCCTTTGCCCCTGAGGCAGATGTCGATAACGATGACGATGACATTCTCATTCCAGGACATCACTATGATGTTCCCCCTGCCCCTCACATTCACTCCCGACATCCTGCCCCCCTCCAGTAGCCCTTCTCGTACCCGGCGACGGCCTCGGTATTTGACAGACTATGTCCCATAGAACTATATTTCGGTTCCTCCCTTTTGACAGTACCCATAGTGTTTTGGTTACATGCATGTTTTGGATGAAATGCCTTCATCTCAGTAGCTAGTTTGACCCCCCCCCCCCCCAATGGTTGTTTATGCATTTTGTCATTCTGATGTTTGTATTTACCGGTAATCTTTTCATACTGCTTCGCATCTACCATGTACCAGTTCCACTCCATCACACTGATTAATACGGAATGTTTTTCCTAATTTTTTTTTTTCAAGCAATTTTCAGTTGTGAGTTCAATAATGCAACAGTCTATTTTTTGTATAGAGATACTGTTCGAATGATGATGATTATTTTGATATTTTTGTCATTATTGCTCATTGAAAAGGGAGAGAGGAAGGATGGAAAGAGGATTAATATTTCACGAACAAAACAGATATTGTAAACAAACAAACAAAAAAATGATTTAAATGTACGTACATGTATGTATGTGAAATTACTGTACACTGAAAGTACAAACATGTGTTTATTAGTAATTTCGTTCAGAAGCATTATTGTTGTATATTGTGTGGTACAATGTATTTTTAACTCGGACTGTTCTTTGCATCATTAGTTTCCAAAAGAAAAAAGTACAAGAACAGAAATGATTTATTTTGGTTAATAACATTTATTTTATTGTCATGCTGCGCAAGTACACATATATGCACAACTTTGTTGCAAATGATGTTGAAGTGCCAAATGTTGCACAATACTCTATTGTTTCAGTTTGGTGTTTAGCAGACCTCAATAAGGTGTTTTCAAGGTTGTTAGTGTTATGAAAGTTCTATTTGACTTTGTCTAGTATTTTGCAGTTCATGATTTCGACAAGGATTTTTGTAATGTCAGGTTTAAGACAGCAGTCCTTTTATTGTTGTGTTTGCATTCAGTTGATCTGAAATATAACTAACCTCGTATAGGATTTTACACAAATACAAGTGCTAACAACTCTCAGGAGAAAATAGCCAAATCACTCATATATATTTTGGTTGTTAGATTTGATTTTAATATCCAAACCGATTCAGTTACATACTATTATGTGCCGATACTATATGTATTCAACAGGCTTAATGCACCTTCTCCAACATTATAGGAAACTCTATCTCAAAGAAGGGAGAGGTGTAGTAATGTGATATTTGCTATGTATATCCATCATAAACTTGTCTGTACGAAACAGTAAAATACTGCCCTCTCCGGGAGAATAAAGTAAGCTTAGCAACGAGCATAATGGCGTATACTTCTAGCTGTATTACCTTCGTATTTATGGACATATAAGATACGACATCCCCTGTTTCTATTTCTATAATATTCGAAATATCACATTCTTGTTCAAAATCATAGCTTAATCTATCCAACCAACACTGTGGAAATGCTTTCTTTAATTTTGTATATTTAAAATAAAATAAGAGCTGTTGTGCTTTCACTTTTGTATTTAGTATTGTAGAGTCATTCCAAATACCATTTGTAATCAAATTATGAATTTTCAAAAACCGGCCTCTTGCCATTCTCGATAAAACAATATTTTTTTCTTAAAGGTAATTTTACTATTTTTCAAAATAATTTCATTTGGAATATTTCTTACTTTAAACATATCAATGAATTTTAGTTCTGACCAAGTACAAAAAAGATCTACATATAATTCTGGCAAATTATAAATTCATATCCTTTATGTTACAATTGAAATGTAAACAAAGTGGCAAACCCCCTATTTTATCGGACCAGTATCTAAACATATTGTTCCAATAAGAGCCATTATCATTAAAAAAACGAGATATCCATGCCAAACGAAGTGAAGATATAGAATATAGAATATAGAATATAGAATATTCAAAACATTCTTTGCCAACAAAGTTACCTTACCGATTTCAATTAAAAAAAGATCGACTTTCTCTTTAAAGATTTTTTGAGGAATTCATCGACTACCAGTAGTCTTAGGTAGATCTGAACCTCGTGAAAGAAACATGAAACCTTATTCACTATGTGACATACAATCAATTGGTGATGAATTTCAAGGTTTATTCACTTAGTGCCTTCTTTGCTAAAGAAAGAAAATACGATCTTCAAAACAACTACACTGAACGACTAGATACCCTCAAAATAAATCAACTCTTTAAATGTACAAGAAGAGAAAAAAAAACCAGAACACTCGTTCCAACCTTGTAAAATGATGTAAGAAAATTGTCCCTTTTCTTTTAAACCCATTTTCCGCATTCGCAGCATTTTATTTTAAACAAATTACTAGTAAAGTTTCTGTGCAATATAACATTACTTGGATGCCATTGTTCTCCTTGTTTTAAATACTACAGAATTAGTTTTATCATTAATGCAGATGAAAACTTTTATGATACTTTTTTCTTTCTTTTTCAGTCATTGGTTTTTGTTCATTTTTGGAAAGTAATTTATTGAGTTATCTATTCATCATGAATTTCTTTATTAATTCATTCATCCAATCCTGTTTTCTTCAATTACCCAATCATTTATTTAAAGCCTGTTTGCCTATTTCTTATTAGATCGTACCTATTGTGACAAAAGAAAAACCAATAAATTCCATGTAATTTGTCCCAAAGTGTTTAACTAATAATCGATTGAAAAAAATCGAAAGTGTATGATTACGATTGCATGAAGCTCACCAAAGGTACAACTCCATCCTGTACAATTTTGATCTAAAATAGTGGTATTTTTAGGAAGATTTTTGTTAATTGTGAGTATATCACGAATGGAAAAGGCCTCACAGCAATCGATTAATAATTTAGGCCTATTTTAATACTAAACAACGTACCAAATAAGAACAGACCTTGACAAACACTCTGTATTACCTTTAATCGGAATTCTTTGTAATCAGTTCTAGACACGTTCGAGCGGTCTGCGACGACGGCAAAGGATTCTCTTGAAAGCCTCTTGAAAGTTCGGATGCTTCAGACCATAAATGATCGGATTGACCACGCTGTTCGCCATCGATATCATGTAGCCATAGAGGGTGAATAGGCTTGCACCGGGAATTACGAAGTTCACGACTAAATTAGCGACTAAATTAGATACACTACTGCATACGCTGGTGTATCCAACTCCAGCCACAATTGCACAGATGATCTCGGGAATCGGGTACCTTCCCGTTTAACTTAAGAGACCGGTGATCTGAAACGGTCAAAATGTCAGCGAAAGCGAGATTGACCACCAAGATGTTGGTGACCGTACGAAGCTTTTTCGTGGTGATGGCGGAGACGATGACAAGAGTATTGCCAAAGAGACCAATAATTGCTAATCCAGCTAGGACTGATGCAACGATAACTCGATGATGGAAAGCTATAGTTGGCGCTTCTACAGGAGATTTTGTGCTTGATTCCATCGTTGCCGAATTGAAATTAGACTTGTGGGAATTTTGCGTTTGGCAATCAATATGTCCATCTGTTTTTTTCTAAATGACTTTGCGCTTTAACACTTCTTATTAGCTGACTGATGGCGTTATTTTGTAAGCAGTCCCACAAGATTGAAGGCGTCTTCCAGTTCATGTCATTCGAACGTTGATGGGAATCGCAAAAATGAACGTGATCAGTAGCCGATACAAAAAGTGGGAATTGCAGGTGTTCAATTCAGCATTTATATTATCTCGATTCTTTTTGCCACATTTCTAATCATGAAAATAGTAAAATCGTTATGCGCGACTGTGCACTATGCACCTTAACCGCACGATATTGTATAACCATGCGTATCGAAACTTCCAAGTGAATGGCGACGGGTACAATGCTCAATCGTAAATGCGAATACCGCACGAAGCATGCAAAATAGTTTCGATGTGCTATGGACTTTGGGACTCTTTCTTTGCATTTTAGACCATTGTTATCTTCTTGTAGTCGGCGCGAACCTATCTATGACCGGGCTCCATGTACATAAATGCGGGGGCACTTAAGCATGCGATGTTTATGAATACAGTACAACTTTGTACCGCACGCGGCTCAATATATATACCGTACAAAATAATGTTATGTAAAGAACGATAACATATCAAATGTTTGAATGTGTATAAATATCTGAGCCAATGCATATGCACCACAGCCAGAATCACTACCGAATGTATGAAAGCTTATTTTCCAATGAAACTCGAGTAATGTGTGCAGTAACAGGCCTTATGGACTTGGCACTGTCCGCCATTTTGTCGTTTGAGCTGAGCGATTAAATTCATAAACTGAATATTCCATAGTTATTAGTAGCCAATAATAGATTGCAACTAAAAATCTGGCCAGAACGCACTCGAATGGTAGTTGTAAATTGTCCGTTCTGGGTGACCAAATCAAGTGGCTATAAAATAATCATGTCTGCCTACTATAAAGATCAGCGGCCTGAATAATATATATAACATCTATATTTTGTAAGACAATAACCTTGAATTTAAATATATGGCTTTTTTTATTTCTTAGATCAAATAAAAGTCTAATGCAAAAGAACTTGGCGACATGAAATTACACTTGAAATGAAGTACTCATTATAGAGTGGACATTAAAGGAAAACATGCATCAAGTTGATATCTAAGCTCTGTAGGCCTACCCTTCTTATCCTTCGTAATACTGATATCCATGAAATTGAATAACAGTTACACTGATGCAGTAACAAGCTCATGTTGATACCGCCTACACGTCTAAATAGAATAGACATGTGTACTGTAGTACCGTCATAACAAACTTAAAATGTGAGATTGATATTCAATATAAAGCATATTTTAGGCCCACCTTGATTATTATGATATTTTCTTCAGATGCATACAATATGATTTAAAGCACTATGATTAATGCAGTATAAAAGGAAGAAGTATATTCCACGTTGATAAATTAGGTATTGCTTTACGTTTTAACGCATGCAAATCATCTGAAAGTTGTAAATTATATACATTACAATATATATGACTTCGGATATCATCTTACATGTATACACGATAAAAATATATAATTCATGAATTATGTGAAATATAACTTTTCTTTGCATTTCGGTGACGATTAGAACGATGTTTTTAGAAAGAATAAATAACATAATATATGGTAAATGATATCGAATATATACATATAATATGTGTGATTGTGTGTGAAATATTTTTCTTTCTGTTTAATTTGATTGTTCATCTGATTATTTAATTAAATTATATTTAATGTGTACCAACGTTGGATACGGAAATTCACTGAATTAAATAAATTGTTTTTCAGTCAGGTGAAGGGGGGTCAAAATTTGAACAATTAAATTAATCAATAAAAAAAGAAATGTATTTGAACATCTTGTTGACGTTTTTACTTCTTAAATGAGATTTGAAAAGAAGATATATACTACAGTATGAATAATTGTGTTATTACAAGAACAAAGATTTAACAATGACGATATTGTGGTAAAAAGTTTGGGTGTTTCATATCTTAATATACATCTGAGTCGAATGTGCTCTTACACATTAACAGAAAAATGTTTGTTGGAAAACTTTGCACGATGAGTACAACAAAGTAAATGCCTGATTGGTTACAGGTAAGCTTTTGAAAATATTTTTCTTCCAAATGAAATGACTGAAATTACACGAGACAAATACATAAGAGCTCTCCGGTAATATCTGTATATTCATTATATATATATAATATATATATATATATGTGCGTGTGTGTATGTGTGTGCGTGCGTGCGTGTGCGTGTGTGTAATTGAGTGGGTCAATAGACACATACTCATACACATATACATATATATATACATATGAATGTGTATGAGTATCACATAACCTGAAGAATAAGAGGAAGAAGAAAGAATTCGTGTAGCCTATTTGAATATAGAGTTGGATAATATTAGCATGAAACTCACAAAGACATTCTCTTCATTTCACACACCTTCCAACACCTGGATCTTTATTTACATCACAATCATATACATGCATATATATATATATATATATAATATATTTACATAATATATATATATACATATAATATAAGTATACATTATGTGTAATGATTGAATAAGTTTTTAGCACCATTTAAAAAATGTTTTATTGGCTACAATGCATTACCCTAGCTCCCAGTAAACTTCCATTTTGTAATTGTTTCTTTTTAATAATCAACAACTGCATGAATAGTTTGATGTAAAGCCCATGATGAATCATCTATGAGGATTTGATAGATGATTAAAAACTTTTGAACATCTGCAACCTGGGTGCAATTTGTTGGTAAAATTGTTAGTCTATGGCGTTGGTTTCACTTTCGTCTTCATCTGCATTTCCTACGGTGAATAGTCTCTTCTAAGATTTGTTAGAGTATTTCAGAAATCAAATATTAAAGGGCAATCAAACCTATGAAATGAGCTCATTTGTATGAAAGCAGAAAAAGAAGAAAAACAGAATGGCGAAAGTTTGAAATAAGTTGGACCAATGATAAAAAGTAGCGTTATGAATAATTAAAATATGAGATTACTAAAATCTATGCGTATCTAAAATTGACAATTTGGTTAGTGGATAGTGACGTAGTCATGGACAACACTCCCGTTTGTCGTGTACAACAATATGATTAATTTCTATGTTTCCCTTGAGTGCATTCTCCCTTAGCCTATGGCACTACTCAAGATGCATTATGTGTAGCATATTGTAATAGGTCCTCTAAAACTAATATACCCACCCGAGTAATACATTTAGAAAAATTCATATTCATATTCATATTTTAGTCGTTGTTCGTTGAAACACATGGGAAAGTTGTTCGGCTCTCGGCCACAGTGACATTACCGATTCAGCTAATTTGAATAGTGATTACAACATTGAAATATCCATAACTTTCTTATTTTGTCCGCTTTCATTCAAACTGTCATCACTCCGCTTCTCTGAGTTTTGGGCTTTCTATTAGAATGCTTGTCTATAAAGGTTGGATTTTCATTTAATATAGGATTGGTAGGATGAAAACTGTTTTAGTTACATTTAGTTACATTTAGTTTTTTTTTTTTTAAGTTACTGTTTTAGTTACATTTTCTCAGGGATTCTAGATCAACATCTGTTTTAATGATTCTTTTACACCATAACTTTGCCTCACTCTTTGGAAACGAAAAATGAAAAGAAAAAAAAATTGAGTAAAGATACATTCGATCCAAATTCACCCTTCAACTCGATAAGAAATTGTACCAAGAAATAACCGTTTTTTCAAAACGCTAATCTGCTTAATTTTCCTTTTCGTTTACTGAGGTCTTTTCGATTTTTTCGACCCTCCGTTTCCATACAAAATGAAAACAATTATATTATTTTGTATCTTTAAAAAGATTATTCATTTGTTTAGAAAATTTATAGGCGATTTATCTAACTGTATTGAGTAGTATCTTATGCTTAAAAAAAAGAAGATTTGTAATCATTACACGATAGCCACTACTTTCGAAAAATCAATCTACGGAAATTTCAATAGGCCATTTTCGTTATGTCACCAAATTTAATGCATAATGTGAAGTGCCTCAATACAAATTATTTCATTCACCTGATAAGGATAATAGTATTTCAATAGACAGAATCCGAACTGCATACATTAGTTGTTGCCATGCAGGCAGGATAAAAATTACGGCTTGACCTACCTTACAACACTTAACATATGCAGTTTGCATTCTGACTATTGAAATACTATTATTCTTATCAGGTGAATGAAATAATTTGTATTGAGGTACTTCACTAAGACTTATGCATTAAATTTGGTTACATTACGAAAATGGCCTATATTACCTTGTATGTCAACTTGAAATATGTGAACATGGCAATGATTGACGTACTACATAATCCGAACATGATTTCTATGGGATCTAAAATTAGGCATTGAAATTGCCCCTTATTTGATTTTTCGAAAATAGCTGCGGTCGCGTTTCATGAAAATAACAATAATACAAATCATCATTATCATCATCATCTTTGTAAATATTTATTTTTTGTTAAAAAAATACAAACCATTTTTACTCCTTTAACTACTGATATTAGTTTCGGGGGGGGGGGGGGGGGGGGGGGACGAAAATGCGTTTTCTCTCTCCCCCCCCCCCCAATTTTTTTTATTTGGGGCGATTGCACCCCCCCCCCCCCCCCCCGGTTCCGGCGCCTATGCTTCATTTGATATATTTGCTTAGTTTTATTTAATTTTTGTTTTATTGCTTTGTTTTTGTTTTGTTCTATATTTGTTTACTTCTTTTGTTTTTGTTTTGTTCTATATTTGTTTAGTTATTTTGTTTTTGTTTTGTTTTTATTTTGTTTTATAATTAAGACTCTTGCTAGAATGCATTCGTAAACCTAGTAAGCCAGTGGAAGAAACAAAACTAACATGTGAAAAGGGACAGATAGATTAGACCTTCACAGCCTTTCAAAACTCACGATGCAATTTGAAAACGATGGATAATTATTATTGTGATAATTTTGTTTCCTGGATGCATTTGAAACCGGGATTTGTAAAGCTACTTTTCTTCCTTACCTGAACAGCGCCCTCTGTAGGAACTGACTGGTTATTTTCCTATCAGTGCAGATGGTTCATAATTATAATATCATTTTTTTTTAAGGAATTGTCGACAGACTCTGCTTTATTCTTGCTGTTATTTCTGGATGTATTGACTTCAAAAAGGCAATCTCTATTAATGCCCAAGCTTTATTTTGTTATTATACTTATCACTAACAGCAGACTTGATATATTATCATAGTGTGAAAAATATTATTCTCTATGAGCGTTTTTGTCCCTTTTATTATGGAGGGGGTGGGGGCGCAGAGCATCTAGAAAAACTTGTTCAAAAGGGGTTATTTTCTTTGGAATAGTTATTATAACAAAATAATTAACTTCAAAATACACAAATGACGTACAAC